>CM045895.1:985000-1132500 GCA_025169545.1 Anguilla japonica
GCCCCATCTCCCTGCTCACATGCCCACTGAAACCCCATCTCCCTGCCCACTGGAGCCCCATCTCCCTGCCCACTGGAGCCCCATCTCCCTGCTCACTGTAGCCCCATCTCCCTGCTCACTGTAGCCCCATCTCCCTGCTCACTGCAGCCCCATCTCCCTGCCCACTGGAACCCCATCTCCCTGCCCACTGCAGCCCCATCTCCCTGTCCACTGGAGCCCCATCTCCCTGCCCACTGGAACCCCATCTCCCTGCCCACTGGAACCCCATCTCCCTGCCCACTGGAACTCCATCTCCCTGCCCACTGCAACCCCATCTCCCTGCTCACTGGAGCCCCATCTCCCTGCTCACTGCAGCCCCATCTCCCTGCTCACTGGAGCCCCATCTCCCTGCTCACTGCAGCCCCATCTCCCTGCCCACTGGAACCCCATCTCCCTGCCCACTGAAGCCCCATCTCCCTGCTCACTGCAGCCCCATCTCCCTGCCCACTGGAACCCCATCTCCCTGCCCACTGCAGCCCCATGTCCTTGCTCACATGTCCACTGGAGCCCCATCTTCCTGCTCACTGGAGCCCCATCTCCCTGCCCACTGGAGCCCCATCTCCCTGCCCACTGGAACCCCATCTCCCTGCTCACATGCCCACTGAAACCCCATCTCCCTGCTCACTGGAGCCCCATCTCCCTGCTCACATGCCCACTGAAACCCCATCTCCCTGCCCACTGGAGCCCCATCTCCCTGCCCACTGCAGCCCCATCTCCCTGCTCACATGCCCACTGAAACCCCATCTCCCTGCTCACTGGAGCCCCATCTCCCTGCTCACATGCCCACTGAAACCCCATCTCCCTGCCCACTGGAGCCCCATCTCCCTGCTCACTGTAGCCCCATCTCCCTGCTCACTGCAGCCCCATCTCTCTGCTCACTGGAGCCCCATCTCCCTGCCCACTGCAGCCCCATCTCCCTGCCCACTGGAGCCCCATCTCCCTGCTCACTGGAGCCCCATCTCCCTGCCCACTGGAACCCCATCTCCCTGCCCACTGGAGCCCCATCTCCCTGCCCACTGGAGCCCCATCTCCCTGCTCACTGCAGCCCCATCTTCCTGCTCACTGGAGCCCCATCTCCCTGCCACTGGAGCCCCATCTCCCTGCTCACTGGAGCCCCATCTCCCTGCTCACATGCCCACTGAAACCCCATCTCCCTGCCCACTGGAGCCCCATCTCCCTGCTCACATGCCCACTGAAACCCCATCTCCCTGCCCACTGGAGCCCCATCTCCCTGCTCACATACCCACTGACAGAGTGGAACCCGGCGTGGTCTTCTGCATTCTGAGATGCTGGAACCACCACGGCTTACACTACCAATCATACCACAGTGAAAGTCTTTCAGATCACACCCATTCTAGTGTTTAGTCGAAACAACAACTAAAGCACTTCCCCCAGTCTGCATGCTTTTCATACTGCAGCCACAGGATTCCCTGTTTGGAGGAGCAAGCTATTTGTGTTAACGAGCACGTGTACCTAATAAAGTGGATGGTGAGTATTTAATTTGCCAATGACAAAGCTTATTTGTTGGATATGTTAAAATATTTGGAATAATAATTTGACCCAGTAAGAAATTAGGCAATAACATAACAGCCCATCCAGGATTCAGGCACCATACTGCAGCTCATTTCTGCATACGCAGAATATTTATATGGTGGCCTGTTTAAATGGCTCATTAGTTTAGTAAGAGCCTGCCCAGGACAATTAAAATACTAATCAGCACGCCACAGCTGAAGAAGAGGTAATTGTAATGTACTTGTTTATTTATTTCTCTATGTGTAGCGTAATGCATAAAGAGTTGGTATTCTAACCTTGCAGCTTTGATTCTTGGGTGGGACACTGCCATTGTACCCTTAAGCAAGGGACTCAACCTGCATTGCCTCAGTGTATGTCCAGCTGTATAAATGGATGCAATGTAAATGCCATGTAAAATGTTGTGTAAGTTGCTCTGGATAAGAGCGTACGCTAAATGCCTATAATGAATGAATAATGTTTTATCACGTTTTTCTTTGGATTGTTGTTGTTGTTGGATGAATTTACAAGTAAATATGTCAGTGAGATGGAATGCATATTTAGAGCAAATAACTGGAAAAGGCAATAAAGTTCAGCCCCACATCCCTCCCTCTTCACTGGTATAATGCCACGGACTCACCAGAGATTCTTGAATCTTATTGTGCTCTGTACAGAGTGCATATTATACTACAATAACGTACAAACAGTATACAGCTGACAAATTTCCTGAATTCGTTAACTAACCACACTCGACGATATATTGGCTTCACCTCATCTGGGACTCAAACTTCTGCCATGCTGGTTTAAGGCTTGTTCTCCTCCAAGCAAAAGACTGTAACTAAGAGTCACAGAAGCACCGAGGGAAAAAGCCACCAAAAGGCCATCGCAGGAACCCAGGGTGGTTCCTTTTAAAGATCTTATCTCACCTCTATTCTGCTGGGGTGCAGAGCTCACACCGGCTCTGCTCCACAGCGGAGATTACCTCCCCCACCCCCGCTGCCACTGCCGTCACCCGACCGGCCCTCTCCACCTTAAAGAGAGTCGGGCCATATCAGCGTTTGCAGCGATGGGGCAGTCAGCCTTAATCCTGTTGCTGGAGGGCTTAGAAAAAGCCTAATAATGGAAGCAATTTACTGCCACGTTGGCTAACTTAGGAAGCACAGAGTCATCTGCTTCTTATGCTATGTGCTTCATTTCCTGGACTAACCAACTCTCTTAAAATTCACGAAGGTGGTTACCCTCTGACTGGGGGAGCAACATCCTGTGCAGTTTGCAAAAAAAAGAAAGGATTTTCTTCATAACAGCATCAGCAAACAGCAAAGAGGCAACTACCTTTAAACAGCAATAAACAGCTCCTACATTTGCACTTGGTCTCTGAACACAACATCATCCTCAAATATGAACCCTACTGCTCCTACTACGAACCCAACTTAAAGACCCATAATTGGGGTGAAAATGCCGGGCAGCAGGTTTGGTATTTGTATTTTGTATGTTTTGTGGTAAATCCGGCCCTGAAATAAATTTACAAAATTTAGCGAAATATTTCCCTTCAGTGCAACTATTCAGCTGTTTCCAAACTTTCTGAACGCTTATCCCTTCAATTAGCAGGCCTCTAATTAGCAGGGAGATAAATGCTGTGGTCCTAATGGGGAGACGCTGTGCGTTCTCTTTCATTCACACAGCACATTCAAAGCTTAATTACCCCACATTATCTGTGTCACAGCAGCTGAGAGACAATACAGGAGAGCAGGGCTGCAGTTCTGGAGATAGGAGCCCACTACTAACAGAGGTGCACGCACACATACACACACACACATTTACAATCTCACACGCACACACACCTACACACACAGACACACACAGAATCTCTCTCTCACACACACCCACACACATACACACACAATCTCACACACACACACACACTCACACACACAATCTCTCTCTCTCACACACACACACAAACCAACACACACAAACACTTACAAACTCACACGCGCACACACCTACACACACACAAATACACACATAATCTAACACACATACGTGCACACACATCCACACACACATCACTCCCACACAAAAGCACACACACACAAACATCCACACAAACACAGAAGCGCACAATCACACACACAAATACAGAGCATCATCTCCATGCATGTACTCATTGTACCCATCTCTGTTTTTTTAAAGGGTCCCCACAAATCCACGGTCCCCACAAAGCCACCCCCCACCCCTGCAGGGGTCCCTCACACCCCACCCTGTTTAACCCCAGTACCACTGGAGATCGTCTGCTAATGTTCTACAACTGAGTTCTAATTAGCAAAAGCTAGAACGCAGGCCAACACTCGTGTGTGGATGGAAGTTTTCACTTCCTTTTTCTTAATTGTGTTTCCATCATGATCATTAATTTCAAAGAATCCCCGCGATGTTGCCTATGTGTCTCGAATCCCCTTCATTAGAGGAAAAACTGAAGGACAGTCCATCTTAATTTGAAACAGAAAAGAAACTTAAACTGTGCCGATTCCCAGATGTTTACCACCAAGTTTTAAGTATTTACATTTTTTGACAAACAAATGTCTTGGATGTAATGAAAAATTTTCAAAAATATTATTTATTTTATTTTTACTGAATGCCCCTTGTAGTGCAGGTTTCAGCATAGTAGAATGTATGATTCTTGAGGTTAAGACCAGAGACCCATGCCCCATACAGGGGACAAAAATGAACAGCTTGCACCAATTCAGTTGCAACCACTGTGGCAGCCAGTGTGTGTATTTGACCAAATGTGTCACCACAGAATGGCGGTGACTGACAACAGCGTGTATGCTTTAAGTGTCAAATCACATTAAGCTGGCTTCTTGAAACTCCTTGATAAGAATGATGAAGATGGCCATACATTTAATGAGTAAAACTCTACAGATGCACATGGTGTAACCCAGGCGTATTGTCCCCACACAGTAATGATCAGGGCATCCCAGCCCTGTTACTGGAGGGTTGGGCAGCTCTGCTCCAGCTGTTGAATGAGCAGTGCTTTGTTAGGGTTGGAGTGAAAGCCTACAGGACAGCAAATCTCCAGGAACAGGGCTGGGCAGCCCTGGTAATGACTATAAGTCATTTTAATGACACATTTATTATCTATGTCTCCTTTTCAAACAGTCTTTACTTACTTAACTGATTTAACAATAATAAATGGGAGGCTGTAACTGAGTGGATAACGTTGGCGATGGCTGGCAGTGTTTCTTCAGGGCATGGAAGAGCCAGCGTGCGTTCAATATGCACGGCCTTTAGTCCCAGTGCAAGCTATTCAATGTGAGCGCTGGGTAATCAATGTTCAGGAAGACTGTTAGGGCAGGATCAATTTCACACGCCACTTGGGTTTATGGTTCTGTATGTCTGCAGGACTCCCAGGCTGCTGTATATGAATGGAAGCTCATCCGACACATAGAAATGTGTCCCAGAATACCACGGTTTTTTCCTCTCTCAATTTCGGTCAGCTTCAGTGCAGTTAAGCACATTTGGATGTAATCAAACAGATGGTTCCCTCTTTGTAAAATACAGAGATAGGAGTTCTCTGAAGCAGTCTGAATAACTGTTAAATGTTCCAGCGTCAGGAAGAACAAATCTCTGTTCATAGGTTGCGTGTCTGTCTGACTCCACCCCCC
Organism: Anguilla japonica; assembly: GCA_025169545.1. NCBI lineage: Eukaryota > Metazoa > Chordata > Actinopteri > Anguilliformes > Anguillidae > Anguilla > Anguilla japonica. The sequence continues at coordinate 990,211 of CM045895.1, forward strand.
CCCCCCCTTCAAAAAAACAGCCCCTTAAACACAAAGATATTTGGACTCAGTGTTAGCATTCTCCTCTTTATCTCTGCAAAGCCACAGGCGAGGACTGAAAATGTACTTGCACACTGTGAAAAATGAGGAAAGCTTGTCTGCTCAAGACTAACAACATGGTCTCAGAGGACTGGTGTTATCTGTAGCCTGTAAACGCAATGGGGCAGGGCTAGACATCCAGCCCACATGACCAGCAGGGACAGACTACTAGAACAGCACTGACAAGCCACCGGGACTGGGTGGGTGAGCAAGGACAGCCTGGAGAAAAGTGCGTGTGTGTGTCTGTGTGTGTGTGTGTGAGTATGTGTGTGTTTGTGTGACTATGTGTGTGTGTGTGTGTGTGCCTGTGTGTATATGTGTGTGTGCGTGTGTGCCTGTGTGTGTGCGTGCGTGAGTGTGCCTGAGTGTATATGTGTGTGTGTGTGTGTGTGTGTGGATATGTGTGTGTGTGCGTGTGTGAGTGCGCATGAGTGTGTGTATGTGTGTGGGCATGTGTGTGTATGAGTGCGTGTGTAAGATTGCATATTATTTTATGCATGTCTATGTGTTTAGTTTATGTGTCCAAAACACACAAATCGACTCAATGCATTTTACAAGTTATGTTCAATCGGGTTCAAACAAAATGGAACTATGCAGCTATGTGCATGCTCCTATTTAAATGAAAATTGCATGTACAAGTGTAGGCCTCCTCAACAATGCAATACACTAAATGAACTAAAGCACACTAAAATGAACTAAATTAATTATACAAGCTTGATATCAGAATTACACATCAGCATTATGCAACAATTATAATTGTCATTGTGAACAGGTGCTAGTAAATAAAATAGTGTAAGAATTTTATTTTTATGAAAAATAAGAATAAGAAGGCACTACATGGGGCATGTTGTGTCTCAGTGGATCCTGCAGACTTTAAAAAAATATAATAGGTGAACGGAGTTCACAGGATTGTCCAATTCATGTCCAGTGTCTGCACTAGTAGACGAAAGGTTTCAAACTATACGCTTCAAGTTACATTGACAATTATGAAGGTAAATTTAAATATTGTTATCAATCTAGCTAGCTACATTAGCTAGCCAGTTACCTCAGTCCATTTTACCAGACAAGGTCATATGGTTGCAACAATTGGCTTGTTTGCTGTTAGTCAATTAAGTTAACCCTATATAGCTCTAGTTTGTAGTTAGCTAACTAGTGTTGCAGTTCTGCCAATTTAGCTAACTTACAGCACAGCTGGAATGATTGTGATAACTGTAAGTAAGTTTAAAGTACTCTCAGGGGGACTGCTTAGAATGTCTGATATTTTAAGATAAGGTGGCACATTTGTTAAACTGGAGAATCTTATCCAGAATTTGCTGAGATATTTAATTTACAGGAGCATTTATACGGCCAAGGTCGAGCACAGATTCCAGGGCTCTAACCTGTGACCCCTTACAGGCACACTGGGATACTGAACATTCCAGAACAGGGCAGCTGCTGGTTCCTCTGTTATGAGCTGCCTGCTGGTCACAAGACCTGGATATGTTCCTTAACCAGTTTGACACCAAAACCATTCCTGCAGGTTACTGACAATTTTAATGGAAACGTCTGTGTATTTGCACTAGCATTCAGAACAAAAGTCTGACACTATGGTACGTCTTGGTTAGCAACACGCCTTGTTTAAAATTCTCCAGCATCTGCTGGGTTGTTTTGCAAACTCTGTTACATCTAAAGCTTTACATTTTTTCAAACATGTATTCAGCCCAGATGTGGTGAGAGCAGAGGGCAACTGATGGGCTTCGCTGCAGAGCATTTTTTCAGTGGAATTTCAGGGATTTCACGCACCCCACACCATGGGAGCGGTCAAATCTCTCAGCGTGCTATCCTGTTCGGCTGTCAGCCCTAAATAAAGATGCATGGACTGAATTTTAAAAGGTGTAGAAAGCCCTGACAAAAATATGAGACCCTCAAACTGTAGACTTGAGAACCTTATCTAAACAAAGCTGCTTTATTCTGAGTCGTGGGGAAGTGAAAAGTTCAGAGCCAGATTCAGTAAACTAAGCGGCAACAGGCAGAGTATTTCAGTTCAGTGCGATCGAAGCCAGCCTGAAGTCAGCAACCGATTCCCAATGCTAATTCTGATCACTACCTTTTGCTTTGTAAAATGTTTTTGTATCTATAGTAGTGCTTCAGGTTTTCTCAAGTATCTAAAGGATCAAAGTCATTCAAGTGCATATTCTGATAATCTCAGATGTACTACTGTGGCTAAATGAGTCTCCTATCATTTTAATGCTCCTAAACAGCTATTCTAAAACAGATATCCAAAACAGCATTAAGATTAAACACTGGGTGGCAGTGTAATATAATGCTCAGGGAATTTGGCTTGTGATAGAAAAGTTGCAGGTTTGATTCCTAACTATGGCGCTGCAGTTGAGCAAGGTACTTAACCTGAATTACTGAACTGCAATGTAAAAAAAAAAAAAACTCTAAAGTTGTGAAAGTCTTGAAAGGTATTTCTCGGGTTTCAGTAAGTCATGGCAAACACACACCTAGCACCTGCCTAGCACCGTGAGAGGAAGCAGTTATATACGCAGTTCTGTACTCTGACGAAAATGTCCCTAACACCATGTCCCAAATCATCTTTTTGCCATAATTTACCAAACAAAATGAGTCATGTTATAGTCCATTATGCTACTGGCAGCACTGTGCCATGGGAAGTGATGATAATTATGAAAATATGAGCCATTTTGAGTAAAAAGCAGAACCTTTTGATCACCACATTGTAGCTGTTTCAAAAAATTTCACCAACTGTTCTAATGTAGTATTTTTTGCTAAGCCTAAAAATTTCAGTTGCATTAATTATTGTTTTATCCACTGGCTGTTTCTATGGCATTAAAAGAAAAACATAAAAACAAAAATTTGTAAACATGCAAAATTATTAAGTAGCCTAGTATTACAATTCAAATTTGTGGTGGACCATTACTAATACTGAAAAATGGTCTTTGGCCAATACTATAACATCAACACTCACATGTTTGCAGCAAAAGGTTTAATTAATATGAAAGTATTCAACATAATTTGTATTACAAGTTGTATGCTGGTGTTTCAAGAGTAACATTCCACCCCAATAAATTTCTTGCCAGCCAATTAACGCTGATGAATTCAGGACAGCCACGAAAGCATTTCCTGGTGACACCAGAAATAAGGTCACAGCGGCAAATAAGAAACAAGAGCAGCTCCAACAGAACTGAGCTTCTGTTTCCGGAGGGTTCCATATCCTCCATAACCATTTCTTCACATTTGCGTGAAACGGACAGTTTTAGGTGCTCTTCTCAGGTATGATGTCATTCCTGCTGTTTACAGAGAAGACACCTGCAGTTTTAGAGGACATTAAAATGAAGCAAGCGCACTTTGAGCGCCTATATAATTTAGTTTCTTTCGTAACGTCTCTTAGAATAGCATAGGGAAATAAGCTATTGTGAAGAAAAAAAAACCAGTAATTAGAGTAATAATTGGCTGCAAATTATAAGCTGCGTGAATGAGAGATAACTCACTATTTCACAGTGAAGGGACAGAGATTCAACTTCTGAGAATCCTTTAAAAACAAGCTGCACTTCAACTTTTAACTTCAGACATCTCCACTGCTGGTGACACCGCTAAGACCAGCTTCAGGTGGAGTGGCGAAACACAGTGAGCACATCCAACACAGTGAACCTGTGCACATGCAACACAGTGAGCACATGCAACACTGTGAACCTGTGCACATCCAACACAGTGAACCTGTGCACATCTAACACAGTGAGCACATCCAACACAGTGAACCTGTGCACATCCAACACAGTGAGCACATCAACACAGTGAACCTGTGCACATCCAACACAGTGAACCTGTGCACATCCAACACAGTGAGCACATCAACACAGTGAACCTGTGAACATCCAACACAGTGAGCACATCCAACACAGTGAACCTGTGCACATGCAACACAGTGAAGCTGTGCACATCCAACACAGTGAACCTGTGCACATCCAACACAGTGAACCTGTGCACATGCAACACAGTGAACGCTGGGGATGTGTTCAAAATACCGACAAGGTGGCACATCCTAACGACCCATGCATTGACTGGTGTACCAATAAGATGGCTTTTAGAATTGAAATGTGAATTGTGAATTGAATTTGTATTATCAATAAGCTGCTGTTTTAAGTGCAAATTAAAACTGTGTGAAAACTACAACTCATGATTCATAAGCATTATTAACACAATACAGTAAACACGCACCCAACACAACAAACACATTTTCAAAAAAATAAACATGCACCCAAACCTCGAACACATATTCAATAAAATAAATACACACCCAACACAACGAACACACATCCAATACAATAAACACACAATTAACAAAAAATAAACTCACATCCAACATAATGAACACACAACCTGTACACATCCAAGACAATGAACACAGAACCAGTACACATCCAAGACAATGAACACACAACCAGTGAACGTCCAATACAATGAACACGCAACCAGCACACATACAATCAACACACAACCAGTACACATCCAAGACAATGAACACACAACTAGTACACATCCAATACAATGAACACACAACCAGTACACGTCCAATACAATGAACACACAACTAGTACACATCCAATACAATGAACACACAACCAGTACACATCCAATACAATGAATTTACAGAAGAAGCATTTGAAGAAGCTGAAATGTAAACATAATGATTTCAGCCGACTGACAGTTAAAGGAGAAAACAGTCTCATTTCTGTCTGCTGACAGCCAATGTGAGTCAGAGTCACATTCAATATGTGAGACTGTGATTGGCTAATGAGAGATTTTAGGCAAAACCATTCAGAGGGAATGAATTCCATATTCACTAAAGCTCATTTTTAGGAATGTAATCCAAGTATTTGATTCCCAGGTAAGTTGTTCTGAATGTACATTCTCCAATCTGAAGATGAAAAATGTGGGACAGTGCCAGAGTAAAACAAAGTGAAACATTTAGCAGTAAGTTGTTACTGTCAAAGGAAGTAGCTAGAAGAATTCGTCTAAGGCAGTCACTGCAACCGGCAGTGTGTACCAGTCTCTAAGGCAGTCCCTGAAACCCACAGTGTGTACCAGTCTCTAAGACAGTCCCCACAGTGTGTACTAGTCTCTAAGGCAGTCCCTACAGTGTGTACCAGTCTCTAAGACAGTCCCTGAAGTGTGTACCAGTCTCTAAGGCAGTCCCTGCAGTGTGTACCAGTCTCTAAGGCAGTCCCTGCAACCCGCAGTGTGTACCAGTCTCTAATGCAGTCACTGCAGTGTGTACCAGTCTCTAAGACAGTCCCTGCAGTGTGTACCAGTCTCTAAGGCAGTCCCTGCAGTGTGTACCAGTCTCTAAGGCAGTCCCTGCAACCCGCAGTGTGTACCAGTCTCTAAAGCAGTCACTGCAGTGTGTACCAGTCTCTAAGGCAGTCCCTTCAGTGTGTACCAGTCTCTAAGGCAGTCCCTGAAACCCGCAGTGTGTACCAGTCTCTAAAGCAGTCCCTGCAGTGTGTACTAGTCTCTAAGGCAGTCCCCACAGTGTGTACCAGTCTCTAAGGCAGTCCCTGAAACCCGCAGTGTGTACCAGTCTCTAAGACAGTCCCTTCAGTGTGTACCAGTCTCTAAGGCAGTCCCTGCAACCCGCAGTGTGTACCAGTCTCTAAGGCAATCCCCACAGTGTGTACCAGTCTCTAAGGCAGTCCCTGCAGTGTGTACCAGTCTCTAAGGCAGTCCCTGCAGTGTGTACCAGTCTCTAAGACAGTCCCCACAGTGTGTACCAGTCTCTAAGGCAGTCCCTGAAACCCGCAGTGTGTACCAGTCTCTAAGACAGTCCCTGCAGTGTGTACTAGTCTCTAAGGCAGTCCCTGCAACCCGCAGTGTGTACCAGTCTCTAAGGCAGTCCCTACAGTGTGTACCAGTCTCTAAGACAGTCCCTGAAACCCGCAGTGTGTACCAGTCTCTAAGGCAGTCCCTGAAACCCGCAGTGTGTACCAGTCTCTAAGACAGTCCCTGCAGTGTGTACCAGTCTCTAAGGCAGTCCCTGAAACCCGCAGTGTGTACCAGTCTCTAAGACAGTCCCTGCAGTGTGTACCAGTCTCTAAGGCAGTCCCCGCACTGTGTACCAGTCTCTAAGGCAGTCCCCGCAGTGTGTACCAGTCTCTAAGACAGTCCCTGCAGTGTGTACCAGTCTCTAAGGCAGTCCCTGCAGTGTGTACCAGTCTCTAAGGCAGTCCCTGAAACCCGCAGTGTGTACCAGTCTCTAAGACAGTCCCTGCAGTGTGTACCAGTCTCTAAGGCAGTCCCTGAAACCCGCAGTGTGTACCAGTCTCTAAGACAGTCCCCACAGTGTGTACCAGTCTCTAAGACAGTCCCTACAGTGTGTACCAGTCTCTAAGGCAGTCCCTGCAGTGTGTACCAGTCTCTAAAGCAGTCCCCGCAGTGTGTACCAGTCTCTAAGACAGTCCCTGCAGTGTGTACTAGTCTCTAAGGCAGTCCCCACAGTGTGTACCAGTCTCTAAAGCAGTCACTGCAGTGTGTACCAGTCTCTAAGGCAGTCCCAACAGTGTGTACCAGTCTCTAAAGCAGTCCCCGCAGTGTGTACCAGTCTCTAAGACAGTCCCTACAGTGTGTACCTGTCTCTAAGGCAGTCCCTGAAACCCGAAGTGTGTACCAGTCTCTAAGGCAGTCCCCGCAGTGTGTACCAGTCTCTAAGACAGTCCCTGCAGTGTGTACCAGTCTCTAAGACAGTCCCTGCAGTGTGTACCAGTCTCTAAGGCAGTCCCCGCAGTGTGTACCAGTCTCTAAGGCAGTCCCTAAAACCCGCAGTGTGTACCAGTCTCTAAGACAGTCCCTGCAGTGTGTACCAGTCTCTAAGGCAGTCCCTGAAACCCGCAGTGTGTACCAGTCTCTAAAGCAGTCACTGCAGTGTGTACCAGTCTCTAAGGCAGTCCCCGCAGTGTGTACCAGTCTCTAAAGCAGTCCCCGCAGTGTGTACCAGTCTCTAAGACAATCCCTGCAGTGTGAACCAGTCTCTAAGACAGTCCCTGCAGTGTGTACCAGTCTCTAAGACAGTCCCTACAGTGTGTACCAGACTCTAAGGCAGTCCCTGAAACCTGCAGTGTGTACCAGTCTCTAAGACAGTCCCTGCAGTGTGTACCAGTCTCTAAAGCAGTCCCCGCAGTGTGTACCAGTCTCTAAGACAGTCCCTGCAGTGTGTACCAGTCTCTAAAGCAGTGCCCGCAGTGTGTACCAGTCTCTAAGGCAGTCCCTGCAGTGTGTACCAGTCTCTAAGGCAGTCCCTGCAGTGTGTACCAGTCTCTAAGGCAGTCCCCGCAGTGTGCACCAGTCTCTAAAGCAGTCCCCGCAGTGTGTACCAGTCTCTAAGACAGTCCCTGAAACCCGCAGTGTGTACCAGTCTCTAAGGCAGTCCCTGAAACCTGCAGTGTGTACCAGTCTCTAAGGCAATCCCCACAGTGTGTACCAGTCTCTAAGGCAGTCCCTGAAGCCCGCAGTGTGTACCAGTCTCTAAGGCAGTCCCTGAAACCTGCAGTGTGTACCAGTCTCTAAGGCAGTCCCTGAAACCTGCAGTGTGTACCAGTCTCTAAGGCAATCCCCACAGTGTGTACCAGTCTCTAAGGCAATCCCCACAGTGTGTACCAGTCTCTAAGGCAGTCCCTGCAGTGTGTACCAGTCTCTAAGGCAGTCACTGCAGCGTGTACCAGTCTCTAAGGCAGTCCCTGAAGCCCACAGTGTGTACCAGTCTCTAAGGCAGTCACTGCAGTGTGTACCAGTCTCTAAGGCAGTCACTGCAGTGTGTACCAGTCTCTAAGGCAGTCACTGCAGTGTGTACCAGTCTCTAAGACAGTCCCTGCAGTGTGTACCAGTCTCTAAGACAGTCCCTGCAGTGTGTACCAGTCTCTAAGGCAGTCCCTGCAGTGTGTACCAGTCTCTAAGGCAGTCCCGGCAGTGTGTACCAGTCTCTAAAGCAGTCCCGGCAGTGTGTACCAGTCTCTAAGGCAGTCCCTACAGTGTGTACCAGTCTCTAAGACAGTCCCTGCAGTGTGTACCAGTCTCTAAGACAGTCCCTGCAGTGTGTACCAGTCTCTAAGGCAGTCCCCGCAGTGTGTACCAGTCTCTAAGGCAGTCCCCGCAGTGTGTACCAGTCTCTAAGGCAGTCCCTGCAACCCGCAGTGTGTACCAGTCTCTAAAGCAGTCACTGCAGTGTGTACCAGTCTCTAAGACAGTCCCTGCAGTGTGTACCAGTCTCTAAGGCAGTCCCCGCAGTGTGTACCAGTCTCTAAGGCAGTCCCCGCAACCCGCAGTGTGTACCAGTCTCTAAGGCAGTCCCTACAGTGTGTACCAGTCTCTAAGACAGTCCCTGCAGTGTGTACCAGTCTCTAAGGCAGTCCCTGCAGTGTGTACCAGTCTCTAAGGCAGTCCCTGAAACCCGCAGTGTGTACCAGTCTCTAAGGCAGTCCCCACAGTGTGTACCAGTCTCTAAGGCAGTCCCTGCAGTGTGTACCAGTCTCTAAGGCAGTCCCTGCAGTGTGTACCAGTCTCTAAGGCAGTCCCTGCAGTGTGTACCAGTCTCTAAGGCAGTCCCCACAGTGTGTACCAGTCTCTAAGGCAGTCCCTGCAGTGTGTACCAGTCTCTAAGGCAGTCCCCGCAGTGTGTACCAGTCTCTAAGGCAGTCCCTGCAGTGTGTACCAGTCTCTAAGACAGTCCCTGCAGTGTGTACCAGTCTCTAAAGCAGTCCCTGCAGTGTGTACCAGTCTCTAAGGCAGTCTGAGGAATACATCGAGCTTTGCGTCCCTCGCTGACGGAGACTTTAAAAGCGATTCTGCTCTCAGCAGCACTGCTTTGATAGATAGCCACGCGCGTCTGGTGATGCTGATCCGGAGCTTCCCACAGTCGCTAACACTGCTGGCGCTAAACCCGTGGAAGCTCTCTCCCTGGCTGCCCAGGTAACGGGGGGTTGGGGTGGGGGGTTGGGGTGGGGGGCGGGAGCGCAGCGTGCGTTTTCGGCTTTGCCTCTCCCCCACAGCGCCGCCGCTCTCCGGAGCGGAGCGTCATTACTCAGCGCTGTCCCTGCTGGGGGAGCATTACAGAGCGTAGCGTAGCGTGACTCCCACTTCTGCTCCAAACCAAGCAACTCCGCCCGCGCACCGCCTCCGGGCCTCGCTAAAAATATTGCAGATTAGTCCTTTTTTTTCATCTTTTATTTCTTTGCACCAGGAGACTGGTAAAAAAGGGAAAACAACGTAAAAATAAAATATGACGTGTGACCTACTTAGCAAACATTAGCCAGACAGTCCCCAGAAGCCCCAGCCTTGGGCTGTGTCATCGCATTTTGGAGACTCTCACAGGTACTACACCTGAGGGAGCATGGCTTGCAGCCTCTGAGGGAAGCCTGATGATGGGGAAGAGTGAGGATGAGAAACAGCGGTAAGGCTCTTAACTCCAGAAACATCCCAGCGTTCCCACAGGAGCCTCCCCCCGCCCGCAATCTTGCTTCCAGAGCACAGTTAATATGGTGAAAATACACGTTTATTAAGTGCTTTTCAATGATGAGGATGAAAATATGATGAAAATGCTTAGCAGGAATGATGATGATGACAGGATCCATCTAGCATGTTTGTCCACTCAAAAATCTAGCTGTGCAACCAAACATTCTGTTTAAGTAATGCACCTTTTCCATTTGGAAGGATCATTCCTTCTCAAGCAACAAGATGACCTTCTCCATGTTTGTGCAAAACCAGAACTACAAGTAGGTACATGGACTACTAAACACTACAAAATGGCTGCTTGTGACATCCAGTCATTAGCATGCATGCGATAGAGCAATGTTTGCAAGGTGGGTGGACGCACATGATCAATCTGTGCTCTGAAGCAGCTGTACCACCATGTACCCTGCTCCTACTGGACAGCTGAAGCTAAGCAAGTGTGATGTTGGGTAGTCTTTGGAATGGGAGACCACCCAGGAAGTTACAGCAGCATGTGTTTTGGTTGGGCCAGCTGGGGCAATCTTCCCTCTGATCACATAAGCCCCAATGCCCCAGTGCAGTGATGGGGACACTGTGCTGCAGGAGACATTATGGAACTTAAGCATCGATGGCTGTGGAGATGGCTTCAGCGACCGCCAATGAACCTGTGCTCGTCTGCGCATGCGTGAATGAGACCTGCCATAGCCTGCAGATCTAGTACGATGTACTAAGGGTGCTTTCCCTGTAGCAGACCAGCAAGCTTCTGCGACAGATAGGAGCAACTCAAATTCACGTAGGAACAATAGAGCACTTGTTTCCTGCCCCAGCCAGTTTTAGGGAGAAAGAATAAAAGTCATATATGGACAAACTTTAGATATGAGTCCAAGCACAACAAAAGCCATGTGTACTTTACTACTAACATTAGGCATATTGCAAAAAGAATAATATAATTCCTATAATAATAATAAATATCAGATTAATTATGAGCTTTGCATTGTATAAACAAAGTGCCACATGAGTGAACAAAAAATGAATAAAATTAGATTCTACCTCTAGGCCTGCACCCAAATTTAAATAAACGCGTCTTCCCATAGGATGAAGTTGTTGCCTTATTTATCTCCTCTGCATAGAGCTAGATGTGGTCTGTGAGTTAACACGCATACATGCCATCTGAAGTGAGTTACATAATATATGGTAATATTCCTTCCAAATTTCTGCTGGAACATGACTGCAAATAGTATTTGTTCCAATCTTGTTAGATATAATAGTAAGATGATAACAACAAGAGATATTAGATTTGTGGAAGAAATTATTATTGTAGCAGTGTGTATTATTGTAGCATCTGTGTATAAAGGTCAGTCAGTAATAATTTTGAAGAACATTCCAAAAATTAAAGCGTCATTTGCGACAGTGTCTCTGCAAAAGCACTATAAAAATAAAATTGAATTGAATTGAATTTAATTGAAAAATCTTTCATTAAAATTGGATTAAAACTGTTTACATTGACTAAAACTAGTTTTGTGCTCATCAACTGAAACTAGACTAAAACTAACAATATTCAAATGACTAAAAGGTGACTACGATTAAAACTAAATAAAAATTTGGTGCCAAAATGATCACTGTTCTGAAAAAAATGTACACTCCCCAAGCCCTGGTTAGGCTCTTAACTAAAATCATGTCAACATTGAACACACTGTTTTCAGCACTGATTCATTTCACTTTGACCAGCTTGACATTAAAATGTACAATACCTGCACTCCTCCACCATTAATTCCATATTCTAAGTGTGCAAAAAGAGTATTTACAGGTATTGTGTAGGACACCCACAACCCTAGAAACATTCCAGAATTTCATCAGAAAGCTCAATTTATGATCTGAAACGTATTTATGACAGAAACGTACAGTTTTGGAGTATGCCATATTTCAGTGTCCCAGCAATCACGGTTCATGCTACAGAAAAGGCATGGACAGCAAGCTCAGGTTTGGTGTTTAAATTCAAAACACCGCGTTCTAACCTCACTAAGAATCCATGAATAATGGTGACATTATTATTGGATTCTCTGAAGTGCACACACGTTAAACTTTGTAAATGTTTACCAAATACAGAGCTCTACCGTGAGATCGGCCGCAGGAATCCCCGTCACGCTTACCGAAGGTCTTCACCTCCTTCCTGAGCCCGCAGAGCATGTTTTCAGACCATCCGACTACAGGAGACTACGAGGCGCTGAGCAGGGTCCCCACAGCTGGTCAGGCAGCTCTCTCTCTCTCTCTCTCTCTCTCTCTCTCTCTCTCTCTCTCTCTCTCTCTCCCCTGCGCCTGCGGTCCCTTCACAAAGGAGGACTGCACCTCCTCCCTCCTCATCCCTCCTTCACGGACCCGGACACGGACGGATCTTCTCCCCTGGCGTCCGCGGAGTCCAGCCCAGAACGGGCTCGTTCACAGAGCGGCGTCTGAACCGGAGCCCTCTGCCAAACACCGTCTCTCTCTCTGGGGTCTGAGTGCTCAGTGTGTCACACAAGCCTTCAGGGGCGCAAGGCTTAAGCTCCTCCCCCAACAAACAACCCTCACTGAAAACTTTAGAAATTCTGCAAGCTGGCCAGGCTTTAGCTGTTCCCAAAATATTTTCCTTAAACATTAAAAAAAAAGAAACAGAAAAAGTTCACTCAGCAAAGGCTTTAGAAGCTGGATTCAAACAATCTCTATGCTCCTCAACTCATAATCCCTCTGAGATAAACAAAAACAGATCAAAAGAGCTTTCTCTCCCTTTCTCTCTCCCTCCCTCTCTTTCACTCCCCACACTCTCTTTCTCTCCCTCCCTCTCTTTCTCTCACTCCCCACACTCTCTCTCTCTCTCCCCCTCTCTCTGTGTCTCTGTGTAAGGTATTGTTGGGTCGCTACCAATTCCATGGCATGAAATCATTCTGGAGTGTGTGCATGCACACACACACACACACACACACGCTCAGTCACGCTACTCCAATCCCTAAGCTTTCCCACAATATCCCTCTCAAACGCCACCCCCCATGCCTCCATCCCTCCCTCTAACATTCATCATGCACTAACCCCCCCTCCACCCCCCCCCCCCCCCCCCCCCCCCCCCCCTCACACTCGCATACCCGTCCCTCTGCAGGCTGCTCTTAAACTGACCAGTGGCACAATTAACACAAACCCAGAAGTTCACCATGAGAAAATACCACAGCACAGTGCTGAGCTGTGTGGGTGGGACTGATGCCTGCTTTGTGGGGGACTAAAAGGATTTGGAAACCAAGCTGAAGTCCAGGCAGAGCAGACAGCAGTGAGCGAGATCAGCTGAAGGCACTAGAGAAGGACTACCCGGTCCATCTCCCATAATTAAGTGTAATTACAGTTAGCTATACTTTGTAGGTTTTTTTTTTTTTTTTACCGGACATTTCGTACCATGGTTTCAACAGGCACTCTAGAGAATAATCACACATTGGTGCCGTAGAGAATAATCGCACTGTGGTGCTCTAGAGAATAATCACACAGTGGTGCTCTAGTGAATAATCACACTGTGGTGCTCTAGACAGTAATCGCATTGTGGTGCTCTAGAGGATAATCGCACTGTGGTGCTGTAGAGAATAATCGCACTGTGGTGCTCTAGAGAATAATCGCACTGGTGCTCTAGTGAATAATCACACTGTGGTGCTGTAGAGAATAATCGCACAGTGGTACTGTAGAGAATAATCACACAGTGGTGCTGTAGAGAATAATCGCACTGTGGTGCTCTAGAGAATAATCGCACTGGTGCTCTAGTGAATAATCACACTGTGGTGCTCTAGACAGTAATCGCATTGTGGTGCTCTAGAGGATAATCGCACTGTGGTGCTGTACGCACAGTGGTGCTCTGGAGAATAAACACAGTGGTGCTGTAGAGAATAATCGCACATTGGCGCTGTAGAGAATAATCACACTGTGGTGCTCTAGAGGATAATCGCACAGTGGTGCTGTAGAGAATAATCACACAGTGGTGCTCTAGAGAAGAATCGCACTGTGGTGCTCTAGAGAATAATCGCACTGGTGCTCTAGTGAATAATCACACTGTGGTGCTCTAGACAGTAATCGCATTGTGGTGCTCTAGAGGATAATCGCACTGTGGTGCTGTAGAGAATAATCGCACAGTGGTGCTCTGGAGAATAAACACAGTGGTGCTGTAGAGAATAATCGCACATTGGCGCTGTAGAGAATAATCACACTGTGGTGCTGTAGAGAATAATCGCACAGTGGTGCTGTAGAGAATAATCACACAGTGGTGCTCTAGAGAAGAATCACAGTGGCGCTATAGAGAATAATCACAGTGGCGGTGTAGAGAATAATCACACAGTGGTGCTCTAGAGAAGAATCACAGTGGTGCTCTAGAGAAGAAGGGCCAAACTACAGATGTTTCCATCCTGAACTCAAGCAAGCTTGGGGTCAATTCCATTTCGACTGTGTCAATTCAGGAAATGAATTGAAGTTCAAGTAATTAACTGAAACATTGTCATGGAACATTCTGGTTACTTTGCAATCTACAAATTGAATTTCTACATTGACAGAACATAAATGGAAATGACCCCATCCCTAGAACTGGGGGCTACTCCTTTCAGTCATGAAGGCAGCGTGATACAGTAAACACAGCCCTCAAATTCTGAGCATGCAAGGAGCAGAGGAGTCATAATGTTTTGGCTTTACAGACTGGATTTATTTCCCTCTCTCCTCATATCCTGAACACAGCACAAGATGGGAGCAGGGGACTGGTGTGAAGAAAAAGAGCAGGGCACCTTGTGATACTCTCTGGATGCTGGCTTCTCTCTGGTCAGAAACAGACTGAATACATCCCACAACTGCATCCTGTAGCTCCTCCCCTCAACCCCTCCCCCCAAACATAGCCCCTCCCCTTTCTCCCAGATTTATAGCCACAGTGTTTTAGTTCCGCACTCCCTCCTGCTGCCATGGAAACGACAGCAGCGTAGTATCTGGTGTCTCTCTCACACACTCCGATCCCATAACTGCTCCTGTCTAATCCTCACACTGTTCCATTAGTACCATTCCTTCATTTAACCATTCTTTTCTTTAATGTCCAATGCTAATAACATTCCCAACCAGGAAAATGATTTTGCACTAGGTAAATCAGGAAATGTGTGTGGATAAATGTACTACATTCTGAGAAAAAAATAATCTGAATACATATAAGAACACTAGTTTCATTTAATGTTATTATTTAAAAAGGTGCACCTGAAACTTGATTTTGCTTGATTTCGCTGTTGACATTGTCAGTTTGGACAAAGATCATTTTCCTAGCAAAATCAATGTCATCTGTGCGGTAAAACACGCAGAGTACTGTCGCCAAAAGAGAGGTCAAGAGGAAGAAAGCACACAGTCTTCACTGGCTAAGTCCCTGCTCGCTGAGCACTGAAGAGAACGATGACGTATTTTACAGGACAGGTTTAACACACACTGGTCCCTTTTGGTGACAATGGCAGTGAAACACGCCTCTGGCCGCTGACAGAATCGCTCATTTTGTCCAAACATGGCCTGCAGTGACGCCCTTTGTGTCAGCACACAGAGCAGCGGGGGGTGTGTAAACAAACACATTTTACACTCTGCAAGTTAAGTGTCTAAAATTTGTTTGTCGTATTTAACCAACTCGGACTAGGTTTCATAATGCTGGTGCACTGTGGTATTTTAGCTCTCTCAGCTAATTATTATATGCAAATTATTCCAAATTCTGTAAAATGTGCATTTGTTAAGCAAATATATGCATGTGCAGTAGAACCACAAAGATATATAAACGGGAAAAAAAGGTTTTACAGAACTCTGTTTCTACGTTAACTTATGCCAATTTAAATCATTTTAATCCTGTCGTGATAATTGTTGTTTACATTACTGTTACCTTAGTTTTAAAAAGTCTAATTTCATTTTGTTGAGAAAGGCCTAATTTTAAATGAACCACTAATCAAACCTAATCAAACCTGCTCTATTCTGTACAGTTTCTTCACAACATCATGCGTTCTGAACATACTCAGCAACTTGCTTCTTTCGGTTTCCTCTGTGAGCTGTCTGGGTTTATTCAGTCCTATTTTATATCAGAAAGCAGTGGGGGATTTAGCAGTACTGACCAGTCTTAAACCACACTACCTAACTACACCGTGATACACTCAAATGTGCGCAACAGGAAAAAGCACACAAATATATAACACCTACTAAAACAGAATAGTGTTTTGACCGTTATAAGGGTACTTGGGTAATTGTGCTTTTTTTGTTTTGCACATATTTCAGTTTGTATACTTTGTAATGTGCTATGTTGGTGCTACTGATCAGCTCAGTACTGTGTTTGCAGTAATACAGTGAACACATTTTTCATCCTTTGATGTCATGGCTTTTTTGAGTCCATCATGCATTTCAATGCAACTCTTTTATTACGCTTTATTTTTTCAAACTGTGTTCTTTACATATATTATTAGTCTTAATATATAAAACCTTTGTGTAATTTTGATGTTATTTACGTTCCTTATGAATGTAAACTTATTTGTAACTGAGAGATCAGCATAAAGCGAACACAAACACATCGGAATAATAACTCCTCAACACTCCAATTTTACTGTGCTGTCCCTGAGCGTGCTAATGACATTTATTTGGTTTGGACAATTAAGGACAGAGGTAATGCTTCACTGTCTCTGTCCAGAGACTTATCCTTCCAGACAACTGAGCCAAACAAACTGAGTTTAAAATCGGTTACCTCCACGAACATAAAACTTGAACAAAGTTTCATTCCTAGCAACATACTATAGTACATTTCCATCAGAATTAATTTCTTTTTCTCCCTCTGAAAACGATAACACTAGAAAATATTCAAGGGACAACTATTTAGTGCATGAAAAAAAGGTTTACAAATGTCCACATAGTATTACAGTATGCCCCAATGCATCTTAAAGCTTCTGCAATATATGTAGGTTGTCAATATGGAAAAGGTCACATAAAAATAAATCAAATCAAAAGTAATTATGAAATGTCTTATGAAAAGTCAGTTTTAACTGTAAAGATTTTTTTTTTTAAAACACTTCCACCAATACACACACACACACACACACACACACACACACACACATACACACACACACACGAACATGTACCACTTCAATTTATCATTTATAAAGTACTTAATTATTTCACACAGCTGAAGCAGAGGAAACTCCAGTGCCATGACACCGATGATACCAGAAAATTCACCAGTGTTCCTCTGTGTTTTCAGCCAGGTCCATACAGCTACACTGACAGATCGCCAAAAAAACGGCCTACTGTACGTGTTTCACCTTCCGGGAAGCTTGACATGAGATCGGCGGCAGGGCATGAACTGAATTAACCCTCTCCTAAAGAACGTCATCTCCTCTCCCTTAGCCTGTGTATCATTTCTGGACAAGGCCACCTGACGAGACTGTAGGAGCCAAAGAATTCACGAGGCATTCAATAACACCATAATTCCTGTCACAATGTCTATTAAAAATCTGCAAAGGATACAGGCTCTTGCAGCCCAACTTAATGTGCAATTAGGTCCATGGAGCACCAGGAAAGAACACAGGGCTATGTGACAGGTGACAGGAGTCACACTGCTCCAATTGTTTCCACCTTATAAGAAAAAAAGAAAAGAAAACCAGAGTGTGATTAGTCCCTTGAAAAGGATTTTGAGAAAAAGGAAGCAATATCTCACTTCAGATTGAATTAAACCTACTGAACAGAATACATAATGGGCCCAAATGCTCCAGCCTGAACAAAGAGACTGCATTTGCCAGCCTCGCAGTCCCTGCACACTATCTGCACTGCACTGATAAGTTATAATACAGGTGTTACATAAGGGATCTCCGGGACATGCTGAGTACTAACATGCCTGTATGGTCCTGTAAACAAGGTCAGAAACATCCGGTCATTACGCTCGACCGTCGTTCCCCTCTACAGCCACCTCTCACACATCAGTGTTCTGTCTGAGGCGGTGGCACACCCTGACCAATACGGACCCGCCAACCCAGATGAGGTGAGTTAACTGTGCAACTGATTTAACTCCAAAGGGTTAAAACATGTAAGATTACAAACGTGTGTTTAGAATGTTCTTAATGAACATTCTAATGCTGATGTAACAGTCACTACTGGTGAGTGAAAGCAGTGAAGTTCTAGAAACCTGACTTAGAACTTTGAAGAAAAAAAAAACAATTCCAAAAAGCCCCTCTCTTCTAAGGGTTAACTGTCAATTCAGTACTGAGTAACAATGGGTAACCTGCAGGACAACCAGTATACCCTGCTGCTCTTTAAGGGCAAGTGTGAATGCCG
Source organism: Anguilla japonica (assembly GCA_025169545.1). Lineage (NCBI taxonomy): Eukaryota > Metazoa > Chordata > Actinopteri > Anguilliformes > Anguillidae > Anguilla > Anguilla japonica. The sequence goes on from CM045895.1 coordinate 1,008,085, forward strand.
CAAGCCTATCCCATCAGCACCACACAACGATACCCCACCATTGCAGCATGCTCAGGAGAGGTACGCACTGGGCGCTGTGCTGCCAGACTGTGTTGGACACACAGCAGCACAGGCTGCTGGCTGGGGGGTAATGGGGGGTAATGGGGTTCAGTGGACATGGAGCCCCTTGATGGCTTTCTACTGACAGCTACAAAAACCTACCGTGTAACTCACCTCCTAACATACTCTTACTGATTTATACTTGCAAGCTATTCCTAATCTGCTGAAAATGGTTTCACATGCATGTATACATTAATTTAATTGGTTATGTCATGCGTGCACCGGAGCGTGGGTGCAGTAACAGTATATTTCTGTTTGGGTCTAAGGGTGCCGTCATGCCCATAACCGCAGGCTTCTCCAAGGTGAGCGCTCCTCACGCTTCTCTGCCGTAAGCAGAGCCGGGATGAGAGCCGCGTGCGGAGGGCACCAGACCAGATTAAACTCTCCCCAAAGCTGCGGCCGCAGTCCTCTGACACGCGCGCACACTCAGCACGACGCTGAAATCTGCTCAGCCCCGAATGCCGCGCTGCGCGGGCCAGGCGTCCTCCGGCTGCCAGGCAGGCAGGCAGGCTATTTATCTTCCGCTCAAACACGCGTGTTTGTTCAGTTATGATGCACGAAAGAGGAAAAAACAACAAAAAAAGCCTCACTGGCACGAGGCTGGGTCCACATCCAAGACCCCACACGCCTGTGGAAGATAAACTGCAAGTCGCAGTGTTTTCAGGGTGAGCAAACTTGTTCTTCAACCTTAGCAACACATGGCCGTGTGTTCATTGCAACCGCAGTTCACACTGAAAGGCTACTGCTTTACATTATTCTTCCAGCCTAAATGGAACACGTACATGCATATGTGGCTGAGAATACACTAAGCCGCAAACATATTTGCAGATTGCCGTTATTGTTAAAGTAACTGCATGCATACTATATTGATTTGAGCTCTAATTAGATTAATCCTGCAGCGGCCACACTACTGCTGGCTAAGATAAACTCCCTTCAGTGTTTCATCTTGGATACCCAGCTGACTTATCCAATGACTAATTAGTTTTTAAAAAAGTAAAATAGAACAAGGTACAATAGCTGGTTGATTAGATAAGCCCTTTGAGGATTTGGCCCCAGATATGGGATAGTTGGGCATGATATGCACATGCATAAAATCTGATAAATATCTTATACAAAAATATAACCTTATTAAATCCAGTGAAAATCATTGGCCGTCCTCTGTGTACCTATGGTCTGTCTGGCAGTTCCAGCTGTAATAAGCCTCATTTACACTATCCTCCACTTTCAAAAAGCCTCACTCGACAAAAATGAAGGTGTCACAGAACGCTGGGCATTCATACCGTTCAATGGCCTGTGGGGAGGGTTCTGTTGGCATGGTAATGCGATGCCAAACGCCAGAGCATTTGTTTGCATTTTTAAACCGCCCAATCACGCAAAAGCATGACTGTGTCCACAATACAAATTCTAGGGGCACGCCACACTGAGAAAGTGTCCTGCTGTGAAAGCTTTTTCAGTTCAAAAAGAAACATTTGTCAAAGATGTTATGTGATAAAGTATAAACCAGACTTGAGAGGTGCAGTCTTCTGTAGGGATGGGAACTTTTCTTCATTTTGATGAGCCGCGTCTTTTGGCTCTTGGTTGGTTAAAAGAATGTCTTCGTTTGGGTCCATTGGTTCATTCACAAATACTTCCAGTACTCAGTAATGAAGGCTCAACAATGAAGCAGATGTGTAAAATACCCTCCAGCCCAACAGAACTGATGGGGAATGCTATGAAAATAAGACCCAGGTTGAAAAAAAATGGAATTATCCTTTAATACTTGAACAGAGTGACTAAATAAAGCATTCATTTCTGCAATTAAAATATCTTCACACATAAATATATATATATTATATTACATCCCTAATCCCTACCATACTCAGCTTAAGGTTTTGTGTCTGAAGTCACTTTTTTTTTTCTTCTTCAAACTATGGCTGCCCAACCCTGCTCCTGGAGATATACCATCCCATAGGTTTTCATTTCAAACCTAAGAAAGCACACCTCATTCAACAGCTAGAGACCTCACTGAGAGGCTAATTAGGCTCGGGTATGCCAAATTAGGGTTGAAATGAAGACCTACAGGGTGTAGATCTCCAGGAACAGGGTAGGGCAGCCCTGCTGCAAATACTTCAAATATGTTAAGAGGAAAATTCAACATAAAACCAATCAACACCCAATATGGGTGGGTGAGGTATGAGGTGAGAAATTTAATAAACTTTTTATTAATTTAACTTTTCTGGATGATAATATCATTCTCGATGACATTTGATATACTTTAAGCCAGACAGGTCAGATGCTTAGCAACAAGACAAATTGGCCACTCAGGGGTAACAAAAGCCAGTCACGTTAAAACACCCAGGCCAATCAGCATCAGAGCAGATCCTTTCTCTTTTGTTTGAGCTCCTCAAATTGCCACACACATGCCTCATAAAATCTTCCACTCTGTGACCAATCACATCTCCTTTCAACATACATTAGACAAGACAGAAATCTCTGGACATACTGTGGCCAGAGAGCACATCCTTTACGTCACTGTGCAATTCCAAAAAGACACATCATATGCAAAAGAACATACCACCATATCACCAGTTTGAGACATATAATTCACTGGTGAGAAGACTGACTGTGGCTATTTCAAATGCACTGTTTATATAATGCTTATTCTGTATCTGAAAGCATCTGAAAGTATCAAACCATTGCGAGAGAACAGAATGTGAAAATGAAACAAAGAAATTAATGGAACAAACGGTCACCTTTTTACGTTAGTGGAACTGCTAAAATAAATTAAGATGTTTTTTTGCAGTTATGAAGAGAAACAGAGCGAGAATACGTTTAGACCGCGAGCACAGCCTCATTTATCAGGCTCAGAAACCCTGCAACCACAACAAGCCTGACGCTCTATCAGGCTCAGAAACCCTGCAACCACAACAAGCCTGACGCTGTATCAGGCTCAGAAACCCTGCAACCACAACAAGCCTGATGCTCTATCAGACTCAGAAACCCTGCAACCACAACAAGCCTGAAGCTCTATCAGGCTCAGAAACCCTGCAACCACAACAAGCCTGACGCTCTACCAGGCTCAGAAACCCTGCAACCACAACAAGCCTGACGCTCTATCAGGCTCAGAAACCCTGCAACCACAACAAGCCTGACGCTCTATCAGGCTCAGAAGCCCTGCAACCACAACAAGCCTGACGCTCTATCAGGCTCAGAAACCCTGCAACCACAACAAGCCTGATGCTCTATCAGGCTCAGAAACCCTGCAACCACAACCACAAGCCTGACGCTGTATCAGACTCAGAAACCCTGCAACCACAACAAGCCTGACGCTCTATCAGGCTCAGAAACCCTGCAACCACAACCACAACAAGCCTGACACTCTATCAGGCTCAGAAATCCTGCAACCACAACAAGCCTGACGCTCTATCCGGCTCAGAAACCCTGCAACCACAACAAGCCTGACACTCTATCAGGCTCAGAAACCCTGCAATCACGACCACAACAAGCCTGATGCTCTATCAGGCTCAGAAACCCTGCAATCACGACCACAACAAGCCTGATGCTCTATCAGGCTCAGAAACCCTGCAACCACAACAAGCCTGACGCTCTATCAGGCTCAGAAACCCTGCAACCACAACAAGCCTGACGCTCTATCAGGCTCAGAAACCCTGCAACCACAACAAGCCTGACACTCTATCAGACTCAGAAACCCTGCAACCACAACAAGCCTGAAGCTCTATCAGGCTCAGAAACCCTGCAACCACAACAAGCCTGACGCTCTATCAGGCTCAGAAACCCTGCAACCACAACAAGCCTGACGCTCTATCAGGCTCAGAAGCCCTGCAACCACAACAAGCCTGACGCTGTATCAGGCTCAGAAACCCTGCAACCACAACAAGCCTGATGCTCTATCAGACTCAGAAACCCTGCAACCACAACAAGCCTGACGCTGTATCAGGCTCAGAAACCCTGCAACCACAACCACAACAAGCCTGACGCTCTATCAGACTCAGAAACCCTGCAACCACAACAAGCCTGACGCTCTATCAGGCTCAGAAACCCTGAAACCACAACAAGCCTGGCGCTCTATCAGACTCAGAAACCCTGCAACCACAACCACAAGCCTGACCCTCTGACGTGAGATTACAAGCCCACTAAAATTTCAGGGCTGTGTACCAGTAATAAACTTGCAGTCTGCTGCTTTTCGCCGCAGATAAATGTGGCTGTTCGGTGCGGTGTGATGCAGATTTCTGTAGCTGGTACTAAAAAAATGTTGTAGGCCCTCCTCTGTAAATCCTCCCTTACCATACAACACAATAAAATAGCATACCCTAATTTCACACTCCATCTCCTACCACTGGGTAAGCACATTTCACACGATGCAAGCGGACTAGAAGCATTCAAAGCCACTTTCAGATTTTCATCATTGCCAAATGTAAAAATGAATCATTTTGAATACTACAGACCAGTTTCTATTTTAAGATTATGTGTAGTATTTTGGACTGTCCTTGGCATTTTGTCACTGTCAAAGAAATATGGTGACTAGGTTGATGCAAAAACATGGTTTGAAAAAAGTAAGGAAAACCTACCAAACGTTTGTGATGAAATTTCATTGGGAAAATAATAATCATACTTTCGAACGGCCATTTTGGACAAAATGATTTCCCCTGTGGTGAAAGATCATGCTCTTATGCAGGTGGTGCTCCAAGTAGACGTGGCAATTCAAGCCACTAACATGACCTACAGCATCACACTGGTGAAAAATTGGTAGGACCAATCAGATTGCAGGAAAATAATCTTACCAAGTGTAACTCCCATTTCCAGATTCTCTGAAGAGAGCAGGGTCTGAGCCAATCTATCTAACAGACCTCAATGTGGAGCTCTGAATAATCTCCAACTGTTTCCATGGTTGCTTTAGATGAGGATTTTAAAAAATCCCACCAGCTTTGGCTGAAAGTTTCATTCAGTGATGCTCGCCGTGACCATCTTATGAAAAATTCTGATCTTGTGTAGGTGGCACTATTAAGCTTTATTCATAACACTGACTAAAACGTGGGAGAAAAAAATCAGATTGCACAAAACTAATTTCACAAGCTGTAACTTCCCTTTTCCAGATGCTCTAGAGAGATTGCTGAATAGTGATCTCTACGTGCTATGAAGTGCTGAATAACCACATGAAGTCCCTTTCTGTTGCAACAGAAATGTGTACAACAGCATTCAAAAACCAAAAAACCCTTACAACTCGATAACTATTCTTTTCAGCTTAAAAGCAGGCTAATAAAAAGGAATAGGATTACCAATACTTCATTAGAATGTGTCTTTTATGAACCAGATGGCAGATCATGCTACTGTGTGTCTAAACCACAATAAGGCCCCAGGGGGTCAACGGGCACTCAATTTGAAACGTTTATCACGGATTAATGATTCTGACACTCACCCCCATTCATCCCCCCCTTTAATCCCCACAGCTCTGAGCTGTTTGAAGTAGCAGGAGATTATTCCTTAGATGACTTGTCTTCCACCGCCCAACCAAAGCTCAGGAAAACCGACAAGAGAAGAAATTGTGGAGGAATATGGTAATGGGTCACTCATAACAGGGGCCTGACAGAGGGGGTAAATCCTCATTAATATGCAGAACTTGTTAAACCCCGTTTGTCTGCTGAGTGGTAAGGGAGGGGTAGCGGGTTTTTAAGCTGAGCGGTAAGGGAAGGGTAGCGGGTTTTTCTGCTGAGTGGTAAGGGAGGGTAGCGGGTTTTTAAGCTGAGCGGTAAGGGAGGGGTAGCGGGTTTTTAAGCTGAGCGGTAAGGGAGGGGTAGCGGGTTTTTAAGCTGAGCGGTAAGGGAGGGGTAGCGGGTTTTTCTGCTGAATGGTAAGGGAGGGGTAGCGGGTTTGCTCAGCGGTAAGGGAAGGGTAGCGGGTTTTTCTGCTGAGCGGTAAGGGAAGGGTAGCGGGTTTTTCTGCTGAATGGTAAGGGAGGGGTAGCGGGTAAGCTGAGCGGAGGGGGGGTAGCGGGTTTTTCTGCTGAGCGGTAAGGGAGGGGTAGTGGGTTTTGAGCTGAGTGGTAAGGGCAGGGTAGCGGGTTTTTAAGCTGAGCGGTAAGGGAGGGGTAGCGGGTTTTTCTGCTGAATGGTAAGGGAAGGGTAGCGGGTTTTTAAGCTGAGCGGTAAGGGAGGGGTAGCGGGTATTTCTGCTCAGGGTTAGCGGGTTTTTCTCAGCGGTAAGGGAAGGGTAGCGTTTGCTGAGCGGGTTTGCTCAGCTGAGCGGTAAGGGAGGGGTAGCGGGTTTGCTCAGCGGTAAGGGAGGGGTAGCGGGTTTGCTCAGCGGTAAGGGAAGGGTAGCGGGTTTGCTGAGCGGTAAGGGAGGGTAGCGGGTTTGCTGAGCGGTAAGGGAAGCGCTGAGCGTAAGGGAGGGTAGGGGTTTGCTCAGCGGTGCAGGGTCCTGGCATCGGGAGGCTGCAGGTCCTGGCGCCGGGAGGTGTGTGTCACCGTGCGAGAGCGCCCGTGGCTCTAATCTAGCGCACGGCTCCTCACCGTTTCTCACGACTCCACCAGCTTATGCCGCGAAGGCTGACAGACACATCTCGCCAAGGCACGGAAATGACTCATTTCAGAGGTTTTTTTATTTTTTTATTTCGCACTGCGTATGATTTTTCATAAAATGTGCCAATTAAATCGGACTCAGACCATTAACAAAAGCTCTTTGAAGTGATGGCGAAGAATCTGCCTCCAGCCTCATAAAAAAATTAAAAACACTCAAAGCAATTAAAGCTCTCACCTTTGCCATACAGATAACCAGTTATCACATCACTCTGAAGTATCAAATTGTAAGTATGTCCCCAGACAAACATGAAAACCAAGCAGGCCTATATAGCTCTGCACACCTACCTATAGACAAACCCTAATAATTTATATCAGATGCAAATCTACAGCTTAACTGGATGCACTACATCACAGAAGTCAGAACCGAAAACACTGGCCAACATGGAACTTACCCACAAACCTCCATGAATTGAAATGAAAGGCATATAAAAAAAACCTGTAAAAATGGGATGATAAATCAAAACAGACCTCTTTTGAACAGTGCTGCAGAGCAGAGGCCTACACGTGTTAACTGGTCCATTGCAAATCCCACACAAACATTAGGAAAGGTACCGGACAGGCAGAAATCCTGGAAATGTTCAGGTCCAGGCCTGGATACCCTCGCCCGTAGATAAATGATCAGCCTGAATGGGCTGAATGGCCTGTCATCCTCATTGTAATAGCTATGTTCCGATGTCCAAACAAATCCTGCGAGCACACATCTTAGTTATCATTTTATTCAGACATAACATAAGATTTATATATTGATATAATTTTAAGATTGATATCCAGGCCTCACTTGCAAAAAAATGCCAATCTCAATGTGACTACCTGGTATAAATAAATAAAGGTCAAATAAATCAAATACAGGTTAAAAAAAATAAATTTTAAAAAACCATCGATAAGCTCATTTTAATGTTTGATTAATTATTTTCAAACCGCCAGAACGCTTCGCTGAAACAGGCAGACGTATGGGCTCTGGGAGCTGAGAGACAGTTAATCTGCATTGCTAACCCCGCTGTTTGCTCTCAGACGCTTATTCTCGCTGTTCTTGCGATTTAATGGCCTCTCTCGGATGGGGAACAGCCATTAGCGAACCAGCAGGCTCCTGAAGTTTCAAACTCTGAGAAGTGCACTTGAAATGCAAATTGCTTTATACAAGACATTTCTTCCCAAATTAAGGGAGGTCCTCGCCTCTACTACAAAAAGACTTGACACAATGGGGCCAGAAAACAGCACTCATGATAAAAAGGATGTTGACTTTTTTGTTTGCTCCTTCATTTTGCCTACAGAATAAACATTCACCTGACGCAGGAATATTCAAAAACAGCAGGATTACCCACGATTATGAACACACGGGAAAAGCTTCAATTCTGCCGCTGCAGAATCCCAGCCTTATTTTACAGACCCAGCGTTTCACGCAGGGTAAAATACTGGCACATTTCTTTCCGCAAAATGTTGACATTGCACTCTTTCGAGAGAGCAACACATGAGCTAAATCTGTCAGCTGCACGTAGTCTGGGTAATGTGATGGTTTCATTCATACCCATTGCAAATATACAAATAGTACAAATTAAAATATCACAAATTACAAATATATACACACACACATGCACAAGCATCCACACATGCTCGTGAGTGTGAACGCACACATGCATGCACACACACAGACACACACACACGTGCACAGAAAAGTGAAAGCTCTTCAGTTTAAGAGTAATTATGTCTCTCTTTTCTAATGGAAATGTGCCTGAGGTGTCTGTCTAAAGTAAGCCTGGGATGGCATTCGCAGTTTGCTCTGTCTCTCCCTTTGGAGAACATTCCACTGCGTGCACCCTGAAGAGGCAACCTTCATTTAGAGCACTGCTAATGCCTCTCTTTCCTTTCATCTCTCTTATAAACTCTATTCCTCCCTTTCCCGTTTTTTACTGATGTGCACGACTCCCTTCAGGACGGAACGTTATGAAAATGACGATAATCTTCTCCTGTCTCACTGCCTCTCCGCTTTCACGGTTCACAGATGTATCAGACCAACTCCACCATATTCAGCGGCCTGATGCGTGCGCAGCCGGCAAATGAGCACTGTTACATAACGTCAGACTGTCTCTCCTAGCTTAGCGTTCATCTGCACCACACAGAAAGACTTGTACACTGGACTGAGGATTCCTAGTAGACCTGAGTCATTTGAAATACTTTAACTGTTTAGACTACTGCCCATTACTTAGAACCATAAACAAAATGTGGATTCACAAATATTCAGAACAAAATGCCTTCTTTTTGTCAGTGAGACATTTCGTATAAAGCTCCTAGGATATTTTCAGGGAATGTTTTTCACCAGCATTTAAAGAGTTGAAGCCTTTTGTCCCAGGTCCGGAGTCCTCGGCAGGTCTGTGTGAATGCCCTTCCCTTAGGGGGGGCTCTCGACCTTGTCTGGGGGGGGGGGCTCTCGACCCCGTCCTCTGATCCGTGTTCTGCACGGCTCTGTCGGATCAGAACCTGCAGTCTAACATCACAGCAAACACAGAAAACACTTCAAATCTCTCTCAGGCTATTTTTTTTTTTTTTTTTTTACACATACCTCATAACCCCAAAGCACCTGGCACATCAAATAACCGTATCCACCGGCCAGCAAGCAACATACAACAGGTCACCTCTCCTGCCCAAAGGACTGCTCTTACTGTGTAGTCTCTGACAAAGGCCCCCACCTGGCTCAGAGTTCCCTAACCGAGGGATCATTCTGTCTCCTGCTGAGGACCGTTCCCCTGTCTGAGGACACAGGTTTTGAGCCCTGCCGGCTAAAAAATAGGTCCTCACTGACAAGCAGTAAAGGGCCACTGTGAACTTACTTACTCAGAACCCTAAATCTTTTAAATGCGCCTCCGCTATCAATCAGTTAAACAAAAAAAAAATCTCAAAACAGACAGCAGTTTTTCCGCAGGAGTCTGACTAAAATAACGAGAGCCATTTTAATGAGAGAATTTGACGAGGCTATCATTTAATGGGCATAAATTAAATTTAAAAAAACCCAATCCTATACATTTCCTGCAAGAGGAATCAACATGAAAGTAGGCAGTCCATAAACAGCTACTGCTAATACTGATCCTGGACCGTAAAACATTACAGGACCCTATTTTCACAGTTAAGACAAAAAGGCGAATTGTGTGTCCAAGTCCATTTCCATTATTTAGTATCTGGAGACTTCAGTGCACCTGTGTGGGTGTTTGAAAAGATAATGACTAGAGAATAACCTCCCGACTATGGGGGGGGGGGGGGGGGGGGGGGCGGCTTCATTATAGCCAATCCGATCACCTGCTTCTTCCCCATTGATACTAGTCCCTTAAAGCCATAGCAAACTGCCAATTCCTATCTGTTAAAATGGTCATGTGAATTTATAGCACTGCAAGAAGTCTCCCTCTGGCAAGAAATCAAGACAGTTTGTAAACTAAAGGAAGTCTAGTTTAGTTTGAGTATTTTAATCTAAACTGCATATAGACCTAATTGCTATGTTTAATTACTAGGGTACTATATTTATTTTATGTGAACCACTCCAGATAAGCGCGCCTCCTAGAAAAGCCAAAATATAAGCATTAAACAGGAAGAAATCAAACTTTCCATCAATGAAACAATCAGACTTTTTGAAGGCAACCTGAAGAGCCAAATTCGGCTTGAAACTGAATGCTATACACACCTCCTTGCTTGGGTTTATGAAGAATAGATCTGCTGCATCAGCTTTAATGCACATGTGCAAATTTGGCACAATGCTATCAATGCAATACGAAAACATGATGCCACGTTCATTGACTTCACACTTGCCGCTGATACAGTCAACCACGGTCATCTCCTTTGTTCACTGAAAATGCTGGGCGCTTTTCAAAGAACATCTGGCCAACAGTACACAGCTTTCTGGAAGACAGGCAGAAAACAGTCAAATGGGGAAACTGCTTCCCAAAGCCTCCAGCAGTTCCAGCTGGGGTTCCCCAAGGTCTGCCCTCCTGTTTGCTCTCTGCACAAACTCTCTCAACAAGCTGTTACCAGCCAGTGCTGAGCCCATAAAATACCCAGATGAGCTGACTCTCTTCCAACTGATGTGCTCCCTACCAGGGCTTTGGGACTGACCTTCTGCCTTGCAGCCAACACGGTAAAAGCAAAGGACATGGCCATCAGTATTAGGAATCTACAAAACAGACCAACACCACCTCCCAAACCAGACCAACAACTCCTCCTAAAGCAGACCAACACCACCTCCTAAAACATACCAACACCACCTCCCAAACCAGACCAACAACACCTCCTAAACCAGACCAACACCACCTCCCAAACCAGACCAACACTACCTCCTAAACTAGACCAACACCACCTCCCAAACCAGACCAACAACTCCTCCTAAAGCAGACCAACACCACCTCCCAAACCAGACCAACACCACCTCCCAAACCAGACAAACAACTCCTCCTAAAGCAGACAAACACCACTTCCTAAAACAGACCAACATCACCTCCCAAACCAGACCAACACCACCTCCAAAACCAGACCAATACCACCTCCCAAACCAGATCAACACCACCTCCAAAACAAGGCCAGCACCACCTCCAAAACCAGACCAACGCCACCTCCCAAACCAGACCAGCAACACCTCCTAAACCAGATCAACACCACCTCCAAAACAAGGCCAGCACCACCTCCAAAACCAGACCAACGCCACCTCCCAAACCAGACCAACAACACCTTCTAAAACTGAATAACACCACCTCCTAAACCAGACCAACACCACCTCCTAAAACAGACCAACACCACCTCCAAAACCAGACCAACAACACCTCTTAAAACCGACCAACACCACCTCCTAAACCAGACCAACACCACCTCCTAAAACAGACCAACACCACCTCCCAAACCAGACCAACAACACCTCCTAAAACAGACTAGCACCACCTCCTAAACCAGACCAGCACCACCTCCTAAACCATACCAACACCACCTCCTAAACCAGACCAACACCACCTCCTAAACCAGACCAACACCACTTCCCAAACCAGACCAAGACCACCTCCCAAACCAGACCAACACCACCTCCTAAAAACAGAGACCAACACCACCTCCCAGACCAGACCAATAACACCTCTTAAATGGACCAACACCATCTCCTAAAACAGACCAGCACCACCTCCTAAAAACAGACGAACATCACCTTCTAAACCAGACCAACCACCTCCTTAAAGACCAAGACCACCTCTGAAAACAAACCAACACCATCTCCTAAGCCGGACCAACAACACCTCCTAGAACAGACCAACACCACCTCCTAAAAGACCAACACCACCTCTGAAAACAGACCAACAACACCTTCTAAAACAGACCAGCAACACCTAAAACAGACCAGCACCAACTCCTAAAACAGTCCAACACCACTTCCTAAAAGCCCAACACCACATCCTGAAACAGACCAACATCACCTCCTCTATCATGTAGCTTTACTTCAAGATAATTATTATTATTATTATTCCAGAGCAGTCCTGTACAATTTGTAAAAAGTGCTTTAAGCCATACTGCAATGAATCTGAAACTGAAAAATAAAAAAAAATAAACAGCATTCATATAAAGAAATGTCTCAAGATATCATTGTCCCAGGATATGGCAGGGTATCATTGGCCGCATCATGCCAGATGTGGGAGGGGCTAAAGTCAGTAAAAGTCCCTACAGCTATCAGTACACAAGTTCCCAGCAACATGCACACAGGATGCCAGCAGTAGAAAATGGGGCTGTATTTCACCAAGTGTGTTTCAAGAAGTAGCTAACTCTTATACATATGTTTTCAAAACTTTACAACTGTTTTCTCCAATTGATTTTAGCTAAAATCTCCAGAAGGTTTTCCAAAGCTAACTCCTGCTTTGATCTTGGCTTTTGAAACAACCCCCCTTGTGCTGTTTGGACTGCAGGATGTAAAATAATCAAGGGACTGCTGGATAACCACAGGCCTCCCGCTGTACGGGGTGGGGGTGGTGGGGGGGGGGGGGGGGCATAACTTGAGATGCACAAGCAGGGACTCCAAAATGCAGAGAAAAAGATGAGAAAAAGAGGAAAGCTATTTTAATTAATAAATAAATTTAATTCACAATATAATGAACTCCACCGCCCAAACTGTAGGTGTGCCCAGACTAAAAACCCAAAAGAATATAATTTGAGCACATAAGTAGGCTGCAGAATGGACCCTTTCAATAAACAGTTTGCAGTGCTGCCTCTGGAGAGAAGCTGTACATTTATTAGCATCACAAAGCTGAGGGAGAGTACATGGACTAGTGGGCCCTTTGGCTTTGAGAAACCTAGTTTCTAGTTTATTAGGGACCATGTAGCATTATAAGGACACAGTAACAGATAAGTGCGCTGCACCCGTGCCATAAACTTGCTCAAGATAAGCCCACTGCTTCAGTCCCTAACTGTAGAGGTGGCCCTGAGAGAAAACGGCATCAGAAAGTTATGTAAAAATGAGAGGCACTCCCTGTTGAGGGAGTATTCACCAGGGAACGGACTCAGAAAGACTGCCAAACAGAGCTCAGCCAAGCCCCCACCCCCTGCTCAGTGCCTCCCCAGGACTCCTGCTAATAAAGCAGTAATTAATCTCCCGTGAGAAGGAACAGCAGCAAGCTGAATAAATTAGCACTGTAAAGAGGAATGGTACTGGTTGAGTGGTGGAGTTCTACATAACAGCGACCAAAGTCACTTAGAGTTATTTATTTCAGTTAATAAATAAATAAATAAATTAATTAATTAATTATTTAATTAAAAAATAAATAAATAAATACATATGTACTGCGTACATACATACACACATACACACACAAACATACATACTATACACACATATACATATATGCATACATATATGCACACAAACACATGAACATACATACATATATGCATGCATACATACATGCGAACACACACACTCACAGTACATGCATACATACATACTGTACATATGTATGGCCTCTAAAATTATTCACCCTTTTGATTAAGACGAACAAAAAACTAGGCAGCCTAGTAGAAGGTCAGGCATCAGAAGAAAGGCGCTTATGTTGAAAAGGATGCCATACCTTGGGTGAAATATTGTGCTTGATCCGTGATGTTACAGGGCTGTTTTTCATCTACTCTTCCCATTGCTCTTGCTAAGGTCAAGTGAATCATGAATTCCAGCAAGGACCAACATATTTTAGCCAAAAGCCTAGCTCCTCCCCCACAGGAATCTAAATTTGGATCGTTCCACAAGACAATAATCCAAGGTGTAACTGAAAATCAGCCAAGTAATGGTTAACTAACCACAAAATTACGTTTGCAATGGCTATCTCAGTTTCCAGACCAACGGCTCAAATACTCGCATTTTGAATTGAAGTTCACAAGTGCAGACCAAAGGATCTTGGAAGATTCAGAATGAAGGAATGGTCTTAGATTCCCTCAATATGTTCACTAATCTCATAAAACACTCAGCAGTGTTATCCTTATGAAAGGAGAGTGTACAAAGTACTGAAAACCGTGCCAATAAGTTTGACACCTATCTTTTCGGGGGGAAAATTCATTACCTGTTAAAAAATGTAATTATATAATTATAATATTTTTTTGGGCATTCAATATAGCTCATTACCTGTGTTGTTTAGGTTACACAGCCAATCAAGGGTGCCGATATTGGATTTTACATACGTAAATATGTTCATATACACATATATAAGTACATACATACATATACATACATGTTCCCTGATATCCTTGAATACCCATAATTATGGAATATTAGCTCAGAATGACCAAAATGACCAAAAGAACCTTTAAAACAGGAAAGCAAATGTTTCTAAATTGCACCTCTGATTTTATAAGAACAGCATATATGTGGTTTTCGTATTTCCCAACTTTCAAATAGTGTTAGTTTTATCACACGTTCATCGTCTTTTAAACCCCAATACCCCGTGGGCCATTGCCTTCACACAGGACCCGGCACAGGAAGGCCAGCACCGCAGTGGAGCTGCAGCAACGAGCACCCAAAGCTTTAAGAAAGACACAGACCGCAAACGGAAACGCAGGCTGTAATTTTAAAAGAACGTTTTCACGTTCGGTATTTCACATTACTTGATGATCCATTCTTCAGAGATAAATAAACTGTTCACGGCAGTCGGCATTTATGTGCTTTCTTTTTTGTTCCGTATTTTAAGCGAGAGATGTGCAGACAAAACCAAAATGATTTCCATTCTTCATGTAAAACAAAAGCTCTGGCCCCTCACTCCAGCCCAGCATTCAATTATACAAAAAAGTGTAATTGCCCTCTTTAGAGTAATCATCTGTCTGTACAGGAGCGCTGTATCTGAAGAGCTGCCTAGAACTGCCTGTCTTTGTGCCTTTTACATGTCTCATTGAGTCTCATTCAGAGCATTTCCCCAATCAAGTATGGCCCTCAAACACGCAACCAAATCATTTAATATAATAGCCACACAAAATGATCGCTGATGATGTTGGGATTTTGTTTGATCTAATCTTTCAGAAAACACAAGGACACATAGCATGAGTCACAGGAAGTACCTGTTTGTGACGCATTTACATTGCTCCTGTGTGACAGTACACAGCATTACACGGCTCGTGAAACTTTCACAACGTGACCGTGTGACGAGCGTGAGCAACATTTCCAGCACTCCAGTGTGGCCAATGGAGGCATGCATACAGGTGGTAACCTAACCTGTAGGCAACTCTTTTACTTCTCTCAGAGTAATACACAAAATACCCGTCCTGTTTAACCATACACAGAATAACCGTCCTGTTTAACCTTATACAGAATAACCCTCCTGTTTAACCTTATACAGAATAACCCTCCTGTTTAATCATATACAGAATAACCGTCCTGTTTAACCATACACAGAATAACCGTCCTGTTTAACCTTATACAGAATAACCCTCCTGTTTAACCTTATACAGAATAACCGTCCTGTTTAACCTTATACAGAATAACCGTCCTGTTTAACCTTATACAGAATAACCCTCCTGTTTAACCTTATACAGAATAACCGTCCTGTTTAACCTTATACAGAATAACCCTCCTGTTTAATCATATACAGAATAACCGTCCTGTTTAACCTTATACAGAATAACCGTCCTGTTTAAACTTACAGAATACCCTCCTGAATAACCCTCCTGTTTAACCTTATACAGAATAACCCTCCTGTTTAACCATATACAGAATAACCGTCCTGTTTAAACTTATACAGAATAACCCTCCTGTTTAACCTTATACAGAATAACCGTCCTGTTTAAACTTATACAGAATAACCGTCCTGTTTAACATTGCACAGTAAAACCTTCCCGTTTAACTTTGCACAGTAAAAACATCCTGTTTAACCTTATACAGAATAACCGACCTCTTTAACTTTGCTGAGCATCAATGACGGAATGTAGCAAACACAGAAAGGGCTTGATTAGGGCTTGTGTCAATACTCAGTTCAATCAAGCTTCAATAAAGTGGAATCTGTGTGCGATTTATCGGAATAATTAACTTCATTCATATTAGGATGCTCCTGATTGGTTTAGTTCAGTTTCAGTGTCTTCTGACTATACATCAAATCAGTTTAGTATCACCACAAGACAGCAACCAGAGGAAGATCCAAAGCCATAGTGACAGTGAGTGGCAGTATAAAAGGGCTCAAACAAGTGGCTCAAGTTTTTAAAAGAACATGAACACTTTCCTTTAAGTCCAGGGATCTGTTCCTGGTGGGTCACAGGTTCTGCTGGATGTTGTGGTTCCCTTAAATGAGCTACCAGTTTATACCTTCAAAACAAGGTCTGTGGACTGCTTAACCAATCCATGACTTCAACACGGACAGACACCAAACAGACACTATAGCTCTCCAGGATTTAGAGTTGTACGTCCCTCGGCTAAAATAAGGTTTATTGCCAGGATAATCATCATGAAAATCTGTTCATGATTCATGCATAGTGACCACTGAGATCTATAAACAAGCTGTGCACAGCAGAGGGCTATTGCATTTTAATAGACACAAGATGCTTCTATAAGTTTTCATAGACAGGCATTCAGAGCTGCGATGCTAAGTGTATTTTGTAGCAAATAGGCGGTATTTAAATGTAAAATACCAACATGGTGTCTTTCATAAATGCACTGAATTCTACTCATTTAAGTAACTTTGTAGTGTGAAATGTATATAATGACTACACCATGACCTATGAATGCTTCACACAAAGGCTGTGATGTATCTAACTGCATCGCGCCCAAAAGCGCGGCTGATTCACGGTATTCGTTTTGACCTCCGGGCCCCCAGCACACCGTTTCAATGCCAATTACAGGCAGATTAAACCTATTATTGCCCAGTGGGTGATTTATGCGTTTGGCAGCTGCTTGCTAACGCACTAACGTGCTAATTACACAGAATGCGGGGGAGCAGGAGGAGCATCCTCCCACAGATGGGGAGCGCTGACAGGGCCACGGGTCCTCTTTCTTCCCCCTCCGCCGGCTCTCTGTCCCCTAACAGATGCTAATCAGTGCGCTATTTTTCTACACAGACGACAACAAGCAGGGTGGCTGAACTGCTGCGGGGGGAGTAGAGTAGAAAGTTTCAAATTTGTGAAACTGGAAATGTGTGTACAGAATGCATTTTTCGCTGCATCTGCTGCAAGTAAAGCCAGACATTCAAGCAGAAAAAAAATGTAATGAACAAACAAGAAGTACAAAAAGATCCTAATTACTTAGGTGTGGTACTGACAATGCGCAAAAAAAATTTTAGACTTTGAATTGCAATGCGTTTTGAGCATTTTGAGGCAAACATTAAACATCAGTGTAATTTTTTATGTGTTCAAATCACATTTAGGGGCAAAAGCCAGAATTTTGAACAGAAAAAAAGGCTACACTTTCAAAAGATGTGTATGATATTTCAATTAACTCAAATGTAAAAATAAAATCCCTTATTCTTAATCTGCACATCACTATATAAAAAATGGGTAAGTAAAACTGTACAGACTTAATAATAATAATCATAAAATGTGAACACATACTGTCATGAATTGACAATGACGGAACTTAAGATATTACCGCAGTGATTCTATTAGCAGAACAGTAGTCGTTCTAATTCGGCTGCATTGAAACATCCATACTAGTTTTCCGAAAGAGGATATTAGCATATATATATTGTGCATTTTTCCCCTTGGACTCCGGCTGACATCTGCTCAAGCCTGTTCAGTGCTGAAGCTGTTTATGAGCATAGGTTAAAGTAGCATGCTACACTGGAGCACATAAACTCAAACATTCAACATTTCCCCCCTTTTACCAACGTCTGTTTCCATTTATCAGGCAGAATAGGAAAGCAAAGCGTGCCCTGATCCTGCGGCCTCCGGCTGAGAATGACAGCCTGTTGATTCGTGGAGCAGGCTCTGATGAAATGGGGCTGTTTACAAAATATCCTGAAGCCAACATCGGCAAAATTTATTTGAAGAATGGAGAGGGCTAATCTGTTGAGAGACTCTGATTCCGAATCTCTCTCCTCTTCAATAAAGGGGTTGTGGTGTTTGAACTCTGACAGCTTCTAGGACCGGTACTTATTTGGTTGTGCTCTTCTGAACGGTCGAGCTGTCTGATTCTGCACGGTGAATGCCCCTTGGCTGGGAACCACTTCTCCACAGTCAGCTTTCTGCCCCAGCAGTGGAAAGAGATGGAACGGTCTCGTGTCAGAAAGGACATGCTATCCATCAGGCCGTCTTCCTAGTGCAACAGGTCATGCAGTAACATGTCCAGGGTTACTTCAACTCTTACCAGTTTTAATTTAGCTCTTAACCAATGACATCTGGTCCAACTCTGGAATCTGTTAAGAGCTGAATTAACACTGTTATAGTAGAATTAACCCTGGACATTTTCCCAATTCCATTTTGAATTCTTAAAAAAATGATGAGACTTAAAACATGACTAATACTCCTCAGCTCGCCCAAACTCATTTCCACCGCAGAGCCCCGGGCAGCACTGCAGGCTCACCCATCATGAGTATCATCAGCTAAAACTCAACCTTAACAGAAATCCTCTGGACTTATCCCATGCATAAGCACAGCTGTCCTGTCCCTGAAGGTCTAAAGGAGGCTGGTGTTAGGCTGTGTTGGGCTGTGTTGGGCTGTATTGGGCTGTGTTAGGCTGTGTTGGGCTGTGTTAGGCTGTGTTGGGCCTGAGTGGACGTTGTGTGGCTCGTTAGACTCTCCTGCTGTTTCTGCCTTTCGCTAGCTGCAGCTTGTTTGGCCAGCGGCACAAGGGAGTGCTTCAAAGTATGTCCTTAGACTCTCTTCCTTTCCAGAACCCTCAGACAGGAGGAGGCACTGTCGGCTGGGACTATGTATGGGGAATGAGTCTTCTGAAACAGGATCAACCACAGAGAGTGCTCTGAAACTGGATCAACCACAGACAGCATCCTGAAACAGGATCAACCACAGAGAGCAGTCTGAAACAGGATCAACCACAGAGGGCATCTTGAAACAGGATCAACCACGGAGAGCGGTCTGAAACAGGATCAACCAACAGGATCAACCACAGAGAGGCCTGAAACAGGATCAACCACGGAGAGCAGTCTGAAACAGGATCAACCACAGAGAGCAGTCTGAAACAGGATCAGCCACAGAGAGCAGTCTGAAACAGGATCAGCCACAGAGGGCAGTGTGAAACAGGATCAACCACAGAGAGCAGTTTGAAACAGGATCAACCACAGAGAGCAGTCTGAAACAGGATCAGCCGCAGAGAGCAGCCTGAAACAGGATCAGCCACAGAGAGCGGTCTGAAACAGGATCAGCCACAGAGAGCAGTCTGAACCACGAACAGCATGATATTAATCAGGTTGACCTGTAGGGAGAGCGCTCTGAGACAGGACTGACCAGGGAGAGTGAAGTTTGCACCAGGCCCAGCCGCACCTCTAACCCCTCTGACTTTGTCCAGCAGCTGCAAAAGGGCCACACAAGGGTTTTCAGGCTCATGGTGTGCAATGTTACACACACATGGGTACACACACGGGCATACACACACACTCACACAAGCATGCACACACACACACATGGGCATATACACACACACACACGGGCATACACACACACACACACAGGCACACACTGGTGCACACACACATGGGCGCACACACACACACAGAGACACATGCGCGCACACATACGGGCACACACAAATGCACATGCACACTGGTGCAGACACACACACAGGAACATGTACACACACACACTGGCGTACACACACACACACACACAGGCACATACACATGTGCACACACACACTGGTGCACACACACACACAAAGCGTTCACACACACAGGCACACAGATATGGGCACACACACGCGCACACACAGACAAGCACACACACACACAAGCACACAGACAAGCGCTCACACACATTCACTCGCACAGACATGGGCACACACATAGGCACACGCACACACACTTCACTACAGCTTCACAAGTCCCAATGTAAAAAGCATTGTTCAAAACAGTGACGACTCCTCAGATAAACATGAACAAAACTTAACTGCTGAGTGTAACCAAGGACAGATTGTAACCAAGGAAAGAGTGTAACCAAGGACAGTGTAACCAAGGACAGAGTGTAACCAAGGACAGTGTAACCAAGGACAGAGTGTAATCAAGGACAGATTGTAACCAAGGAAAGAGTGTAACCAAGGACAGTGTAACCAAGGACAGAGTGTAACCAAGGACAGATTGTAACCAAGGACAGATTGTAACCAAGGACAGAGTGTAACCAAGGAAAGAGTGTAACCAAGGACAGATTGTAACCAAGGACAGAGTGTAACCAAGGACAGATTCAGACTGCGCAGCTCAGCTTTATTATTATTATTTTTTTTATTTGCTTCCCCAGTACTTCAGAAGATAAGCTGCGTGAATATCCAGCTAAAGAAACTTGAAATGAGCTGTGAGACATATTTTGAGACAAGTGAATAAGTAGCATTCAGTTTTGTTTACTGGAATTGTTTCGAACCAGACATGGTATACTTTGGACCCTAAAACTGTGTTTTACTGCTTTTGGGTGCAATTATTTCTTCTGTGTTTACTAAGCCAAAATATAAACTCTTACTTTTTTTCAAATGTATGAAGAGGAAAATGTTTTGTTTTTTTTTGATGAGAAGTATATTATTCACATCCATAGGAGCTGACATGGCTTGCCATTTCTGCAGCTTCTGATTGGCTGCCAGCAGATTGGAAGCATTGGTTAAAATGTAAATCAGCATGCTGCTCTTGAAAGCAACATTGACTCGGTAAGCAACGGGCAGTATAAGATATTGTGTTGCTTTCAAGATAGGAAAACTCAACTAAACAAAAAAAAGGCTGACAGTATTCCTCCAGGTGTATTTTAAAACCTTAAAAATATTCTACATTGAAAAATATTTTGTTTAATATGATTTTTCCACCAAAAAAGCCAAATAAGCTACTGAAAATGGCTCAGTAGCATTTCTACACCTTTAACCTCATTAAGAATGGCAGAATCTATGAATGTGCAAATTGGCAGCAAGTAGCCGCATGGTATCCGGACTCACAACCAATTTCTTCATGAAATCAACTGATTTCAGCATGAGGTTTTGGAAGCAGTCATCTGTAAAATGTGCGCTACAAACACGGGTTCCCTCTATGCTGTCAGGTATTCCACACATTTTTGTTTTAGAAAGGGCTCCTTCGGTAACGAGTGGAACGACGTTGCTACCTCGGGACCTAACGTTTCAGTTTCCCACATCGCTCTACTGTAATTAGCATATCTTTGCATAGTGGACCATGGTAGGTTTGACATTTTGTGACATCACAAGTTTTGCTTGTGCGGGCATGTTTCCCACTTGGATTTCAGAGAGGTACGTAGAAGCGGTCCGTCTGCAGTGGGAGAATGTGAAAAGGGCACCAGTGACAAGTTCTGCACATAATCAATCTGTTACTCCAAGAGGAGTTAACCATACAAAAAATACAATTTAACACAGTATCTGTCTTTTTTCCTTTTATGTATAACTACTAAAAGTGATGCTTTTGATAGCACAGGGTCTATAAGAGGCCATCCATCTCCCTGCATCTTGAAATACCCCCTGACAGATTCAGATATAAAGCTAAGGCACAGGGATTTTGCTCCATTCAGACAAAATATATTTTCCCATTTCTCATAAAATGTAGGAGTCATAAAACAACAACATCACCCCAGGAGCTGTAAACTTCTGAAAGGCAGGAGGACAGATGCTAGAGCGGAGCGCTATCAGTACAATCAGAAGAACAAAAAACCGCCCTTGATCTACAGCAGCGAGACCCTGCTGAGCGCAGTGCATAAGCCCGCACTGCCCGGATTCCCCGGGGGGCAGAACGCATCGGGCGCGCCGCTGCCGAACCTGTCGCACGCCTGCTGGCCGTAAGAGCGCGCTCTCCGTGCGAATGCGACCGCGCGCTTTCGGCGAGCTCGCTCCAGATAAACGCGTCGCGTTAGCGAACCTGGAATCTTCCCCACCAGCGAGAGAGCTTTGTGTGCAAAGGCACAATCTCCTCACGCTTGAGGTACACAAAAGAGTTGACCCGCGGAAACGCAATGCTGCCTGCTCTACTGCTACAGAGATGCTTTCTCTCTTTCACCCAAAGAACTACTGACTTGCAAAAACCATTTAGACCTTTTCCTTTAACGCATGGAAAATCCTAACAGGAGAAACGGACAAATTTAAACGTGTCTAATCATAGCTCAGCTCATATAGCTAATACCTGAAACACAATGACAACATGCATATTCTGCACCAAAAGCATTTAAACTATTAAAAAAATAGTATCAGCAGCTTCACCAAGGATTATTCAGAAAAATGTTTCTCAGATCAGGAATAACATAGTGTGGGACTGATTTTCTAAGGCCTTTAGCATGTTCAAAGCCTTCTAGTGCACGCAAAACTATAACAGCACCATAGAGTGACTGGCGCAAAACAAATACCATGACCAATAATTAGTTATGTTATTGGATTTGCCTCATGTGCTAAAAGCACATGCTAAATGTCTTAATAAATCAGGCCCTGTTTGTTTAGTGTAAGTGGCAGAAACATTAAGTTAAGCCATGTGGTGTCAGATAGGCATTATAATCTTTGGAGGTGCAGAGGGTTCTGGGTATCTGAGTTCACATGTATTTTTTAGAGAAGGCAGGGTTCTGACGACTGATTCATAGCAATAAAACATGGTTAGTTCAGCTCTGTCCTCATTTGTTTCAGCTTATTTTATCGTGCACTTCATTTTATCCTTCTTTAACCCATTATGGTGCTAATCACAAATATGTGATTAGAACGTTCTTAACTGAACATTCTAATGCTGATGTAACAATCACTACTGGTAAAAGAAAGCATTTGAATTCTAGAACACTGACTTAGAAGTGTGAAAAAACATTCCACACAAACTACTCTTCAGAGCATTAATAGAGAGGGCGGCCAGTGTGACCAGGAGACAGGCGCTCCCTGGGCTGCTTGGGGTAGCGCTTCAGGAATGGCGGCAGGCCACGCCTCCCACACAGCGAGGCGTCTGCGGCACAGCTGCGGTCGGGAGCCGGTGCTCAGGCTAACCGTGCGGCACAGCTGTGGTCCGGAGCCGGTGCTCAGGCTAACCGTGCAGCACAGCTGTGGCCCGGAGCCGACGCTCAGGCTAACCGTGGTACAGCTGTGGCCCGGAGCCGGTGCTCAGGCTAACCGTGCAGCACAGCTGTGGCCCGGAGCCGGTGCTCAGGCTAACCGTGCGGCACAGCTGTGGTCCGGAGCCGACGCTCAGGCTAACCGTGGTACAGCTGTGGCCCGGAGCCGGTGCTCAGGCTAACCGTGCAGCACAGCTGTGGCCCGGAGCCGGTGCTCAGGCTAACCGTGCGGCACAGCTGTGGTCCGGAGCCGACGCTCAGGCTAACCGTGGTACAGCTGTGGCCCGGAGCCGACGCTCAGGCTAACCGTGCGGTACAGCTGTGGTCCGGAGCCCAAGCTCAGGCTAACCGCGGCACAGCTGTGGTCCGGAGCCGGTGCTCAGGCTAACCGTGCGGCACAGCTGTGGTCCGGAGCTGGTGCTCAGGCTAACCGTGCGGCACAGCTGTGGTCCGGAGCCGACGCTCAGGCTAACCGTGCGGCACAGCTGCGGTCCGGAGCCCACGCTCAGGCTAACCGCGCGGCACAGCTGTGGTCCGGAGCCCACGCTCAGGCTAACCGCGCGGCACAGCTGCGGTCCGGAGCCCACGCTCAGGCTAACCGCGGCACGGCTGCAGTCCGGAGCTGATGCGCAGGCGACACGCCTGAACCGCGAGACGCGCTGCAGCCTGAACCTCATTAACCCCCCCACCCCCCACCCCCAGACTGCGCATCATGGGGCCACACTCGCCTATAACCCTGCCCACTGAAATCCGGCTCTCCTCATTGGAGCCATGTCCTGATAGAGTTACAGGCAGGCGGTATACGAGAACAGCCTCGCAGACAAGCACAGGAAGGACCCGGGCATGAAGCATATCAGCACTGATCTGGGATCCCCTTTTAACCCCCTGAACAAGGCTAAGATATAAAAACAGGAAAGCTCAATTAGCACTGAAGCTAACACTGAACCCAGAGCTCAGCTTTATATCATTTAAGGACAAGAAAACTATGGATCCACAGAGCCCAGCATTTATTCATCTTTTATTTATCTAAAAAACACACTGACATTTACAACTCTTTTTTTATTTGGGACAGCAAAGCATGAATACATGAATATAAACGCACAGAGACTGTAACTGATCCAAAACTGGAGACGCTAAACTGGAAACTTTCAATCGCTTTCACGAGAAAAAGGCGTAAATGTGGCAAAAATGTGGCATCCAGCAGCTCCAGGTAGGATGTGGGGCAGAAAAATCTTACCCCACAAGGAGAACCTGAGAATTTACAGGAATCTGAGACAGTTACAAACAGTGTTTCTGAATAGGCAAAGCTTTTTAATGGGAACACATTTCCCAAATGTACCCTGAAAGGTACAATAGTGTTCTTTTGGGTACGAATACATACCTTTTTCAAGTAAAAAAGGTTCAAATGAATTAATTATTCAACCCATGGCTAAGGGTATAATATAATGTACCTATAGGATACTACCCCAGTGACAAGCATTGTACCTTCTTAAGCACTTTTTGTAACATTTTCTGGGAGTGTAGAGTGATTCAGTCGTAAATATGGATTTCAAAAGGCCCTGGAATTGACTGCATCGAAACCGAGTTATTTCGTGCTCTGAAATGAAACAATTGGAGGGGTTAAGGACCGTGATCCTCCTTAATTGTGTTACTAATCATTTCAGAACTGATCACTTGTCCGTCTCTCTTTTTACCTGGAAGCCAGTAAAAATCAATGGGGTAGAGAGACAGGGCAGGGACTGATTCCTGTGCTTTCCTCTTTGAGGGGCCGAGAGAAAAGCCTATGATCTCTGCTTTAAAATGTCATTTGATGGGGCAATTTAAGTGAAAACCTCACTTCCTATTCAAAATCAGAAACTGCGATTAAGTCTACAGCACCCGACCCGATCACTCCACTGGCTACCTGTCGCCGCCAGGATCCGGTTCAAAACCCTGACTCTTGCCTACACTGCTGCCAACAGGACAGCCCCCATCTACTTGCAGGACATGATTCGCTTCTACGTGCCTGCTCGACCACTCCGCTCTGCGGAAGCAGGGCGCCTAGTAACCCCTCCCACCCGCCCAAAGGGATCACAGAGCTTCTCCACCCTAGCTCCCCAGTGGTGGAACGAACTTCCCGTCCCTCTCCGAACCTCCCCCTCACTACCCATCTTCCGCCGTGGCCTGAAGACTCATCTCTTCAGACTATACCTAGATTAACCACCACCATTCTGTATATCTCACTCTTTAATTAAAAAAAAAAAAAAAAACCCCCCCCCCCCTTTTCATGTCACTTGTATTTGTCTTTGTCCTAATACTGTAGCTTACTCTTCTGCCTAGTTGGCTTTGCAGAGGTTAGGTTAGAATAGTGTTCACTGTGTGAACTGTGTTCTTAGCTAGAAATAGCTGTACAAAATAAGTATTATACCTTTCTGAACTTGTGTTCAGCAGTTGCCTACGACCATGATATGCACTTTTTGTACGTCGCTTTGGATAAAAGCGTCTGCGAAATAAATGTAATGTAATGTAATGTAATGTAAAGAAAGGTAGGCTACTGTCATTATGAAATTTTATCTAATCTGAGATTATTTTAAAGCATTAAATTGTTTTTTTAAGGAAAAGTTGTTAAACCATGCTCGTATGAACCTGAAACAGCAAGGCGTTAGTATAATATGCCATGCACACTGGTCGTTTATGTGACGGAGCGACACTGCAGTCTTGTGGTGACAATCCCAACTGCTACAGATGTGAATATAGGGCGCGATGAACATTTTAAGTAAAACAAGTCGAGGTCTGTTTGGACTATAGCTCACCCACGATGGGTTGCACATCACAGCAATAAGCAGGATGAAACTGGAAAAGCTGTAACAATCGGTTTTGATATGTCATTTTATAAAGAGCACATTTGTTAACTGAAGTAACAGGCCGAAGTTACCTTAACTGAAATAACAGGTAAGGTAAGTAATTCAACGGCAATATGGATTTCAATGCCTTTGAAAATGGATTTACAGTGAACAATCTCGGTTTCGTAAAAAGCTGTATTCTCAGAAATGTTCATTTCAGAAAAATGAAGACATTCCATGAATATGCAGACATTTACATCTGATGCACGACCACCCGCCATCACACAATGATATTTTAGATGCATCAACCAGTATGCGAACTAACCATAATTAGAATTTAAAAAGCTTTGTAATGAACCACAAGTCACGGGGGATTCGGTTTTAGAAGCGTAGGGTAGCTCGGTCCATTATTACATTTGTAAAGAGAGAGAGACCGAGATTACTCCCTTTGTATAACAAATTTCATCATAAGGTAAATCGTCGCTGTTTCGTGAATTTTCACATAATTCGTCCACTGCTGGGATTGTCGCATAAGTATAGCTCTACACACCTTTTTACCAACAGGAGGCAGTATGAGACCATACCAGATCTCAGCTATGTGCGCTACACTTCAAAGCCACCATCCTATTTAGAATGAATTCATTGCCACGGAGAAAGTAACATTAAAAACAACCTAATCCTGAGAACTCTATTGTTTTTTACTTCAATCGGACTTACTAATACACTTGCAGAAATTGCTCCGCTTCTAAGGACAGATGTTTAATGTTTTTGTATTCATACCAAGATGAAAAACGTGGCCGCCCCCAACAATTACCCGCCCCCCAATAGTCATATCTTCCAACTCAACCTCAATCTTTACGTGACAGAGAACACTCATCTCATGTCAGTGATTGGAAACAACATTCATTAACGCGTTAAGAATGAACGATTAGGGTTGCGCGTAATGTGAGCCGGGCGCATGATGAGAAGTTTTGTGAACGCTGTCAGCACAAATTTAAAAACATTGCTATTTTTTCGCGTACACCATGTGCCAACAATTACATTTTATATCACCATGTCTAACTACTCTCGCTGCCAGTAGTCGCACAAACTAGGGAATTAGCATATTTTCTATTAATTACATTTATCAGGCCATTAAATAACAGGTCAATAACTGTTTAATAAAAGATTATTAAACAGTATTAACATGTAACTTTACAGTTGTCACATTTGTTGCTGGATCAGCGGAATATTGCTCTTTACGCTTCGTGTTTCTTCGCAAAGCAAATAACGCATTTGACTTTTTACTGTCACACTGT
This sequence comes from Anguilla japonica, assembly GCA_025169545.1. Lineage (NCBI taxonomy): Eukaryota > Metazoa > Chordata > Actinopteri > Anguilliformes > Anguillidae > Anguilla > Anguilla japonica. Next base: position 1,035,514 of record CM045895.1, read on the forward strand.
TTTAACGAGCAATAGTAGGCTTCAAACAGCCATGTCATCTGGCGTTCTAATTATTTAAACATAACACAGAAGTATACCGTATGGTAAGCGCGCAATAAGACACGGAGTAAATAAAATGAACCACCAACTTAAATAAAATCCGTTAGTTCTTGTTCAAGTGACTCGTAGGCTAATCCCCTTCATTCTATAAGTAGCAAAATGCAAGTGAACAGTCGATCAATTATAAGCATCTAACGGAGCATAGCAGTTTAATATAGTTGTGATAGCACAATTGTACCTTTGTGTATTCTTCTCCTTAAGATAGCTTGTAAGAACAGCATTTTCCCCTCGTCTTCCAGCTCCGATATTATCCTTCTTGCTTTAACTGTGTAACATCCGTCCGTGGGAAAGACCCGTTCAACGTGCTTCTATTTTCCGCTATCTCATTCGTACCCAAAACTCCCCTCCCCCGTCAGCACACTAATGAAGCACGCTGTACTGTACCAGATGTGTCCGTTAAATAAAGGGAAAATACATTGCTTATTAAGCAATTGCCATTGGTCGTGAGTGCAGCGACTCCTGATTAAAAAAGAATGAATGGTGTACACCTCGCCTGTCAAATAACGGGTCACTGACCAACAGCGGCTCATATACTTTCCCTCACATTTTCCTCATTAGCTGGATATTATGCGAAGTCACCCTGGAAATACTCTCCGCTCCCCCCTTTTCTCTCTCGCGCGCGTGCTCTCTTTCTCTCTCTGCGATTAATACATGCAAAATGTATGCTGAAAGCCTTCGGGACTTTTGATGCCCTAGTTTTTTTTTCCTGCTTTTTCAGTATAAATTTAGAAGATAAGCGAGTTTTCACAGCAGCGTATGATCAACTTTTCCACAGTCCCTAATAAGAGTTTGTGGAGTCCAAGTGCACGCGGTAGCGCACGAGCACTGCGGCCCTGCAGTGACAGGTGCGGTATCATAAATGTAGAATTACCTTCCAATGATATCGTCTGAAGACGGATTTGCTGAAAAGTTCTCTCGGGACGAAAACTTGATTAGTTCGTTCCCATTCCTGTACGGCTTTCCTTTACCTTCGGGGCTGATCGGTTGTAAGCAAGCACTTAATCCATGTTGATACGTTTTTATCCTTAGGCGAATTTTATTCTCTATTTTGCTTTCATATCACTATTTGAAATGGAAGTGGGACAAGTTAAAACTCCCGTTGACAGGTTACCGCATTAATATGCAGTACTCCCATTAACTACCATCTAGTTACTCACGGATTACTTGATGAATTTAGGATGACTGACACTTCTAAAACATCTGCGCATGCACGCGCATATAAATATGCAAAGGTGCGTGTGCATGCACGGACAACACAAATACACTTGCGCACAGTTATACGGGCGCAGCAGATATTAAAATTAAATATCATATAATTTTAAAATAAAATATGTACGTCATGCCAATAAAGCTTATTTGAATTTGAATTTGAATTTAAATTTAAATTGAAACATCATGGAAAGGAAATAAGTACGCTTAACAAAACAACAATTTTTATCACAATATTCCTACACAACAGAGTAAAAGTGCATTGTGAAATAAGTATCAAAGCATTCCTGAGCAGTTATTGGGCCAGCGTGCATACCTTCTGTTTTGTCAAACTGTTGTAGCTGATTAGCTCAGGGCTTGGTTAGTAAAAAATGGGAAACCTACTAGGAAAAGTTTCACATGGAAGAAGTGCTAGTAATCCAGTAGGGGGCACTCTTCTATCTGTAGCGATCAGAAATCCACAGCAGAGTGGAGGGGGCAATGCACTGTAGAAGGTGCCGTTCTTTGGATGAGACCTTAAACCAAGATCCTGATTCATACTTTTGCAGCGAGTAGGGATTTTAACCCGGATGTCTTGGCACCATCCCCTATACTTTCTCATTTCCCACTTATATATAGTGGATTTGTGATTGCTGCAGAGATTTTATTAGGAGGTTTCCCATTCATTTACTAACAGTACCATGAAAGAGTATTTTCTCCTTTCTGATTTCCTCTATTGTTGCATATTTGTCGCACTGAATTGTTTCAGATCTGTTGGCAAAATGTAACATGAGACAAAGGGAAACCATGTAAACACAAAATAAAATTTAAAAAGTATCATTTAATTTAATGAAAAAGTTATCAAACACCTATTTGAAAAAGTAATTGCCCCTTTTTACTCAACCAATGAAACACAAATTTAATAGATAATTAAATTCAGCTGACTGAACACAGCCAGGCTTGATTCCAGCCCCTGTTGAATCTAAACCACTCATATGGAGTGAAGTAGTCAGCACAAAGTTTCTACAAGCTCACTATGCCACGATCAAAGGAAACTCCAGAAGAGATGAGAAAAAAAGTTGTTGAAATATATCAGTCTGGTAAAGGTTGCAAAGCTCTGGGACTCCAACAAACCAATGTGAGAGCCATTATCTGCAATTGGAGAACACTTGGAACAGTGGTGAATCTTCCCAAGAGTGACCTGCCTGCCAAAATTTCTCAAAGGGCGCAGCAACAGTTCATCCAGTAAGTGACAAAAGATCCCTGACGAACATCTAAAGAACTGTAGACCTCTCTAGCCTCTGCTAAGGTCAGTGCTCATGACTCCACAATTTGAAAGAAACTGGGAAAAACTGGGATTCATGGGAGTGTAGCAAGGCAGAAACTACTCACATCCAAGAGGAACATCAATGCTCATCTCACATTTGCAAAAAGAAGCACCTGCATGATCCCCAAGCCTTTTGGCATAATGTTTGGATCATTGTCTTGCTGCGTAACCCAATTACGCTTCAGCTCATGGACAGATGACCAGACATTCCCCTTAAGAATTTTCTGGTATGGAGCAGACCACGTAACACTTATTTGGTCCTCATGTTGAGAGAACGGATCAAGCAACAGACTCCACCTGCAGATTCACAGCCTAGAATCAACTCTAAGACATTTTGTTAGCTTTCTTGCACATAAACTAATGATGCAAAGACACAGCTGGCCAAGAAACATCTGAGCAGCCAACTGTCCAATTACTTTTGTTCCCCTAAAATGGTGACTCTGTATAAAAAGGGCTGCAATTCCTACATGGATTACCCAATATGGATGTCAAACCCTCAAATAGGAGCTGACAGTCTGCACATAGTTATAAAAGCCCTTAATCTAAGCCTCCAGGTCATGGAAGCTTTTGTGTTTTCCTTCAAATTCAAAAAGTCTGAAGCCATTCCTTAGCTTTCACTTGATCAGCAAAAATCAGGAGAGAGCAAGGACATAAGGAGAGCCATATCTTTTCTGCATTTCGTGCCAATTTCTTTTCTTAATTACGTAATTAGTCGAGTCATTTACGTTATCTGGAACATAACCTACATTTCTCGATAAGCTTAAGAATGACAGGTGAGGAATGCTCTTGTGTCCTAATGAAACATTTCGCTGTGATCTAATCTGCAAGTGAACCGGCACTGATGTAGCCAGTGCGGCTAATCAGCTGACTGAGCTAGGGACACCAAATCGGGAAAACATGCTTAAGCAGTGGCCCTCCAGACCTGGAACTGCTAAATGTAGCACTGGGCTAAACATACACCAAACTGAATGTGCAGAATGTTTGGTGATTATGCTTTTGCATCTGGTTAAATCGCAGACATAAGTTATTATCGAAAACAAAATTCCAAACGGTGAGATTTTTATGTGTGAGATCTGTGCGAAAGGCAAAGAATGCTCACATTTACATTTAATGCTAATCAGCGCCTGTAATCAGCCACCTGTAATTATCACGGGTCAGGACAATAGAAATGATAAAGTGTAGCTTTCATACAGATTGGACAGCAAATACAAAATTAAACTTTGGAAATAAAAGAAAATGAAATCCATGTAAGGAGACGCATCTGTCGTAAAATTTAATGAAACTGGAAAATAATTTGCAATACAAAGAACTCCAGAATCCCACAGAGAAAACATCACTGGTTTGCATTATTAGCCCCAAGAAACCTTCTACACAAGATATATCTCAAAACTCACATAGCATTTAAACTGGTTTATGACACGTAGCATATACTTACTGTAGTATCAGTGACCTCATTAATCAGACATATTAAGTACCTGTACCATACTCAATGCACATAGAATGTTTTTTTGTTTTTTTTTAACATGTAATTGCAGAAAAAATACAGGTCTGATCTGCTCTGCATCTAAAGTTGTTTTGTTGCTAATTGCTCTCAGATCTTATGGAATATAGTCTGGTAATCAGATCCGTGAGCGTAATCTGCGGAGGCTGGGGAGTTGCAGGAATCAAAGAGAGAGCGGTTCTGCAGAGAAAGTGGGCCAGTGCCGTTTCTGGCTCCCCGCTTCTCACTTCACCCCGTTTTTAATGAAGCTTGATCTTTCCCGCTTTCGCCATTGATTTCTCTCTCCTGAGTTATCTCAGCAACAAACAAAGAAATGAAGAAATAAATAAATAAATAAACAAAAAATAAAACGGAAGCGGCTACAACAAATAAAAATACCTGGCCGGTCCCTGTGTGACTCAGAGAACTCAGAGATGAAGGCTCTTCTGTCAGATCGTTTCCTGTTAGAGGCGAGCGAAAAAATGCACCTGATTTTCGGGCCTGTAGAGTACAATACAAGTCTTAAAAATTGAATATTTGATATTCGTTTTCATGTAGATTTGACTCTGTCAGCATGTTTACAAGGATGGAAAGGGGGGTTGGGGGGGGGGGGGTTGGGGTGGGTGAATCCAGTCTTATTTACATGCCTCACCGAAGGAAAGTCAGTGTTCTACAGCTTAACGCAAATACAAAACAACCAACATTCACAACAAATTACATCCCTTTTCTGAGGAAAGCAGGATAGCCCCCCCTCGGTTTGTATTTTCAGCTTTATTCAGACAGTTAGGTAGTAGAGAGGGTGAGATATAGAAGGGACTATAGCTGAGAAAGTGTCACGGTGGGACTCAACCACTCCCTGCATGGGGGGGGGGGTTGCATACAGTATGGCAGTATGGCCGACAGTGAGCTGCCTGTTCTGAATGTTGGTGGAAACCGTTTCAGATTCTCAATAATCTGCTGGAATTGGGCTCTAGCACAGTACTTCTTTGTTTGGACCAGGTCTGATGTGTGTGTCCAGAAGATGACGCTGCCTCAAACCTGACTTTAAACGTTGGTGTCAAACCACATGAAAGTTCATTTGAACTGCTGCTCTTGGTTTTTTTCAATAACAGTCAAAGCGTCAAACATAGGTATTGATACCAAAAACCTACATTATCGTATTAAATTGATGCTGGTTATTAGAACTGTCAATCCTAAGTAGATCTGCCCTTTCCTAAATAACCTCGGGTGAAGTCGTGTAAGTTTGAATACTTCTGTTCTCTGTTTCTTTGGAGTGGGGAGCATATTAACCCACACAAGGAAAGATGAAAATGTGTGCTTGTTTTTTTTTTTTTTTTTTGTAATCCTGCCACAAATATGAATTTCACAATCAGCATACTGCTAAGCTCTCACAGCTTTGCGAACGCAGCTGCTAACTGTGTGAGAACCAGAGAGCTGTAACCAGCAGTCTCTCTGTGAGGACACAGTATCTGCTGTAATACTACAGTAATACACACGTCATGCATTAGTGATGAACAAAGATCTGGGGCCTTCTACAGAGGCCCTTGTGATTTTCACATCACCAGCATTAAGACAAGAGCGCGTTAAAGATTCCTACTGTTCATTAGTAATCCTCAAATTGTGTCCAACATGAGAACAGACAGGTTGAATGTATTCAATACTGAGTCTGCATGCTCTATTTCTCTTTCTCTCTCTTCTACACACACACACACACACACACACAAATGCGCGCACGTGAATTCACACACACACACACACACGTGCGCGCTCACTCACACACACACACACACACACACACACAAACACACACACAGACTTGCATTTGCTCAAAGAAACATGCCCTAACTTTGCAGCAATTGTAATCTTCATGTCTGGTAGGTCCCTATAATGAAGAAAGAAAACGTGTGTGAACTTGGTTATAAATGGGTTATATCGCTATCCTTAATACAGCCCACGGGCCATGCAACTTACTGACACGTCTCTGAATACTAGGCTCAGAGAACAGCATGCACACATAATGACCTCACACACACACACACACACACACGTCATTTTCACAAAGCAGACTACTGAATGAGCAATCTGTATTAGATCTGTATTAGAATCAGTAATCTTATCGAACCTGTGTTTTGTAGTTGTTCCAATGACCTTGATATGCACTTTTGTACGTCAATTTGGATAAAAGCATCTGCTAAATGAATGTAATGTAATATTATGGTTGCTCATTTTTCTTAAATCTCTAATTTCTCCAAACACTAAAGCATTTGACTGAGATCATTGTACATTTTTCTTAATGATTTACTCACACCTACTTTAAACATCTTCAACCACTCCTCAAATATCTTTTCATTTACTGAAAGAGGTGTTTTTTGTTGGACAGAAAATGAGCCAAAGGTAAATTCCATACAGATATTAGGAAGAGTTTTTTCATGCAGAGTAGTCAATGTGTGGAATAGCCTGTCAGGTCACGTAGTAGAGGCAGAAACTCTGGGGATTTACAAGAGTAGGCTTGATACAGTGTTAGATACTATCTAGTCTGTGAGCATTGTTTGGTTGAATGGCCTGTTCTCATCATTATGTTAAGTTATATTATGTTTTGTTAAAATAGCATAACATACACAATAACTTTCATAAATCAGATACCCCTATATCTAGTGGAAGATTAAAGACACATTTGCAATAATTGTTTGTCAACAACTTATTCAATGAGCCCCTTCAAGATGTCAACCAACACCCAATCAGACACCTAACACATGCCCCAAGTGCTAGTATCACAGTTTTAACACAGTACAGTAGAAAATATACTAGAAGATAAATCCAATGGGTACACTTTAAAGAATTACATTATTTCACTCAAGCAGACTATATAAAAGGGAATATACTTACAAATTAATATGGTGGTTATGCTTGGATGATTTTTCTAATATCTACTTATACTAAACTTCTAAAAAGGGAATAAAATGAAATACTGAAAAACTGACAATAAAAGAAAATGGTTATATTGTTTTCTGCCCAAATGAGCGACATAAAGTACTTGTGGATAATACAACCACAACTAGTTTAATGAAAAAGACTAAAAGTAGATTCTCTAGCTTAATAAAGCAGTTCCTCTCTCAGTCTTCTCTCCCTATGTTGATCATATAAGCAAGCATCTAGCAGGGTTCCACTCATTTTAGGAAATCATTTCCCAAGACTTTTCAAGGACAATTTCCATGACTGGAAATGGTAGCCCAAAGCCGGTGGTGGACCGGGGGGGGGGGGGGGGGGGGGTGAGGCAATGTGCAAGTACCATAACCATTCAAAACGTGCTGCCGTGTAATCTCAGCAGCTAATAAAAATGAGAAAAGCAGAGAAAAATACAGAAAAATATGCAATCTCTAAATATACTGTTTAATAGCTTGACTTATAGCCTAGCCTACAATTTTCCAGGACCTCACACATATTTCCAGGACATATTTCCAGGAGGGGCGATATAGCTCAGGAGGTAAGACCGATTGTCTGGCAGTCGGAGGGTTGCCGGTTCAAACCCCGCCCTGGGCATGTCGAAGTGTCCTTGAGCAAGACACCTAACCCCTAACCTCTAACTGCTCTGGCGAATGAGAGGCATCAATTGTAAAGCGCTTTGGATAAAAGCGCTATATAAATGCAGTCCATTTACCATTTACATGTTGTAAATTTTCTCATTTTCCATTTAACTAGTCGATAAATTTCCAGGTTTTCAAGGTTTTCCAGGACGACTGGGAACCCTGATCTACACATCTCTATCGTCATAAAAAAGTAACTTAGCATGTTTATGAATTATCGATAATTGTGTTACTATCTAACGCAGTATATAATTCATATGCCTTTACATGGGGACTCAAGCAAAGTTAATCAATCAAGAAGGATAATTATGTTTTGATACATTTTCAACACTTTGATGTAAATGTATAAAAATGAATGTTCATCTTGTGCACATGTATGAGCAGACAGTGCATATTAATCAATTTGTTTTCAAGAAATTCCAGACGAATTTTCAAGAATTACGGAAACATACATTCTAATATGCAATATGAACATATGAAGTTTTAGACAGGATACTACTGATTCAATAACTGATTCAAATTCTTTAAAAGCTGTATGATTTATGTCAGTTTCATTCACAGATGACTTTTAAAATAACCATTAAAATGCGACTTGACTTTAGACATGCTTTTGGCTGGCTTTAGTGAATCAAAATAGCAATACGCCAGCAAGGTGCCCAACTTCAGTTCATCTGAAATACCTTCCCACCAAAATGGAAGCAAGCTCATTTTCTATTTTAAAAAAATGGATGCAAAATGGAAAAATGACAACCGTGTCAGTCCGAAACTAGCACAGCTAGGGGGATGAGAGAGAAACTAGACGAGTGAGAGGGAAACGAGGGGGTGAGAGGGAAACTAGAGGAGTGAGAGGGGAACTAGGGGGGTGAGAGGGAAACGAGGGGAGTGAGAGGGAAACTAGGGGAGTGAGAGGGAAACTAGGGGGTGAGAGGGAAACTAGGGGGTGAGAGAAACTAGACGAGTGAGAGGGAAACTAGGGGGTGAGAGGGAAACTAGGGGAGTGAGAGGGAAACGAGGGGGGTGAGAGGGAAACTAGGGGAGTGAGAGGGAAACTAGAGGGGTGAGAGGGAAACGAGGGGGTGAGAGGGAAACTAGGGGAGTGAGAGGGAAACTAGGGGGGTGAGAGGGAAACTAGGGGAGTGAGAGAGAAACGAGGGGGGTGAGAGGGAAACTAGGGGAGTGAGAGGGAAACTAGGGGGTGAGAGAGAAACTAGGGGGGTGAGAGGGAAACGAGGGGGTGAGAGGGAAACTAGGGGGGTGAGAGGGAAACTAGGGGGGTGAGAGGGAAACAAGGGGGGTGAGAGGGAAACTAGAGGGTGAGAAGGAAACTAGGGGGTGAGAGGGAAACTAGGGGAGTGAGAGGAAACTAGGGGAGTGAGAGGGAAACTAGAGGGTGAGAGGGAAACTAGAGGGTGAGAGGGAAACAAGGGGGTGAGAGGGAAACTAGGGGGTGAGAGGGAAACTAGAGGGTGAGAGGGAAACTATGGGAGTGAGAGGGAAACAAGGCAGTTGAGAGGGAAACTAGGGGGTGAGAGGGAAACGAGGGGGGTGAGAGGGAAACTAGGGGGTGAGAGGGAAACTATGGGGGTGAGAGGGAAACTAGGGGTGAAAGGGAAACTAGAGGGTGAGAGGGAAACGAGGGGGTGAGAGGGAAACTATGGGGGTGAGAGGGAAACTAGAGGGGTGAGAGGGAAACTAGGGGAGTGAGAGGGAAACGAGGGGGGGTGAGAGAGAAACTAGGGGGGTGAGAGGGAAACTAGGGGGTGAGAGAGAAACTAGGGGGTGAGAGGGAAACGAGGGGGTGAGAGGGAAACTAGGGGGGTGAGAGGGAAACTAGGGGGGTGAGAGAGAAACTAGGGGGGTGAGAGGGAAACGAGGGGGTGAGAGGGAAACTAGGGGGTGAGAGGGAAACTAGGGGAGTGAGAGGGAAACGAGGGGAGTGAGAGAGAAACTAGGGGGGTGAGAGGGAAACTAGGGGGGTGAGAGGGAAACAAGGGGGGTGAGAGGGAAACTAGAGGGTGAGAAGGAAACTAGGGGGTGAGAGGGAAACTAGGGGAGTGAGACGGAAACTAGGGGAGTGAGAGGGAAACTAGAGGGTGAGAGGGAAACTAGAGGGTGAGAGGGAAACAAGGGGGGTGAGAGGGAAACTAGGGGGTGAGAGGGAAACTAGAGGGTGAGAGGGAAACAAGGGGGTGAGAGGGAAACTAGGGGGTGAGAGGGAAACTAGGGGGTGAGAGGGAAACGAGGGGGGTGAGAGGGAAACTAGGGGGGTGAGAGGGAAACTATGGGGGTGAGAGGGAAACTAGGGGTGAAAGGGAAACTAGAGGGTGAGAGGGAAACGAGGGGGTGAGAGGGAAACTATGGGGGTGAGAGGGAAACTAGGGGTGAGAGGGAAACGAGGAGGGTGAGAGAGAAACTAGGGGGTGAGAGGGAAACGAGGAGGGTGAGAGAGAAACTAGGGGGGTGAGAGAGAAACTAGGGGGTGAGAGGGAAACGAGGGGGGTGAGAGGGAAACGAGGGGGGTGAGAGAGAAACTAGGGGGGTGAGAGGGACGGTGAGCAGGGATTGCTGCTTAACTCTGAGCACTCTGAAAACAAATCCAGGCAGTCAAGGTCTCTCGGCCATGAACAGTATTCAGCAGGGGTGAATGCTGCAGCCTCTGTTATGGGTTGGGAAATGCATGGGCTGTCCTCTAAATCATGTGACTTCACCCACCTCACCTCATCACACCGCAGATCACGCTCACACAGACACGGGTGGGAGCAGGAAGCTTTGTGTGCAGCCCAAAAGACAAACTACAGGGCACCCGACCAGATGGGGGTCACTAGTTACCGGCAGGGCACAGTCGTCCCGGTCGACTGAAACCTTTTGTTTCCCGGGCCACGCTGGCACCCGCAGGGCTGCCAGCCATGGGCAGCACCGTCATGGTGCAGATTTGGGGCCGGCCCGTGGGGCCCACCCCCGCATTAGAACAGTGCCTTTACAGAATGAGCCACCCAGCCTCCCATGCCGACTTATTTCACCCACAGAGGTCTGCTGCAGGGTGTCCTAGCAGTCTGACCCTGTATAATCCTCATCCCTTGGCTGCTGAGTAGCACTGGTGTTTACACTGCCCAGCCAGGTCTTCCTCAGGCTCTCTCTCTCTCTTTCTCTACAGGTCTTCCTCAGGTTCTCTCTTTCTCTCTCTCTACAGGTCTTCCTCAGGCTCTCTCTCTCTTTCTCTACAGGTCTTCCTCAGGCTCTCTCTTTCTCTCTCTCTACAGGTCTTCCTCAGGCTCTCTCACTCTCTCTCTCTACAGGTCTTCCTCAGGCTCTCTCACTCTCTCTCTCTACAGGTCTTCCTCAGGCTCTCTCTCTCTTTCTCGACAGGTCTTCCTCAGGCTCTCTCTCTCTCTTTCTCGACAGGTCTTCCTCAGGCTCTCTCTCTCTCTTTCTCTACAGGTCTTTCTCAGGCTCTCTCTCTCTCTCTCTCTCTACAGGTCTTCCTCAGGCTCTCTCTCTCTTTCTCTACAGGTCTTCCTCAGGGTCTCTCTCTCTTTCTCTCTCTCTACAGGTCTTCCTCAGGCTCTGTTTCTCTCTGTGCAGCCCGGTCCCTGCTGATTCCTGCTGTGTGTAATCATGCTGCACGCTCTGTCAGAGCCAGTGACACACGTCCCCGGGGGGATGGGGGGGGGGGGGGGCGAGAAACAGCCACCCTCCCGGATCTGGAACAGCGAACACTCGAGAGGAAGCCCAACACACTGTTCTGATTTTAATTACCATGACACTTGTTTCAAACATGACTGAATCTCCTCAGGTGCAACCTGTCGGTCTGCGACTCATGAGGAAAAGGCTTCATAAAGAGCCAAGGAGAGGATGACATGGTGCTCGTAGCTTAGCAGAAGCAAACTGAGATGTGTGGCTCTGCTGGCTAGATGTACAATACGCAGAAAGTCTAAAAGATTTTACGTTCAATTGAGTTGCACTAGAGAATTCATGATTGTTTGCACTTTGCTCATAAGACACACCTGATAAATACTCCAAAAGAAATTGACATTGATTGAAGAATCAAGTGTCCAATATACAACACCTTTACACCATCACAATACAAACATATACCACCATCAAACTAACAAATACCACCGTTTTCACATGATCGTCCTATATACACAGTCTTACATTCAGTATACACACACAGTCTCACGTACACAGCAACATAAGACACATTTTTTCAGTCACATTCAATAGATGCGAAAACAAAGACTAATATGATATAATTATTTTAATCAGACAAAACCCCTTTAAAAAATTAAAATAAAGGAGCAATTTTGATCAATGGTGTCTGCAGATTAAAATTTTTTGGGGGGAAAAACCTCAAAAAGACCAGTTCATGTATTGACATGCAACCAGGAATAGGTTGTTCATGGGAATATCTTCTTTATAAGTTACATAAAAAGGTTTTAATATTATACTGAAAGTTCTTTTGGATTTGAGATCAAAAGATGAATATGAGACAAAAGTACAGAAAGTCAGCTTTTATTTCATTGTACTCACCAGCATAAAATGTTTTAAAATTTTAGAGAAACGGGTGTTTTTGTGCTGAGTTCCCCCATTTTTAGAGAAATTAAGTTAATGAACGTCTAAAAGGTGTCAACTGTTGCTCAGTTGTTTCCTTTTGCATGGATTGCTCACTCATAAAAACGACATGTGTCTAGTTCTGATTTTGGCCTTTGTTTTCATCTCTGGAGATTGCATTTGGAGTGAGGAGTAACACACCAACATGAAGAGCAGAGCACTACAGTACGGCTGGTAAACAACGAGCCATAAGCTGAAAGAACAGAAGGATTCACAGAGAAAGAGAGCACAGAAACTGGGGATATGAAGCACGGCAGTTCTGAAAAAGAAAGAAAGCACTGGTGGACTCAAGCTCTGTACAGGTTGGCCGAGGAAGACAACTCAAACGTGAAAAAAAACCCTAGAACAACAGTCAGAACATCTCCAGCCGTCTCCAGAGGGCAGGGGTGGAAACATCACAAGCCACAGTACGCAGAAGCCTGTGAGAACAGAGAGCCACACTGTAGGATGCAAACCTTTCATCAGCCGCGGGGTCTGAAGGTACAGAGATGGGCCAGAGGGTTCTGGAGCAGGATTATGGACTGATGAGACCCAAATAAACCTTTAATAAAATGATGGAAAGCCAATACTTTGGAGAGGAGAAGGAACTGCCCATGATCCAAAGCACCCCTCTCATTGCTGAAATATGGAGAAGGGAGTGTCAGGCTTGGGCATGTACGGCTGCCTCTGGAGCAGGCTCACTCGTCCTTATTGATGGATATAATGGAGGGTGGCATCAGTAGGATGAATTTGGAAGTTTACAGACAGATTTATTTTCTGGCTATGCACAAAGAAATTCCTCCAACCTCACTGACTTGACATTTTACCAAATATGAACACCTTTGTTCAACAGATGTCAAAAAAGCTCTAAAGCTCTAAGAAAAAAATCCAGCCTGTGACTGCCCCAGCCACTCTACATTGCCTGAATCTTAACATCAGGACAGCTCTTAGCCTGTCAATCATGTTGCGAGTTTACAGCACTCTCAGAGCACTGGCTACACAGTTAAGAGCAGAGCAGAGATAGTGCAATAGCTAGCTAGTTGCCTAGAAGCATGGCAAAGAAAAATCTGCCAAAATGACCAGTTCTGCCCTTTCACTACAACGGGGTATACTGATAAATAAAACCAAGAAAAGAAAGACTGTCGAAGAAAAGATTATGACCAAAAAGGAATTGAACCAAGGCGAGAGAAAAATCTTTCGTTCAGCTTTTCAGCGATGGCAATTCTTTAAGGGCTTCAAAAGTAACACTGAACTTGCAGTATTCTGTTGGAATTAGTTCATCAGTAAAGCGTAGAAAGTATTTGAATTCCAAACAAATACATATTTGACCCAGGTCTGCTAGCTAGTGATGTTTATAACTACCTATGTTGTTCAATAAAAATAAAAATAAAAAATAAATTTTAATTTACTGTAGTAATGTGTATTTGACTGATGTTTCAACCATAACTTTGTCTGTTTGTCATACAAGCAATGACCAACATGGGATTCATGAAACATGCACAGACCTTCCATTTGGTACGGCGTATACCAGGTATCTGGGAGGATGCCAAATTGTTCATAAATTCAATGTATGTGCCTCTTCATGTTGATTTGCATAAGGAAACTAGTGAAAAATAGGAGGTTATTCTGATTAAGTTAGTTAATGTCCTTAAAATCAATAGCATATTCAATATTATTAACATATTATAGTCATAAAATAATTGTGTTGATAAACAATAAAAGTGTTGATGTAGTTAAACATGAGGTCTGTAACTGGTTAAAATGACTTTGCATTAATAATAAAGCACTCTAAACAGAAACAACTTCAATGTATGTCTTTACATGTGTTTCCAAACGCGTAGATGTAATCTTACCAGAACAAATTCAGATAAGAAACAAAAAATATGAATGCAAAAATGTTTGTGGAAATTTTCACAACGAATACAGGTAATGATCAAATTTGATTGAACGCATGTTTTGTGATTGAGGCCCATTGACCCCAAACACACTGTCTATGCTACCAAAACATTCATCACTGGGAAAAGAGCAAAGTTTTGGACTGGCCAAGTCAGTCTCCTGATTTAATACAATCAAGCATGGATTTCACTTGCTGAAGAGGAGACTGAAGACAGAACCCCCCCAAAACAAAGACCAACAGAATGTGGTCACAGTGAAGGCCTAGAAAGGCATTTCCAATGAGGATACCAAATGAATAATGATGCCAATGGGCCATAGACTTGATGCAGTTATTGCATTTAAGGGCTATGCAACCAAATATAGAATTTTATTGCTCTGATTTCCTTTTAAGTTTATCTGTTTAACTTAATTTTACACAGCTGAGAATGGGGTGACTGAACACAAATACATTGTAAATTGGTGAACGTGAACACACATACAGTACGCATGTAATTACCATGAAATAAAAGCTGATCGTCTAAAATATTGTCTCATATTCATCTTTTGGTCTCATATCTAAATTCCTTAAGTATTGCAAAAATAATAGATTTCACTCTACCATGACCATACATTTGGAGGGCACTAATTATTTCTTTATTTAGAAAGGATCACTGGATCACATGCATCTTGTATTAGTTTACATTTTGTAATATTATTTTACATTTTTAGTTATACCCATCAGGTTGATTGTTATTAATCTTAGTTCACTAATACAGGGTAGGACCAAATGGTCCCTGTGCGATTTTAGTACTTACCTCCAGACTACTTAGACAATTAGTGACCAATTGACCCACATAATTGCAATTAGATGAAATAATAGGGTATCAGGGTATCATCAGGTAAACTATTATGAACAGAATGTCAAAATAGAAGTATTTTAGTGACTGGGTACAAAAGTACTCTCCTGGTAGACTGCACACAGATGGATTCAATTTATTTTTCACAGTTTACTATGAATACATACATGCACACAAAAAAAAAAAAACACAAGACTGACATTTACTGACAAAAACAAGTCACAGAAATAAGGAGGGAAATCCTCTGTAAGTGAAAAAACAGGATGGAGCAGCTGATAGATGTCGTCCATGATTTGACAGCTGCATTTCTGAGTTCAATCATTCCACATGAAAACACTGGCAAGTGCAATTTTTATACAGGCATGTAAGAAATGGAGGGCTAATTCCCACAGGACCAACCCTAACAGAAGTACCAGCCGCAGGCTGACTCATAAAGATGAGATGGGCACAGGTGAGTCAGCTGGCACAGGCAATTAGGTTTCACGCATTTCATTTGTTCTGCAAATCAGTCACATCAGATAAAGTTATTCTAGCTGACACTGCGTACCATAAGCTACAGCTCACTCATCAGACAGCATCAACGTGTGTTGAGCCTTGTGTTTGATCACGCTGACGTAAGGACATCTGTCTCCTATAATACAAGTTACATGTTGAAAGCATGCAAAGAAACCATCAGATGCTCGATGCCAACTGCTGCTCATTTAACATGTGATGCTCACATTGGGACGCCTATGAGTGGTATTTGGGCTAGCTATGTGATGTTCACATTGGGACACCTGTGAGTGGTATTTGGGCTAGCCATGTGATGCTCACATTGGGACGCCTGTGAGTGGTATTTGGGCTAGCCATGTGATGCTCACATTGGGACGCCTGTGAGTGGTATTTGGGCTAGCCATGTGATGCTCACATTGGGACGCCTGTGAGTGGTATTTGGGCTAGCCATGTGATGCTCACATTGGGACGCCTGTGAGTGGTATTTGGGCTAGCCATGTGATGCTCACATTGGGACGCCTGTGAGTGGTATTTGGGCTAGCCATGTGATGCTCACATTGGGACGTCTGTGAGTGGTATTTGGGCTAGCCATGTGATGCTCACATTGGGACGCCTGTGAGTGGTATTTGGGCTAGCCATGTGATGCTCACATTGGGACGTCTGTGAGTGGTATTTGGGCTAGCCATGTGATGCTCACATTGGGACGCCTGTGAGTGGTATTTGGGCTAGCCATGTGATGCTCACATTGGGACGCCTGTGAGTGGTATTTGGGCTAGCTATGTGATGCTCACATTGGGACGCCTATGAGTGGTATTTGGGCTAGCCATGTGATGCTCACATTGGGACGCCTGTGAGTGGTATTTGGGCTAGCCATGTGATGCTCACATTGGGACGCCTGTGAGTGGTATTTGGGCTAGCCATGTGATGCTCACATTGGGACGCCTGTGAGTGGTATTTGGGCTAGCCATGTGATGCTCACATTGGGACGCCTGTGAGTGGTATTTGGGCTAGCCATGTGATGCTCACATTGGGACGCCTGTGAGTGGTATTTGGGCTAGCCATGTGATGCTCACATTGGGACGCCTGTGAGTGGTATTTGGGCTAGCGGTTTCTGAAAAGTTCTCCACACGATGAACTGCTGCATTTCCAGGGTTCTATGCACTGAAAGCAACAGGCAACAGTGACCTCCTCTGTGCTTAATTAGTGGTTAATAGCAGCTAAAGTGCTTAATTGATGAAGATTATTAGCCAACGAGAAGCCTCTATAAACCTCTGATGATGGACGACTGAAGTGCAGGTGAGAACTACCATAGATAAACTGGGGTTCATTTCAGTGCTTATTTTATCTGTCCTTGCATCCCCTGTCCAGGCATAACCCAGGAAATTGATTGAGGTCCCCATCTTTAATCCGTTAAACGCTCCTTAAAGGAGTGAGGAGGCTCCCGGAGGAGGCTTCAGCAAGGACACACTCCGCATTCTTTCCAGAAGTCTCTTTTTTGGAACGTGTGACATGAGTGAGCGCCTTGTGGATCCACCGCTCCCCATTTGCCATGTCTGTAATGAACGTGGCTCCAAACTGACGCTTGACTGAGCATGGACGTTCCATTTGCCTAACGCACGTTACCTCGATTCCTCCGTCCTCGTATCGCATCCTTGCACCTCTTCCCTCTGTCACCTGCTGGGTGGAGCTAAGGAGCGAGGAAAGGACACGAGGAAGAGGTGCAAGGAATGAAAAGCAGTGACTGGACTGAACCCCTGGTGTCCCTCCCTATAGCTGCTTTGGAATCTCCAACTTTTCAGTGATGTGGTCTGTTACAGATACAGATCTGCAAGGTCGCTGATTCAAGCCAAGCAATTGATCTTCCTAGTTTTACTTTTATTCAACCGTGAAATGAAACTATAAAACTTTTCCACATTTTTATTGGAAAATAAGTAAAATGGCTATACTTAATTTTTTTTTCCCTTGTTGGGACCTGATGCTTGATTACTTATATTGAGTTACAATACCCAAAAAAGTATGCCAGAGTAATTCATTAACTTTATTTCACTATTTTACATTTTAACTAACTTTTCCACTTTTGTTGATTGAGTCTTAGAGTGATATTTTTGCACTTACAAAAAGATGGTAAATTTATCATGACCCACCATAAACAATTTTGAGGGGTTAGAGTACACTGGCGTTTCATATGTGTGCACATATTAACTGTTTTGAAAAACGTTTCTTTCAAACATAAAGCGACCAATTGCAGCACTGATCCAAATGCAATTTCATAATACATTTCATGACAGATGCATAAAATTAGATCATAGAAGTTACAAGGTGTGGTTTTGAATATATCCAGTGTAATCTGGCTTACAGACTGTTCATGCTGAATTATATGTAAAGCTCACTGTGCAGAACCCCTTGTTGATCCTTAGTCAGTGGGTGCATAAAGACATGCTGTAAATAAGGGCTCTCGAGTTCAAATCCAAGAGGGCTGCAGTGTCTGCTATATTACCGTGCATTTCAGCACTCGAGCTTGTGCTTAATTTAAGCCATCGATTGGCTAAACGGTTGGCGCACCTTGTTTCCAAGGCCTAAAGCTGTCCGCCAAACCACAAAAAAGGCACAAAAACCTGCAGCCACTGCAGCCCTCCAGGACTGGAGCTCGAGATCGCTGCTGCAGATTGAGACGTCACATTTCCAGAGCAGCCCTTTGCTCACGGCAGTTCAGATCGTCTCGATTTAAATAACCGGCCGTTCCCCGGTCCCCCGCACCGCAGCACCGTAGCCTGCCCCGCTCCGAGCCAGCGGTGCTCGTTAGCCCTCATCCCCTGACACGCGTCCGCCACAAACGATCAGGAGGCAGAGGCTCAGTCCCAGAGGAACCGCTCTCAGACGTTAGCCCCCCTCCCCCCCCCCCGCCCCCGCCCCCGCATGTGTCATCGCAAAGCGCTGACGGGCCCCTGGCCTTTGAGAGCGTGTATAACCTGACCTGACAACCTGCGGCAGCTGACGGGCAGCGAGCTGCGCGGCACGTCGCTAACCTGGACAGGCAGCGGGAAACAACACAGACTCAGCATCCACACCGTTCTGCACAGTCATCACTTATGCACCACTGCACCGCGCTGGGGTCGCGGGCAGGGAGGGGAGCGGTGCACTGACAGAATACACACACACAAACCAGGGGCCTGTTTCACAAAGCAGGATCACTGAGTTAGCTGGGTAACCGCACTGAGTAGAACCCGGAACTGCTCTCTTTACTTCAGTCCATGTTCCAGATATGGGATGGTTCCTGGTTTTACTCAGCGCAGTTATCCAGCTAAGTCAGTAATCCTGGTTCTTGAAATACCGCCCTTATATAAACACTTTATGCCAGGTATGGGTGTGTGTTTCCGGTTTATGTCATGTCATTTAAGTTTTGTATTGTATTGGATCTTAATGCTGCACATCAGTTCCCCTCTGGGATTACAATAATGAGTCGGAGTCTGGAATATACTGAACTACAGTACAGAGTGAATATACTGAACTACAGCACAGAGTGAATACACTGAACTATATTACAGAGTGAATATACTGAACTAAAGCACAGAGTGAATACACTGAACTACAGTACAGAGTGAATATACTGAACTACAGCACAGAGTGAACCCTACATAGTGAATAGACACCTCTTTCTTCAATGACATCATGTTATTTATTTATTTATTTATTTATTAAAAAACATGCGTGGGCTGCTATGCATGAAATGAAACAGTGACAAACTGCTTTGGCCAACTATTTGACATTTAGCTGTTAGAGCTGTTAGCAGTCGCATGCTTTACATTTCCTTTTCAGAAAGAAATCTGAAAGTTTGAAATTCAGGAATATTTTCAATGAAATGGAAATGGCTGATCTCACCTCTCTGTGTGTCATCTCTCCTTAAAATGAATTATGAAAAAGGATGATAGTGTATTCATATTCAAACAAATTCAAAACACAGATTTATTATTTTGCCCTTTAAAAATCCTCTTCTTCAGACCTGGGTGGGATCCTATTTCTATAATAATAAATAATAATAATAATAATAATAATAATAATAATATAATAATAATCTTATTCTATAGATTTAGAGAAAAACGACAATAAATCCCTGTAATTGTAATTCTGACAGGACAGTATAGTCATTAGACTCGCTGCCATAAGTAAAAGCTGCACTATGCCAAGTAAAGGAAATTACTAACACCACCCTGCACCCCATTAAAGGCTTGGAATTGGATGCTTAGGTCAACTACCTCATCAAGAACACATTTACCTCAAAGACTCACAACTATGGCCCAGTTAAATAATCAGGTTGTTATTTCAGGTGTATTTCCCTCCAACAAGGAGTTGATAGCGTCTTTATTTCAAACCAGGAATAATGCAATCATTCAATTAATCAGGCAGTCATCTCAGCTAATCATACAATTACTATTTAATCAGGTGCATGCAAAAAAAAAAGGCAACTGTGTTCACAGTGGGTGGATTAAGCAAGTGAAGTGGTTTGGCATCTGAATCGGCTGAACACCGTTTAAAACCAAAAAAGTGCTTTTTATGGATTTTGAGAAATTCACACTTGGATGAAAGATGGTTCATATCAGTTTCTGGATTTCATCTCAACCTTAATGCTGTTAATGATATTATTTCCATGATCATTTGCATTATGAGTTTTATGTTATATGCATTCATGACAGGACTATGATAAGACTGTTCTTGTGTCCAAAAATGATGTTTACAGTGAGCTAATCTATGAGTAGGCTACACAGCAAATTATCTCATTGAACTTGGACAACTGGGGGTAACACAAACCTGGGTATAGACCAGCCCTCGAGGAGTAGAACTGCACATACCTGCTTAGCCTAAACACTTGTATGCGACACTCAAAACAAACATAGGACTGAAAATTTTGAACAACCGTGTGAGTTAAAGGCTATTACTCAACAGCATGCTATGAAAAAAACTAATGACGTTGACGACTCTTAATGAAAATTGTATCACTTTAATTGTGCTGTTTTATGAGACACAAAAGCAAAAAAAAAAAGCACATAAAAAACTTCTGAATAAATGAGCACTCTGAGTGAGCACCCAGCTAACTGAAGTCGCTCAAATAAATTTGCTTGTATTGGCAATTTAAGTCAGCTTGCTTGATACCTTAAAGCGTCCTACCTCTTTCTTCTTAATTGAACCACAGTGGGTGAGTGAGAGTCCCTTTGGCTGAAGAAAAAGTTAGCAAGCTAGGTCCTCCTTTCAAATAGTATTCTCAGCAATTGGGTCAGTTTAAATTTGAAACGTGCCCCATAGTTCAGAAATAAGTCAATGCAGGGAAAATAATTTATCTCCCTTTCCAAAACCTTCTGTTGAACACTCATTTACTGCAATGTGCAGCCTCTTTCAAGTGAGAGAGGGTTTGGGGTTGTCCCACTTAAATCCCACAGTATGAGTCAGAAGGATTGACACCACCCTTAATGAGTTCTTCTCTGAAGTCTGCATCTTTGGATGCTCTGGTGAAGAAAATTAATTGCCCATAATTCTTTGCAGCACCTTGAGGTTCCAGACAACAACCAATTACAATCAGGATTAAACGCCATAAATTAGCAGCTTTGATTTCAGTTAATCCACAGAGGAGCGGGAACAAGTTACAATATGTGGGAGTAAAAGTCCTTGTAAAAGTAAATTGATCACAAGCCAGATTCAATTGAACTGTTTAAGGGAAAATGCAATCCAATCAAACCCCCTGGATTAATCTGGCACAGTATCTCAATAAAGTCTACCTTGCTGAATTACACATGGAGAAAGAAAGACAAAGGCTACTGCCAATGAAAATTAGTTTTCTTCACATGATTGACACTCCTGGCTGTGATTCATCGTTCAGAGCATTATTAAAATGGTGGCCCTTCCAAATTAAAGCTCTGTTTCAGTCATGCTTTGTCAAGCAAGCTATATTGAATGTTCTCCATAGCACAGGAAGATGTAAATCGATAGAAAAATAGACTTTTGCTACTTCTAGATGACTTCCTGCCTTCCACTGACAAATTAGTAGTAAATTATCTTAGTTTTATTGATTTAATCAATTAAAAAATTCACCAGGACAAACTTTTCACAAACTTTTTAACAGATTCATTTTTCAAGGGATAAAAAAAATGATGGATGGGATTCAATCAACATTGATGGGATTCAATCAAGATGTCCTTAACTTTGGCTTAAAATCAAGAAATATGCTTCTCTTTTCAAACACAGATTGGCAATACAACTAACTCATTATAGTTCATGAGTTCATGAAGAAATTTAATCTTGCATTTAATCAGCAATCAAACTTAAAGACAAATGTGGGTTGAATATTGGCCTATTAGTCTGTGGTGCCACAAGACATGAAAAACTGCTTAGAGTGGCAGAAGATAAAATGAATACTACTTAGGATTACGCAACAAGACAAACTTTTGGTTCAGTGTGCATCATACCACATGTACGATGTCTGTTCAAAAGCTGAACTCCTTAATCATCATTCAGCACATCACAATACCACCACATACCTGCTGGTTTATTCATTTATTATATGGAACCAAGTAACCCAGCTGAATAATGTTGAAAACGATTTTACTATGAGCAACTTTATTATTCCATAAAAATGATTTCATAAATAGCCTATCACAGGCAGCACTGGGAAAGGACTACATTATTTACGAGCTTAATCAGTAAAATGTTGCATGAGTTGATTGTGATAACAGCCCTCCATTCATAAAACTGTTTGATAATTCAGTAATTCCAGTTGTTTGCAAAGAGTAAGCTCACACGCTCTTTAAGAAAAGCTCTTGCCTTCAGTCCAGATATTTCAGTTTTCAGGCCATTCCTTTCAGTGTTTCCTGGATTTTTTTTTAATTTTTAAAGAGCTTTATTTCTTGTTTGAAGCTGAAGTCTGGTTTGACAGAACTCCATATTATGCCCTTAAACTGGCATAAAGTATGTTTGATTGAATCGAGGGCCACAGCTTTTTAAGATACAAGTGCCTGAGCAGTGAACTGGCTAAAACAAGTCCCAGAATTCATGAAAAGATTCAATGTGGTGCTGTGATGCAAGTCCAGGGTCAAATATGTATTTGAAATAAGTCAACCTTTAGATGGTGGTAAAATAATGTTGGAAAAGGTTTCTTCTAAAATGATCCATACTCTGTGGGAAATTGGTGTCTGGGGTGATGTTTACGAAGCCTGGGGGGCTTAAGAGCCAGTTAACCCTGCAGGACAACCCTGCTTACCCCCGATTACTGGATAGAACACGAAGGCCAGGAGTCCGTTCACATTTGCCCTTAACTTTGCTTTAAAGAAAACTGCAAACCATACTTTTTTCTTCACAGGTGAGTTTACAAGTTTGTTTTGGTCTTTTCTTAATTGCAATAGCAAACAAAAAGCATAATTTATGAGCAAGAACAGACAATTCACTCTAGACATATGTGTGTGTAGTCTGTGTAAATAATTGTGTTTCTTAATTTGCTTAGTTTATTTTTAATTTGATGTCACTTTGTAATCTATTTTTTTGTGTAACACTGCCACCTTTATAATTGGATACCCCAACATCTGTTACACAAACACTGAGTATTCTGACTGCATTGGCAAACAGTTAAATAGATCCCAACACTGAATGTTTAAAAAAGGCACAGCACAGTTCAGGCTGAGCCAAATGAAGCGAAACTAAAAATAACTGCGTATTGTTGCTGCATCACACTAAGACCATTTCAAAGGGAATTAAAATGGCTTCCCTTCCTGTGGATAATGAGAATGTCAGATAATAAACATCTGTGTTAGAGCGAAACTTTAACCCTCTCTCCACACTGCAGCTAACAGCTCTACACAGAAGCTAACTGCCTGGCTGAGCGACCTTAACAGCTACAGGCTTGTTGGATTTGCCTCAGCTATCAGGCCCAAAAGCTAATGATGACCTTTTCTTATGCCCACCTTACTAACAGTGATGTGCATTAATAATAAACTTGTAGTCACTTACAGTACTTGTGATTATTCATGAACCCCTGTAGGTGGGGATCCAATAGTCATTCAAGCTGACTCAACCAATGAACTTGAGCATAATGTCAGCAAAAACTTGTCAGAGCCAATCAGATTGCTGAAAACACAGACTGATGTTACCTGATGTCCAGCTCAGGGATAGGGGCAATCCCATTGCAATTCAGTCAGTTCAGAAAATGGCTTTAATTGACTGAACTGAAATGCAGCTGACCTCAACCCAGGACAAGACCAGCGATGTATCAGATTGTGCCAGAATATCAGGGCACCATCACAACAGATCAAGATCAGTACCAGCTCATTCAATAAGAGATCTGTCGGGCCACATTGCCCCTCCACATACTCCAGAGAAATGGCCCTCAAACAATGCCTCAGGAGGCAGTCATTCAGTCAGTACGACGTGGGACCTGATTTTGTGTTGCCTTGTGTGAGACCCTCTTCCAAACAAGCATTTTTATTCTTTCTGGTTTGATTGTAAGAGGACAGATTTACCCCTATCTGTGCTCAATAAATATTTCAGTCTCAATGTGCTGTTCGATTCTGCCTCCAGTGCACAGATATAATTATTGTGGTGCAGTCATTTCGAGTGTCAGAATGTAAAATTTATCATAGATTTTGACTGCGATTCAGTCTGTCTTTATGTTTGTTTTGGGGCGATGCTGCGGCATTCCTTATTTACGACTGAAGTTTTTTAACTGGTGAAATGTGTGAAAACTGTCTCCTGTGACAGTCATGTTATTCATTATTTAATGAAACTGATTTGTGGATAGACATTCCTCTTAATTTTCTGAAAAATGGTGACAATTCTGCCATTTCAATCCTTTCATTCAGAACATGATGGTTTTTCCCATCTAAATAATAACTAGGTGATGTTTACTGTTTGTTTACAAGAACGAGTCTAATGATGTTTACACTAACGGGTCCTATCGCATAAACATTCTCAAATCGTCCTTGTCTAACAACCAAATGGAAAGTCCGTGGAATCTTCTCCGACATTCTGGAAACATTTTACCTTAGCTGGATATAACACCCCCTCCCTACCCAGCATGCCACACTCTGGAGCAGTAGTTCTGTAACTGAGGGCTACAGGTACAGTTTAAGGTGCAGGCACTGCTCCTACACCCTGAAGGAACAGTTTATATACAGTGCATGCAGTAACCTCAGTAAAATATTACATTTGAAATACTTTATTTAAACAGCCGTAATATTTTTTAAATTGATTTTAATTGATAGCTGATAAAACCTGAAAATGCTAGCACATGCTGCACTATCATGGCCGCACTGAGCAATCTAACACACTTCATTAAGGCCTAAATATTGAAAGTGTTTCAAGTAAATATTTGACCTGGTGCTGGTATGAATGTTAATCTTGCACACACTCAAGCACTGCAAATGATGTACTGTAGATATAGGGAGCTGCTATGTGAATAAAGAACTAAACACCGAATGTACAGCAGTCGCTGAACGCATTTCCTGTAGGAAACTGAAGCTGTCTGCTTACATAGATGAGACACTTGTGTAATACGTGCTGAACAGCCAGTCCTTCTCAGCATATTGAGGACGAGGTGGTGGGTCGACTTCGTTGAGGTTTAGTTCTCCTGTAAACCGGAGGTGCATTTCACAGAAAGCCTGTTCAGTAATTCAAGTTGAAAATGTGAGAGATTGCCCCCCCCCCCCCACCCCGCCCCCGACCCCCCGAGGCCACGGCGAGGAACAGGCCGGTGCTGGGTTTGCGTGCGGCTGGAGACTTTGCGGCCCCTAAATCCGCAGAATTTAATTGGCGCCTCTCTTCCGGGGTCCTTCCGGATCAATTTTAAGCGGAATTTTTCCCATTCTATTTTGTTGCCTCCCCCTCGGGCTGAGGTGCCAGTGTCACGGCAGAAAGAAAACAATTTAGGTGACAAATCTTTGAGTCCCTCCCACGCGTTGCATTAAAACGCCCCCCCATTCGACTCCTACAGCACACCAGAGAGCGGACCCGGGGCAAATAACTATGTCAAATCCCTTAACCCTTTAGATACCGGTTAAATTTCTGCAGATTACTGAAATATTCAGTCTTCTATGTTTTTAACCAATATTCTAAACCTAATTCTGACTGCATGCTTTGTACGAATGTTTTAAAATTATGCAATTTTCTAAAGGGTGTCAAGTGTGTATTTGTCCCAGGTTTACTGGTGAGCTGTCACGATGAAAAGCAAATTATTCGCGACTCATTTGAGTCATAATGGCTACTCATCCCCTACTCAGTTTCTGTCAGAAACTGTTTGTGTCCTTCAAGAAATTTAACAAACAATTATTTTGGCTGCCAACCAACCCCCCAGACAAACAATATTACACTGATTAAATCCAATTATGTGGATTTAATTACAGATTAATTCAAATTCAGGCTTTGTTTAATAAATCACATTTTCATGCCATTCGTTTATATCATCTGAATAGCATAATCAATATTTCATCTGCTGCTGATGAATGCATGGTTTAAATGCTGTAGACAGAACAACTGAATGGCCAATTATTTTAATGTTCCAGCTCAGGTCTGCGGCTTCCAGAATTTTGGCTGATCAATCGGACTCTTTAACGGCTTGATGAGATCCTGTAAGAGGAATCGGATCCGCCACATCACATGATCTGATAGAGAGGAGACTCGCGCGGCCTAATTAGATCTCTGGTGATAAATAAGGACGGGCAGGATGCGGGGGAGATGCTGCGTGATTTATTATCCACAGACCATGCAGTATGCAGCGCAAGACCGTATTTACATGGATTAGCAAACTCATGAAAGCAATCAAAATAATCACAATAACGAGAACAACTTAATGTGTGGAGCACTTCACAGGCCACGGGTTTGAACTGCTTTATAATAACATACAATAATTTATAATAACACAATAAAGCTGCATTAGAGCAGACCCAATGCTACTGGGGAGGCCTGCTGTGCATGCTGTAGGGCTGCTGACTCCCAGCCTGTGTATTTACCCTGCCTGCTTTCTCCACTGCCTCAGTAAAGAATATGAAAGGAGGGTGGACTGGCTGCTCTATACACACAGTAAAATTAATTTAAAGGATAGGCACTGTGCAATATACAGTACATATAAACAATATATTAAACATTTGAGAAAAATTGAAACAACATTTAAAAGCTAGGTCAAAAAAAAAATGAAGAAATTTAAAAGTAAATTTGAACATACTTTTTTTTAAAATGATGTGACTTTAAGTGTGATTTGAATCTGGAGACCGTCCCTGCAGCCTTAGTAAGCTTGGGCAGAGTGTTACATATTTTGGAGTAATGTTTGCTTTTGAGTTCAGCAGCCTGCTCAGCGGGTAAGGTGTCAGTGACTTATTCAGGGTCTGTCCTGTTTAATGCCTTATATGGAGTTCATCCTGAAACGAAATTTGGATGCCATTATTTGCTAATGGAGGGGTGCCTCGGGCTCTTGGACTTTGTTATAAGTCTGGCAGCTGTGTTTTAATTCAGTTGAATGCACAACAGAACTTTTACACCAGAGTAAAAGGCACGATAGAAATCCAGTCTAGATGTGATAAAAGCATACATAGCTATTTCTATTTCCTGAAAAGATGAATGTATTGCAGTGTTGCTTTGTCTCTTTGTCACAGTATTAACAACTCTGTGACACTCAATGTGTCAAAAAATATTTGTTTGACATATGTCTGCATCAAAAATGATAATTTTGTGACCTCAGATTTTATATCAGCATAAAGAGGGCCCATTCTTGACAGAGGAACTTTAGTATGTGATTCTGGTGTTTGGTTTTATCAGAATTTAATATATGGGAGAGTCATCCAACATAGATACTATCTACTTGGGATCAACTCTGAAAGATACATCGTCCATATAGCAGTGAAGTGGGTTCTTCTGCATGCTGACCACGTCTCCAAGTTGCAAGTGCGTGTTTATGCATGTTTTGCTGATTTTCTTCATGAAAACAATTAGTTTAACAGGGAACTTAAACATGATATTTCTTTAAATTTTAATGTGCAATTCCTTTCTATCTGCTGAATTTAAAGGAAAAAAAAAAAGTAAATGTGGCATGTGCAAGTTTGGGCGCCCTGTAAGTCAGTTATTAAAACCTCCTTTAGCAGAAATCACAGCTTCTAAATATTTCCTGTAACCAGCTAACAGTCTTTGTTTCCTTGCTTTATGAGTTTTTTCTCAACTCTTTCTCGCAGAACCCTTCTCATTTTCCAAGTCTTCTTGCATGCATCACATGACTGAGACATCACCACAGAATTTTAATAATATTCAAGTCTGTGAAGGCCAATCATAAACCTTAAGCTTCCTTCCTTTAAGCAGTTAATAGTTGATTTTGGGGTGTGTTCTGGATCATAGACTTGTTGAAATATCCAATCTCTTTTCAGATTAAATTTCTGCATTGACTCTGGCATATTGGCTTGTTTGGTTGATATTTAGTAGAATACGTTCTTCCTTCCACCCACACAATATTTCCTGTGCCACTGGCTGCCCCACAACCCCAAAGCATAATAGATCCACCCTCCATGCTTAACGGTTGGCAAGGTGTTATTTTCTTGAAATATATCTTTTGGTGGTTGTGGCAAAAACAATTTTGGTTTCATCACTCCAGATCACTTTGTTCCAAATCGTCTCTGACGTGTCCAAGTGCTGTGTTGCATATTGCATGCGTTGACTTTTGTGATGAGACTGCAGGAAAGGTTTCCGTGTGATAACTCTTCCATGCAGATCATTTCTGCGTAAGCAACGCTGTACAGTGGACTGGTACTCTGTTACTCCAGTGTCACCAAACCGTTTGCACATCCTTTTCAGTGATACATGGGATTTGCTTAGCATACCAACCTGACCAATCTACAGGTGGTTCTATCAGAGATTTTTCTCTGTCTTCTGGATTTTGCCTTGACTTCATTTCTTAATGATGTTTCAGATGGTGAAAAATCCAAGATAGTTGTGTTTAGATATCTTCTTACAGCCTTCCCTGCTTCGTAAGAGTGAATTATCTTTATTTTTAAGTCCTCGGTCAGCTGCTTTGGGGGGCCCATGGTAACTGAGAGTAAGCACAACTCTCAACACCCATGCGAGCAAAACACAAAGCACAACAACATGCATATGAGCACAACTCATATTTCATTTAATTTTTTGCTCTATCCAAACCCATAACTACACAGTTGTATTAATCATCAGGTTTAATGAACACAGGTGACCAGGTGCTGGAGGTAATCAGCGTTGTGAAACAGAGTGTGAATATTCATCGATCAAACTCCTGAGGTCCCAGAAACATCACTGGCAGTCCAGAATCCGGGTTGCCGACCTCTGATTTTAGGCCTATGGAGTTCATCCGGTCAAAAGTACCAATTAATACTTTCTTATTTTATTTTATTTTTTAAGTGTTAAATTCAGAAAATCAATAGAAATTGTGCATTGGAATGTGTAGACATATGTCATGTTAAGTTAGTACCCTGCAGAGGTTGCATAAACTTATTTTCACTTTGAGATTCAGCAAAACATGGAATTGCACCATGGTTGCCCAAACCTCTGCATGCCACTGTAAATGAAAAAACACAATAGGCCCCGAAACAGATCCTTGAGGGACTCTTCAGGATTTTATTACTTGCACATTTTTTCTTCTTCTTTTTACAGAGAACTCTGTAATCGATAGAGGCTATGGGGGGCCGGGGGTTGGGGGAGCAGATTTCACAACCTCTGCTCGAGACCTCTGATTTGACCTTAAAGAATGTCAGACTTACAGCTGTAATTAAATTAATAAAAAATATCAGAATCATTTTCAGCCAGCTCTTTAACCTGATTAACCCTATACAGGGGCTAAATCTCACCATGCATTTTAATACTGCAGCTCTATGCTCTACGTGCTGTACAAGACTACAAGTCTTTTTGAGGAAAATGAGATGGACTAATGGCTTAGTTGCCTACAGCAGACTTAATAAATATAAATTATGAAAGAATAAAAATTGCTCACCGCTGGGGGACCACCACCAATGATAATCAGCTCATTTTGCCACAGCACACATAATGGGTAGCGGTCTCTGGGGGACCCATGGAGGGAGTGAGAGGTACACCCTGAATACCAAACACTCGCTGCCGAGGTGCGAGACCGACCTGTGGTACTACAGCCGCGGAGTCCCAGAGCACGGTGTCATTGGGCCGTAGTCCCAAAGAGTGGTGCAGGAGAGGAGGTCCCCGGACTCAACGAGGGGGGGGGGGGGGGGGGGGGGGGGGGGGGGCGGATGAGTGCGTGAACAACGCTAAACAGCTGTGAGCTCACCCAGCTGAAGCCTTCCAGCCAGTCTGATTAAATGACCGAAGACTTAATTTGGCGCGAAGCAGTGGTTGCGGTTGTGCGGTCGATGCTGGAGGGAGCAATCACGACTTTGATTCGGTTCATCTCCATTTATCTATAATACTCTTTTAAGCACATTGATTACAAAAAAATCAGTGAGGTATGCTGTAGCTGGCTAATTTCTTCAGCCTTATTTACACACACATGAACACAGATACACACACACACACACACATACACACACACATGCATACACACATGCACACACTGACACGCACACACACAGATACACACGCACACACATGCACACACACATGAACACAGATACACACACACACACATACACACACGCGCACACACACATGCACACACCAACACGTACACACACACATTCATACACACACAGATACACACGCACACACACACAAGCACACAGACACACACACACACAGATACACACACACGCACACACACACACACACATGCACACAGACACACACACACACACACACCTACACACACACATGCTCACACACACACACACACACACACACACACACACTCACACTTATGCCACATTCTCCTTCTGCTTAGTTATGTGGCACAGCTACAGTGTGTTTTCTTTCCTAACCCCAGCCCTGCCTTGCATACAAGGGTTATGTTTATTTGTTTGAGCTTCAATTAAATTTATGAACCAAGCCTGAGAAAAAAATGACATCTAGCATTTCTTAACACCCCAAACAGGCAAAAAAGTGTTGTGAGCAATTTCATTCCACTTCACTAGAGGGGGTTTAAAAAAAGACAAACAGCACAATAGAATCACAAAATAAATGTCCACATCACAAATAAAGACCTGCAGCAAAAAGATTACTGTAGGCATCCAGTTGTCATATTTTGTTTATATTTATGACTTTCTTACTCCAAACACATTCAGGTTCTCTACACAGTAAAATGTGTGACATCAACTCTGATACATTTGTATGGCTCATATAAACACTACTAGTGTTCAAGTCACACAGAGCAATTTACTGTGTTGGTTTATATATCTCCATGCCTGGTGAAAGCAATGTATTATTTCAGGACGTCACCAATATTGACTAACCAATCAGGTCAACGCTGTAAAGAATGGTTCAAGGTTTAGGTGGCGATTCAGAAAAAACAATTAGTCACTGGGAAGGGTCTCCTGTAGGCTGTCCCCTGAGACTCTGGCCTTCACTGTCCTCAAATACTTACTGCTTGTGTGACCAATTCCAATATCGGGGAAAAGCACACAAATTCCATAATGGAACTCCTGACATACTGGGTAGCACGTACAGGGAGCATTTCCTTCCCAGAGGAAAGGCAAACTGGTGACCAGGAAAAGCAGGAAAAGCATTTTTGAGCTGGATATTGCTGGATGTTTATGTATGTTAATGCCTGTGAACCTGGAGGCCCAGGCCCACAGGATCTAGCCTCCCGAACACGCCTGTCACTAAGCTAAGCCCTGCCGAGACTTGAGCTCTCTGGAGATCTGAGCATCTGGGTTCCTGTGTGGAGCTGCTCAGATGGGCATCACATACGTCATTTTATTCCATTTGTAGTACAACTTTATCGAACCTGGTCGGGCAACCGTGACAGCAATATTGACCGGGGGAGGGGTACGGGAAGCTTCACCTGGCCAATCAGATTCATG
This sequence comes from Anguilla japonica, assembly GCA_025169545.1. Taxonomy (NCBI): domain Eukaryota; kingdom Metazoa; phylum Chordata; class Actinopteri; order Anguilliformes; family Anguillidae; genus Anguilla; species Anguilla japonica. Next base: position 1,066,971 of record CM045895.1, read on the forward strand.
GAGGTGGCCAGAGGTAAAGAAGAGCTGGGTCCAATCTGTGTTTGAAATACATTGGGTCTTCAGTCTGTCAGTCCAGATGAATTACCAGCTGAGTTACACACTACAGTATATGAAAGAAATTAAATATATTTACAAAAATCGATCATTCTTCATTCACCAAATAATTTGTCGTTATTTCGCTGGTGTATAGAGGCTTAAAGTAATTATCTTAATTAAATAATGAAAGTACTTATGAACTTGGTCTGATGTAAAGAGCCAATTTTGTGGGAATTTGATGCTGGGATTAACAACCCTACTCTTTCAAAATGGCCATGGGACCATTAACCTGCAGTTACAGTGCATTAACTCAGCCAATCAGTGTGGTCATGACCACAGCACCAGTTCACAGAACTGTTTAGCTCCATTACCAGGCTCCAGGGGGGGCATGTTCATTTTACACCTTGAGTTTTGCATCTTGAACGCAATCCTGGCATCTTTGCTCTGTGAGTGTTGCTTTTTTCCTGGTTTGTGGAGTAAAAATCTCTCCTGCCTGTTTGTGCTTCTGTCAGAGAACAGGATTTATGTGGGTCACCCATTAGCTTCGTCTGAGAGGAGTCTCAGTTTTTACTGGGCCATGTTGTTTTTTTCCCATCTTCTGAAGGGGAAGGATGCCACATAACATTGGCAGACCGAGGAGCAGCCATATTCAGCAGGTGCATTAACTTCTCATGTAGTTTCTGCTGGCGTTCAAAAGCTTCCTCTTTGGATTGTAGCCATTTTCTGCAGGTCAAGACAGAATTCCAGCACAAAGGACCATCTCTGAAAGCTGACACAACCTTCACTCTAGTCTACTACTTACAATATTGACTAACCAATCAGATCAACGCTGTGAAGAATGGTTCAAGGTAAAGGTGGCCATTCAGCAAAAACTATTAGTCACTGGGAAGGGTCTTCAGCAGGCTGTCCCCTGAGAATATGGAATTCACTCTGGGGGCAGGCTTCAGAGCCAGTGAGGGATCCATGGGAGAAGGTGGGCAGGCTTCAGAGCCAGTGAGGGATCCATGGGAGAAGTTGGGCAGGTTTCAGAGCCAGTGAGGGATTCATGGGAGAAGGTGGGCAGGTTTCAGAGCCAGTGAGGGATCCATGGGAGAAGGTGGGCAGGTTTCAGAGCCAGTGAGGGATCCATGGGAGAAGGTGGGCAGGCTTCAGAGCCAGTGAGGGATCCATGGGAGAAGGTGGGCAGGTTTCAGAGCCAGTGAGGGATCCATGGGAGAAGGTGGGCAGGCTTCAGAGCCAGTGAGGGATCCATGGGAGAAGGTGGGCAGGCTTCAGAGCCAGTGAGGGATCCATGGGAGAAGGTGGGCAGGTTTCAGAGCCAGTGAGGGATCCATGGGAGAAGGTGGGCAGGCTTCAGAGCCAGTGAGGGATCCATGGGAGAAGGTGGGCAGGTTTCAGAGCCAGTGAGGGATCCATGGGAGATGGTGGGCAGGTTTCGGAGTGAGTGAGGGATTTGCTTTTGGGCTTGTTTTGGGTTCATACCTGCTAACACTTCGTGTCGCCAACTCTCCCAGATTAGCCACAAGTCTCCCAGAATTTCCTTGGCCTCCCGGAATTATAAAATGAGTTTCCGGGAGTTTTTTTCTTTTGCCACAACCAAATTGTGAAATAAAATAATAATAACGATGAGACTCTTGCTTTATGCTCTCTTTACGTGTTACATTGGTAAATGTTATGTTGATACGTGTTCCGTTGGTAAATTATTTCTACAGCGAGCGGGTGCAGCCATTTTCACACCCTCCAGCCTGAGAGATAACCAAGAGCCCCACTTCCTAATTTTCCCAGACTGCATTGCAAAGATTTTGTGTGGCAGCGTGCATGAAAGAAATGTTTCCTGTGTCTCCTCTTGAACAATGCTGTGATAATGCGTGGTTATGCAAGATGTCAAAACCAAACAGCATTAACTCAGCAGGGCTCAAGGTGTGTGTCAGCAGAAACCTGGGAGCCTGACAGTCCCACAGTCACAGCAAGCAGCCTTCAGCTGAACCAGACAGCAGCTGGGCACAGAGCATCATCATGCACCCAGGATGCAGAATTAACAGAGACAGGAAACGCCTCGGAAGTCTAAAAAGTCACTGGGAAACAATATGTGATGATTAATTAGGCCTACTAATCTTCTCTTCTCTCACAGAAAAGATAAAGACATTTTGCGGAAAGTTCTAAGCCCCTTGTCGGGCCGTGTTATTGGGTGCTTGTGTGGTTGGTACCTGAACCGGATTGCACCCCCCCCCCCCCCCCCCCCCCCAAGTGCCTGCTGGGTCGCTGTTTTCCAGCGTGCGCTAGTTGTGTCAAGAGGCCCCCTGACGGGATCAAAAATTCAAATTCGTCGCTCCGAGCCGCAGCAGAGAAGAGTCGCCGAGACAGAGGCCCTGGCACTGACGGCTCTTTGATCACAGCCACCGCGGAAAAACGCTTCCGCGACTCCGACAGCGTCCTCGTCGCCGGGATCTGAGGGGAATTCGCTCCCTCCGCCCCCCCCCCCCCCCGCCCTGCCCCCCCACACCGCCTCACTCTCACCCACCTCAGTTTACCAGCCGCCAGATGCGCAAATTAAAGAACATTTTTAAACAAACATCCCTCCACATGCAGCCAGCCTCTCACGACAGCAAAACACACGGCTGAAGTCAGTGATATACGTTACACATATTAGTCTTGCATAAGGAAAAGTATGCATAAACTAGCACAGCAAGATCCTCAGAGTGAGACTTCAGCCATGCGGAAAGAACGTTCTGTCGTCTCCTCGGACCATCAGACAGTTGTCTGATAAATAAATCAATAAATCTTTAATCACGAAACTAATTACACTATAAACCTACTGCGAGTTCCATTCATTTTGTGTGAAACCTTCACCGAAGGACATTAACCAAAAAAAAGAAAGACAACACTATTTTGCAGCTGTCACTGAATGCAAACTGGAGTGCAACAATAATCATTGGCAATAAACCCTTTATGTCCATCATTAATCAGCAGAGGGCAGCTTTCTCTCTGCTAATTGGTTTTAAAAAGAAATGGTACCACATGCACACCAATGGGCCGGTTCCATTTCCCATTTCTCCTTCACACCCAAAGTTGCATAAAGGAGGGGAAATTGCCGTTTTCTAGCCTAATTTATATTGTCATTGCAATTGCTAATTGTGATTTAACACTGATATATCAATAGCCAAGAGGCATAACAGATCATTTCTTTTTAAATCTGTTTAACAATACAGATTTAAAACCAAGATGTTGTAAATTGTTTGTCATTATATAAAACTGCATTTTATAATAATCTCTGTGTGCAGCACTCATGGTCCCCCTAGTCAAAGAAACTGCAGGTGTGTGTGTGTGTGTGTGTGTGTGCTTACACTTTTAGATGTATCTATTTATGTGTTGATATGACACATAAGATCGTATTCTACTGTGTGCAGAAAATGACTATTTTTTCCCCCATTTTTTGCTCCTTCAGAACTGGTGGATTTTATATACATGGACCAAAAACACAGTGGTGGAGTTATAGTGGGTTTCCACATTTCCCCATTTCATCATCGGATAGTTTGCTATAGCAACATGGGATTTCCAAAAGAAAGATAAAATCTGTATAAATGCAACTGAGAATTTCCAAATAGGGTATTTGGGTCCAGAATAGACCTCTAATACCTATAATCAAGTTTAACTCACAATTCTAGGGGAACATTCATTTGGTTTTTTTATTTTATGATTTACAAATATTTTAAAGCAATCAAAGAAAAAACATTTATTGCTCATTACTTAAAACAAAGCCGATCCATGAAACATCAGCATGACTCGCATATCAGAAAATTGAAATTCTCTTTTTAAGCAACCTCAAAGACAGACAGGGAAATGAGATGACCATCCAGGTGCTAGGCCCAAATACATTAAGCAATCCACATACCTGTCAATGCTGTTTCTGAACAGACTGAACATTTGGCTGCCAAGGAAGTAAATTGCATTTCAAGACCTCGACAGTTTGTTGGCATGGCAATGGTTTTAGATGACTTTGCAGGTTATTATCTGTGACTTGAAGCCTGTCTGCAATTTATTGTGGGAAATCTATGAATGAGGCAGGCAGAGTAGATGGGTAAAAAAGCAGCGTTTGACATCAGTCTAAATGCTGTGCTCTGTGACATCAGTCTAAACGCTGTGCTCTCTGACATCAGTCTAATCGCTGTGCTGTGATATCAGTCTAAACACTGTGCGCTGTGACATCAGCCTAAATGCTGTGCTCAGTGACATCAGTCTACAACATCAGTCTAAACACTGTGCGCTGTGACATCAGCCTAAACGCTGTGCTCAGTCTGACATCAGTCTAAACGCTGTGCTCTGTGACATCAGTGCTGCTCTGTGACATCAGTCTAAACACTGTGCTCTGTGACATCAGTCTAAACGCTGTGCTCTCAGACATCAGTCTAAACGTTGTGCGCTCTGTGACATCAGTCTAAACGCTGTGCTCTCTGACATCAGTCTAAACGCTGTGCTCAGTGACATCAGTCTAAACACTGTGCTCAGTGACATCAGTCTAAACGCTGTTGTGCGCTGTGACATCAGTCTAAACACTGTGCTCTGTGACATCAGTCTAAACGCTGTGCTCTCTGACATCAGTCTAAACACTGTGCTCAGTGACATCAGTCTAAACGTTGTGCGCTGTGACATCAGTCTAAACGCTGTGCTCTCTGACATCAGTCTAAACGCTGTGCTCAGTGACATCAGTCTAAACGTTGTGCACTGTGACATCAGTCTAAATGCTGTGCTGTGACATCAGTCTAAACGCTGTGCGCAGTGACATCAGTCTAAACACTGTGCTCTCTGACATCAGTCTAAACCCTGTGCTCAGTGACATCAGTCTAAATGCTGTGCTCTGTGACATCAGTCTAAATGCTGTTCTGTGACATCAGTCTAAACACTGTGCTCTGTGACATCAGTCTAAACACTGTGCTCAGTGACATCAGTCTAAACACTGTGCTCAGTGACATCAGTATAAACGCTGCGCTGAGTGACATCAGTATAAATGCTGTGCTCTGTGACATCAGTCTAAACGCTGTGCTCTCAGACATCAGTCTAAACACTGTGCTCAGTGACATCAGTCTAAACGCTGTGCTCAGTGACATCAGTCTAAACACTGTGCTCAGTGACATCAGTCTAAACGCTGTGCTCTGTGATATCAGTTACAAGGCTGTGCGCTGTGACATCATTCAGAACGTTGCGCTCTGTGACATCAGTTACAAGGCTGTGGCTGCGACATCATTCAGAACACTGTGGTCTGTGACATCATTCAGAACGCTGTGCACTGTGACATCATTCAGAATGCTGTGCACTGTGACATCAGTCTAAACACGCTGTGCTCTGTGACATCAGTCTAAACGCTGTGCTCTGTGACATCAGTCTAAACGCTGTGCTCTCAGTGCTCTGTGACATCAGTCTAAACACTGTGCTCAGTGACATCAGTCTAAACGCTGTGCTCAGTGACATCAGTCTAAACGCTGTGCGCTGTGACATCAGTCTAAACACTGTGCTCTCTGACATCAGTCTAAACGCTGTGCTCAGTGACATCAGTCTAAACGTTGTGCGCTGTGACATCAGTCTAAACACTGTGCTCTGTGACATCAGTCTAAACACTGTGCTCTGTGACATCAGTCTAAACACTGTGCTCAGTGACATCAGTCTAAACGCTGTGCTCTGTGATATCAGTTACAAGGCTGTGCGCTGTGACATCATTCAGAACGTTGCGCTCTGTGACATCAGTTACAAGGCTGTGGCTGCGACATCATTCAGAACACTGTGGTCTGTGACATCATTCAGAACGCTGTGCACTGTGACATCATTCAGAATGCTGTGCACTGTGACATCATTCAGAACGCTGTGCTCTGTGACATCATTCAGAATGCTGTGCACTGTGACATCATTCAGAATGCTGTGCACTGTGACATCATTCAGAACGCTGTGCTCTGTGACATCATTCAGAATGCTGTGCACTGTGACATCATTCAGAAGACTGCACTCTGTGACATCAGTCACAACATGGTGCGCTACAAAAGACAGAACACAGACAGTCAATCAGGCACGGAGAGTCAGACTGATATTTAACTGGGATTGCACCACAGGGCAATGCCCTCATTACAGCCCCACCCCCCAAGAGAAATGAACGCATTAAACACATCTATTTCCAGTGAAGTTCATTAATTACCGGATATTGCCTAAACCTGCGATATACTGAATTCCTCTGCTAACTGGAGAAAAAAGCTGATTCTAATTGACAGGGATAGTGGGAGAGACAGGTCATAAGCTCCAGCTGGGCTAAGACACAGCAGTCAGGGTTACGTCTAAAACTAAACCAACACAACGCAGCCAGATGTTCCCATACTGGTGCCAACTCTACTGACTGTACACTTGCTGTTAAAAGTGACAGAAACACAAATTTGAAACTATTTTTAAAATGTAAAACTTGGCTACTTTTGTTTACTAATTAATTTCGAAGACGGATATTTTTAATTCCACTTATAACAACTACATTTTCCCCAAGTCTGTACAAGTAAAAATAAATGACAAATAGAAATGCCTTGACACTCTATATTAAAGGCATGATTCACTGTAGTAAAGTTGCTAGTAGTATAATATTCAGCAGTATCAGCAGTTTTAATGAAAAGCATGTAAAATGGGAAATGGTACAGTGCTATAAACCTTAAAGCTAGCTGCAGTGGCACATGCTAGTTAATTCTGCTCTAGTTAGCCCTGTGCACCTGTGGTGCTGCTTTCAGGTACATAAGACAGCCATCAGCTCATGACATCATTTCACTGGCGAAAGCAATACACTGAAACACAGAATATAAAAGCAGTCGCTGACTTCCTTTGATCTGCACACACTTATTTATAAATGTTCACAGGAAATTGAACACCAAATAAAAGTGCCTGCAGGCCGTTTCGTCCACATTTGCAATCCAACTTGAAGATAATTTTAAAAACTGCAACTGTAGCATTTAAAAATCTTTCACATTTGAATTCGGTAAAAATCAAGACTCTTTTGGTGCCTGGCGGCCTTTGTAATTGTGATGAACATAGTTAATTTATAAAATGTTGCCTACATTGAGAAATACAATGAAATTCACAAAGCTTGTAATTGATATTGTGCTCAATTATCATGTAAAATAGAGCACATTCCTTTAAGGTAAAAAGGAAAAACTACAAACCATTGACATATATTTCTTCTTAAACATTAATGACAAACAGTACAAACTCAGAACAAGCCAACTGCTGAAATAAAATAATTGCAGTAATGGACACTTAAGTCCAAACTGTGCCACACGTAGATCTCTCTTAAAAAAAAAAAAAAGAAAAAAAAAGAAATAATATATATATATATATTTTTTTTTTTGGGCTTTATTGGACAGGACAGTGTAGAGAGACAGGAAGAGACGTATGACAAAGGTTGCGCAGCCAGACTCAAATTGCCGGCATCGCGGCTCGTAATGAGCATGTGGACAGTGCTCTACAGGCTACGCCACGAGACACCCCACTTAGATCTTTCTTAATGTGCTATAGACTGTGTCATTCAATGGCAGTTCATTCATTTAGCAGACACTCTTATCCAGAGCAACAACATCGGAGGAACAAAGTGCACTCATCACCTTAATAGTGCTAACAATGTGGCTAACAACACTTCCACACCAGCGAATGATGCTGAAACATAACTGAAGCACTAGTGCTAGTTAACCACGCTAACCAAGTGGGTCTTCAGCCTGGGTCAGAAGATGGTCGATGATTCTGCAGTTTGGTCCTCCACTACAGGGCCAGACCTGCAGTTTGGTCCTCCACTACAGGGCCAGACCTGCAGTTTGGTCCTCCACTACAGGGCCAGACATTGTGACCGGGAGAGAGCTGTTTCAGGGCTGTGGGATGGCCGTGGTGTAGGGTTCAGACACTGATTGGAGGTGTGGTGGAGCTGCTCCATTCACTGCTCTGCAGGACTAAGGTTTAAAACATGATGTGAGATGTCAGAGGTAGTAAAGTTAGATGAGGGGGGGGGTGTGGCATGAGCACACTTTGGGAAGACTGCAGACACGCCCTGGGGCTGCATTCTGTATCAGTGGCTCATGCAGGGAGGCCAGAGAGAAGCCATTCCTGTGGTGCAGAGGATAGAGCAGCAGGCCTGAGCTGGGTGCTGTGTAGAGAGGTGTTTCTCAGCCTTGGTCCTGGAGATCTACCATCCTGTATGTTTTCCAACCATGAGAAAGTACACCTCATTCAACAGCTTGAGATTTCACTGAGCTGCTAATTAGTAGAATCAGATGTGCCAAATTAGGGTTGAAATAAAAACTTGCAGGAAGGCAGATCTCCAGGTTGGGCAGCCCTGGTATAGAGAATGTGGTGAGGAAGGGGTGGAGACATTGGATATTGTATTGTATAAAGAATCTATATGCCCAACCCACTGCCACTTTTATGATGAGAGAAGGAGGGCTGGTCACCTAAGGTTATCCCTGATTTTTTGAGTGAGTAGCACCTAGATTAAAGGAGAGGTCTTGGACTGGTGCAGATTTGGAGGGAATGTGCAGCAGCTCAATCTTAGCCATGCTGGGTTTAAGACTATGGTCCTCTTAGCCAAGCTGATCCTAAGACTATGGTCTTCTCAGCCAAGCTGATCTTAAGACTATGGTCCTCTTAGCCAAGCTGATCCTAAGACTATGGTCTTCTCAGCCAAGCTGATCTTAAGACTATGGTCCTCTTAGCCAAGCTGATCTTAAGACTATGGTCCTCTTAGCCAAGCTGATCTTAAGACTATGGTCCTCTTAACCAAGCTGATCTTAAGAATATGGTCCTCTGAGTCAAGCTGATCTTAAGACCACAGTCCTCTTAGCCGAGCTGATCTTAAGACCACAGTCCTCTTAGCTGAGCTGATCTTAAAACCATGGTCCTCTTAGTTAAGCTGAGCCTAAGAAAAGAGGAAAAGCTAAGCACATCAGCATAGAAGTGGGATGTGAATGGTATGAACCAAGGGCCAAGTACAGAGCCATGAGGGACACCTTTAGGGAGGTCCAGGACATGAGACGAGCCACCATTCCAGGGGACCCTACAGGACCATCCAGAGATGCTGGATGCAGGCCTCTTAAGACGGATGGCTGAGATGCTGAGTGAGGTGAGGGTGGAGAAGAGGAGTGTGTGGTGTCCGTGTGGGGTGAAAGGCAGAAAAAAGCCCCAGGAGCACTTGGGGAGGGAAGGCCCAGCTGAGGTGCTACCCTGATGGAGAGGAGAGCAAACTGGAAGGGCTGAGCAGGATCAAGCACTGTGCTGCTCTTAAAGGGGTCGGAGCAACAGCAAGCCGATGTGCAAGTGCTGGTTTTACTCTTAATAGAGAGAATATAGAGAAAACCCTGCACTGGATACTTTTATAAGGACGAGATGAGTTGAGAAAGCCTGCATCTGGCCTCCTGGTTAATCCCAGCCCAGGCCAGGCATCACAGACTGACACACATGACAGTATCACTATATGGAAATTAGAGCAACGAAGCGATCTGATGTTGCTGAATGCCTTCAGTGTGAAGAATGTATGAAGAGGCTCCCAATCTGCTTCCAGCTACAATAGGAAATATTTCCATCTCACATATCAGAAGTTTTATTTTCAAAGTTTAGGAATTCTCTATTAAAAACTAAGGAAGCTTATGCTCGTTTTTTACTGTATTGGAACAAAACATACGTGCACACACACGCATGCGCGCACGCACACACACACACACACACACAGGGCCGGCCCTAGGATTTTGGTGGCTGTTGCATTTTTACATGTTATGAAATGTTCTGTTGCCATTCCATTCAAAATTTATACCACAAGTTCCGCGATAGGGGATGAATAACGTTATTATGAAAATAACGTTATTTACCTTATATAAACATTAGATCGTGTGGCCCCCCCCTCGTGGTCGTGTGGCCCCCCCTAGCGGGTGTGGCCCTAAACAACCGCATAGACCGTTTATGCCACGGCCCAGCCCTGCACACACACACACACACACACACACACAACCACACACCTGCACATGCACACAGACTTTCAGGTTGATCTTACAACATAAAACCTGAAAAATTTACAAATATAAGAATGAACATCGGTGAAAGGATGATGAGGATAGATGATTTTGTTGATGGATGTCATTTATCTATCATTAACGTGCTTAATGAAATTTAATATTTAATATAAAAACTGATATTGGTGGTAAAATATGTTTAGTTTAAAATGACCCAGCATAACAATATTATGACTAACATACTGGAAGAAATTAAAATGATTTATGGTCAGTCTGTTGTATTCAGAAAGAACATACAAGTTCATATAACTTTGCACAAGGCCATGCTTTTTATCAATGTTCACTTCCTTATAGAGATATTTCTAGCTGCTTGATTTTCAAATGACAATAAATGTGGTTAGAAATGAGAAACGAACGCTGAAAAATAAATCCAGAAAAACGAGAAGACGCCAAACATCCTGGAAGCCCTAATCGTGTACTACAGTCCCTGTCACAACGATGTGAAACGTAGGCCTCGGCAGCTGCATATTATTTTATTTACACGTACTTTAGACTCCTCCTGTGTCTTGTTTCGAACCGAAAGGAGCCGGAGAGGAGCAGCTAATCTCCCCGCGCCGCCGGCACGCAGAGGCTCTTCGCAGGCCTTGCCGCGGGAGCTGATGGCTCTGTAATTAGTGTCGCGTGCCGCCGGCGCGCAGAGGCTCTTCGCAGGCCTTGCCGCGGGAGCTGATGGCTCTGTAATTAGTGTCGCGCGTCGCCAGATAACAAGGGGAGAGCCGCCGCGAATCCTAACCCCCGGAAATAAAAATAAATAAATAAACAGCGCGACACCTCTCCGCAGCAATTTAGACAAAAGGAGCGCTGCTGTGGGCTGGGGTGCGCGGGACTGGGACACGCCATAAATCACCCCGGGAAGTGCGTTCCCCGGGACACGGCGAGCCCCCCCCCCCCCCTTGCCTTCCCGCTCCCCTTCCCTGCTCTCTCAGAGAAAGCTCTCGCTGTGACACGGCAGAGCGGGGAATACGGACGGAACGGAGGCCTTTTCTTTCCATCCTGCGCCGGTGCACTCTGCGATGGAAAATGTGAAAAAACCGGGACAACGATCCTGCCGCGCGTGCGATTTGCGAAAGCTCACAGGTGTAGCTGGTATTCTTTCATCTCTCCCTCAAAAGCATCATCAGGCTATTTCAGTCCAAAGCCTCAAAGGTAATCAACCATAAGAGACAAAAAAAAAATTAGAGGGATGAAACGTGTATGAACCCGCATATCTCTATGCAGTTGCACCTTTAATAGCAAACCGTACCCTGTGCCAGAAGTAAGCCATCACCCGAAGACTATTGTCAATGTAATGCGCTAAACGAAATGAGTACCCGCCATTAAAGGCTATTCCAAAACCACACCATTAAGCCTGAATGTTGCATTGAAAAGTCTTGAAAGTGAAGCACGTAGTGGTGGTTTTAAAAAGCCACATAAAAACAGCACAAAGTCGCCTATCTGTCAAGTGCTTTCTAGTAAAAGTCTGGCTGACAGTGCCTCCAACGGCTTGATTTCCCCTTTCAGCAAACTGCAGGTCACCTGCTAAGATGCTTTCTGAGTGGATGGCGTGTGGCTCGGTCACTGCACTGCCTCTCAGACACACTCGTGTGTGTCACCTCGGGCCGCTGACACGCTTCCTCACTAATGCGTTCTGTGCTGGGCTCACCTGCTGTTTAAAGTGGGGTCTTACTCGCCCAGAACGGTTCTTTTACCGTGGTGATAAAAGTCATGTGACTTCCCACACATTTCCTGTTTCCCTGTTGGTATTATGAGTAAAACCTGTGCTTTCCTGTCTTCACTGGCAAAACCTACCCTGTGGAGTTTAATAGGAATATCTTGTTATGGTAATTATTACATTTTCTCATTTAATTTTACTGCCCTAAACATAACAGCATAAAATAATTAAAAAGAAATTATAGGCAGTGCATGTCAGGGTGTAGAATTCCTATTTCTGGAGTTATATGTGTGGACTTCATGAACAGCCACAGCCTCCTTGTATTGTACTAAACTGACTTGTGCTCTGTCATTTTGATGACATAGCATTTTCTTATAAGCTATAGGCAAAGCCCCCCCCCCCCCCCCCAAAAAAAAAAAAACAAACAAACAAACAAACAAAAAAAAAACTGGCATTCAAAACTATATGATAAATATTTAGTCAAATACCTGTAGCAGTAGGAACCAGTGGGGAGCGCACTGGTGATGCCTGGAGGCTGTAGAATTCTGAGTCAACTCTATTGATTTCACTGCAATATCTCCAAGACACTTCTGACTGTCATTAAACAGCAGAGAAATAAAGTTTGGTATTGGCTTATCTGGGTGCATATTGGCTGTTAACAAAATAACAAGAGTAACAAATCAAAACAAAAATAGAAAGATTAGACAAACTGAACACATTGATCAAGTTACTCCGTAGAGCTGTTTCCTGTGGTGATCAGTGTTGTGTCTCAGAAAATAAATAATTATTCACCAGCTGGTTTGTTAGAATTTCAAACTTTTTTTTCTTGAAGGATTTTTAACTCTTGGCTAGTCCCTGCCCTTCACAGTCAACACATTTCTCTGACTTTTATTCTGTAGTTTGTGTTCCAAAACACTACAGGAAAACTTGTGGAATGAAATGAAGGATTCTGGCTGTTGAAAATAGGCTTTTAAAACTTGTAACATCTTTAAAAATGAGGCAAAACACTGGAAAATAAATTACTGGATGATTCTGGGTACTTAGAACTGTGCAGGCTTGACAGATCGTTCCATAGCTAATAAAACAGAAAGAATTCATTGTTCATTGTTCTACGACTACTAATATGAAAATAAACTGATAAACTCATATATACATAAATGTGACATCAGTGATTAAGCATTCGTGCAGCTATTTTAAATGATATCAATAATTAAGTCTTTATCAGAAAATGTGTAAATGACATATATATATATATATATCACTTGACTTCAGATTATTAATTATTAAAAACACAGAGGGACTCATTTTCAATAGAAATAAGCCCAAGAATAGCAGTTTTTCTTACAGTGAAGAACAGGAGAGGCACATAAAATATAAAAGATTCCAGCAAAGTCAGTTCTGTTCTCCTTACACCTGCAGTATTCTCATTAGCTAGCTTGCGGCCAGGGCAGTGCTGTTCATTGCCCTGGTATGAGTTGCTAACTGAACTTCCACCTGACCGTGGCACATTTCTAATAAAGACAGATATCCCCAATGAATAGCGTACCTTGTTAAACACTTCTAATATAAAGCTGAAGAAAAAAGAACCTACTTTTTTTTTCTCATATATCTATTGTGCCGGACTCAAACAAGAACTCCCAAACACAAAAAGACCTCTGCTTTTGGAAACACGAAACCCACCATTAAAACACATAACAGCACAGTGTTTTCTATGAGCTTGTCAGGGTCTTTCGATCCAACGTGCAGAAGCAGTCAGAGGAGATGCTAATTATAAAATGACACTCATTAGAAACACTCCCCATTGAATCCCCCTCCCCACACACACACACACACACACACACACACACACGCACGCGCACACTGACACACACACACACACACACACACACACGCGCGCGCACACACACACAAACATACACACACACAGACAGCATGCAGTATTAAAGCTGATTTAAAAGTGGTGCATTGCACAATACCCTTGGTCCGGCGCCTGATGACCCCCAGTCGGCACTTGAGCGATACGGAAAACATATCCTCCTTTCTCCTCCTCCTTCCCTCGCTCCCTCACCGGCTCATTGTTAAAAGGAAAAGAGAGGGAATGGGGGAGTGAAGAGAAAAAAACGCTCCGGAGCGTTCTGTCACCAGTCACATGGTACACAAAAGAGCGTAGAGGCTCCCGCACACCAAGCCAGAGAAAACAGCTCTCTCTCTGACTGCCACACACTCCCCCTCTCTCTCTCTCTCTCACACTCCCCCTCTCTCTGACTGCCACACACTCCCCCTCTCTCTCTCTCTCACACTCACCCTCTATCTGTCTCTCACACACTCCCCCTCTCTCTCTCTTACACTCCCCCACTCTGTCTCTCACACTCCCCCTCTCTCTCTCTCACACTCCCTCTCTCTCTGTCTCTCACACACTCCACCTCTCTCTCTGTCTCTCACACACTCCCCCTCTCTCTCAGTCTCTCACATACTCCCCCTCTCTCTCTGTCTCTCTCACACACTCCCCTCTCTCTCTGTTTCTCTCACACACTCCCCTCTCTCTCAGTCTCTCACACTCCCCCTCTCTCTCAGTCTCTCACACACTCCCCCTTTCTCTCTCTGTCTCTCACACACTCCCCCTCTCTCTCAGTCTCTCACATACTCCCCCTCTCTCTCTGTCTCTCTCACACACTCCCCTCTCTCTCTGTTTCTCTCACACACTCCCCTCTCTCTCAGTCTCTCACACATCCCTCTCTATGTCTCTCTCACACACTCCCCTCTCTCTCAGTCTCTCACACACTCCCCCTCTCTCTCTGTCTCTCACACATTCCCCCTCTCTCTCTGTCTCTCACACACTCCCCCTCTCTCTCTGTCTCTCACACACTCCCCCTCTCTCTCAGTCTCTCTCTGTCCCTCTCTGTGTCTCACTCTCCCTCAGACATTCTGCCTCTCTCTGAATCTCTCCCTCTCCCTCTCTCCTCCTTACACTCACTCTTTTGCTTCTAACATAATCCCCCTTTCAGTCTCCCACTAGCTGTCGGTCTCCCTCTCTCCTCCTCATATACTAACTCTCTCCCTCTTTCCTCCTCAGATTCACTCTCTCCCCTTCTACCACACTCTCCTGCGCTGTCTCTCTCACTCTCTCCCTCTCTTTCTCATTCCCTCTCTCACTCTCTGTGTCCCTATAGCTTTGTTCTCACACATGAAATCCCCATCCTGGCTGGGGAACTTCCAGTGCAGACAGCAGAGGGGCCTCAGCCTCAATCTGGAAGGGGGGGGGGGGGGGGGCAATACAGATCACAGGGCAAACAGGAGGGATAAGAGTAGAAGGAGAGAGGGTGAGAGGGAGGGAGGGAAGGACAGAAGGAGAGAGGGGGGGAGAGAGAGAGATCCTGGCTACTTAAGCATCTGAGAGTTGCTTGTTCTTTATTTTGATCAGCACAGGAATACTAATCAATATTTATAAAGCTTCTCGCACTGACTGCATCTGTGCACTCTCTCTCTCTCTCTTTCGCACACACACACACACACACACACGCACATACACAAACCTTCCTTCTCATACTGTTGCACATAGCTCTCACACGCTGTCTTTCTCTCATGCAGTATCTTCTCAGATTCTCTTTCACAAACTGTAGTCTCCACCTCATCTCATCTCATCTCATCTCTCTCTCTCTCTCTCAGGCACAGATGTACACAAACAAAGCAAAGTAATGGCTGAAAATTCTACAGAATTACATTTCTCCACTGGAGCTAGCGTAGTTTTTAAATACAAAGCCGTTAATCACAATGGGGTGCTCTGAAGAGCCTGGCCAAATGACCATCCGCAGCGTTCTCCTCCTCCTCTTCTGCCTGACAGTAATTATCTGCACAATCAGCTGAAGTGAGCACAGGCATAAAGCAGGAGCAGGATGGAGACATGGCATTCATGAGTACTATGGTATGGGGGTACAGGGTGGTCTCATTTTAATCCACAACTGCACTCACTTACTACTGTGGCACTGAGTGAAAAAAAGGCTAAGTCTAACACCCCCATGTTGTATGCGTTAGCATCAGTCTTACACCCACATGTTGTATGCGTTAGCATCAGTCTTACACCCACATGTTGTATGCGTTAGCATCAGTCCAAACATGAAGAACATTAATGAATTGCAATGTGCCAGTGCACAGTAGGTCATTCGACTAAGAAAAGACTGTTGAGGAAAGCTTACATAATCTGTAGTATTCAGGCTGAAGCCCTCCCTGTCTGGAACACAAGCACACAGCCAACTATTATTTTACAAAAGGGGCCTCCAATCCTGAGAACCAGTATGTGACACCACAAAGAAAAATCATTTTCCACCTGACAGAGTAAGTGCTCTGTTGACTGCAGGAGCCAAACACCCAGGAGGAAAACTCATATTATGAGCACCTCTAGGGCGTTTTTCTGATGGTTGCTTAGCTATGGTGCACACTGTGATCTTATACAGCAAAGAAGGTGAAACCAATTCAGTACCATCCATTCCATCACTAAGCCAATTACCAGAATTATTACCAGTGACCCTGTAATCCAAATCTACACAGATCCTAGCTGAGTCGCATTGTTTTTCCTGGGCTGGTTTTCAGACTACGGCCTGCAAAGGCACTGTAAAGGCACTGCTAATGCTCATAGTGAAGCACTGTGTCACAGCCTCTTAGCACGTGCTGCTGAAATACAGACGGCTTGCAGCCCACTGGCCTCTTTTTTTATTAAATACATAATTAGCACATTTTCTGAGTAAAGAAATAACACCGGCATCGTGAAAAAATAGCAATTCAATATATTGCCAAGAAAAGAAAATATTTCATAAATATAAGGAAAGAAACGCATCTCACTGAATTATTGATGATGGCCAACCTTTTAAAATTTACTGTGCAGAATTATTTTTTGCAGAAGAAAACAATTAATCTAAGTGCTTTACATATTCTTGCAGATATTCTTCCTATTTTTAACAGAGCTCTACTTTCATCAAACATCACAGCAGGCAACGATGATTAATGAAGGAAACAGTCTAATTAGACACAAAATCTGTGATCTTTTTGCTTATATTGTATATTATGAAAACAAAAACAACACTGTTTTGTCACACTACAAAGGTTTGGCATTACATGATACCATGGCTTCAATAGACTTTGGATGTTATCTGGTCATGAAGCATTAAAAAAAACTTTCCCAGGACAAAAGAAAAAAAATTCACCTGAGGATTGTGTATTATGTGCAAGACTGCCTCTTAGTGATATTGAATTTTCCCTCTTTCTGTATTAAACTCAGCGTTACGTACTCCCCTTTTCCAAAAGAGCAGTGGTCAGGCAGTACAACCAATTCATACACTTCAGATATTTTGTATTTTGGGGCAGGCACTGAGAATGACACCACAGTAAGACCTGCTATTGATACTGCTGAGAGGTTAAGGCCCCTTAACCTTAGCATCTTTCACACAATTTCACTGGATGGACTTTAATCTCACAAAGTGTGGCCATGTTTTCACCTCTCCACCCTGTTCTTCGCCACCGTTGCTTTTTCCATTAAATATAAGCCTTGTGCTGGACTACTGGGCAGCCAATGGTATGGCTCCCTGCAACCATCAGCCAATCATCTGACGAGACAGTAGTTCCTCAAATCTGTGACCATGCAACTTCACCCGTTTGCCTCATTGGGCCCCTGGTTGTGGATTACCCAGGTTGCTTCTGTGCGCTGTACTTTGCTTGTCTGGACCTCCGCTATCCCAGAACCCCCTTCTGTGCTTCCCACTTTCTCATGTCCTTCCACCGGCGACAGAGCCCAGGTACAGACAAAACCTCTAAAATCTCAATCAGTGAGATACTGATCTCTGAAGTCCCGGCCATAGTAAGGTAAAAGGCCAGCATTTCCAGTGATTTCTTTTCTTAAGCCCGTAACAAACGTTTCCACAAGACAGCATCTCTGTTATATCTCATGTCAGCCCAGGTCCAAGGGTAGACAAATCATTAGTCTTGCCTAAAGAGTTGTAACACAGGAGTACTGGCGGGGAAGATCATGACTGTAATGAACACACACAGTTGGCTCCCGTACATACACACACACATACACACAGTTGGAGGATGGGAGATATAGATTACTTTAGACCTTAAGGGTAAGGCCATTGTCACCATCCACGATTGGGTAGGTTAAGTGTTATAATCAATCTTAGGAAGGCATTGAAATTTAAAAGAACCTCACATTGGCCTTGAAGGAAGCCCAAGACCCGACCCGCCTCCAAACCGCGGCCGTGCATCACACGCTCCTGATGCCCCGGCAGACAGACGCTCGCCGTGTCAGTGCCATTACTGTGGGGCGGCCATTACTGCTTCCAGACGGGACAGTGCCCCCGAACACCATGCAATCACCCTTCAGATTGATCATCTCATCCCATGTGATATTATCTTTGCTATCTGGACCCCCAGCAGGGCCACCTAATCGCACCATACCGTACACAGAGCCGATCCGGGCCCTTCCGCAAAGTCACTTTCACCTGAAGCTGCGGGAGGTCGGACACACACTGGGAATTTCCATCCATTTATGAAACGTGAAAGGGTGGTTGAGTAGGACAGTGATCCACCAGAGAAACTAGCAAAAGCCTTTGCTTTTATAATAATGCTGTTTGAGCAAAAACATTGAGATTAATAATGGTGTTTCTCTTCAGCGGTCACTTTAAGACCTAAGAACTAAAAAAAAAAGAAAATGTGCGCCATGTTCTGAAAATGGATGTATATTTATCATGACATTCAATTAATCCTCCATTATCTATACCCATTTATCCTGGGCAGGGTCCATCCATTATCTATACCCACTTATCCTGGGTAGGGTCCGTCCATTATCTATACCCACTTATCCTGGGCAGGGTCCATCCATTATCTATACCCTCTTATCGTGAGATCTTATCCTGAACCTGTGCAGATTTGTGTATACTGAGTGTGTAATCAGTAAGGAAACAGAATAATTGGCATGACCCACATTAAGGTCACCATGAATATAAAACCCTCATAAAATATGGTATCGCTGGCCATCAAGCTAATATCTGATATGACAGCCAGCTAGCAAGTTCATAAACCGCCATTGAAAGCTAGCAAACATGGCAGTTAAGGAACTGTTTAGTGTAGTTATTACTGTTATTATTGGGGAAAAACACCATGAATGCAGATGCAGTATTTAAAACAAGGATCACAAATTCCAGTCCTGGAGGGCTGCAGTCTGCTGAGTTTTTGTGATTTTCTTTTAATCAACAACCAATTTAGACCTTGGAAACTGGATGTGCAGAGTCTTTAGCCAATCAATGGCTTAAATTAAGCACTTAAGTGCAGGAACACATCAAAAACCAGCAAACAGCAGCCCTCTAGGATTTGAGTTTGAGATCCCTGATTTAAAAAGTACAGATGGCCATCCTTACATCTTTCCTTTTTGTGTGTCTTTTACCAAAGCCGTAGTTGCGTCAGGCTCATATATTTGAATGTCAGGAATCAAGGCTATTTTTACCACAGGTGAGAAATCCACAGTAAAAACACACAGACCTGTCAGTGGACTGCCAGTAGAGATTGTTTGCGGCTGTAACTTTGTTGACGTTTAGAACATCAGTTTGTCTCAGTATGTAATCTGACTCATGTCTCAGGCTTTCAAAACTTTAGAAACAAAGAGGTATTGGAGGGAAATCTCTTTACGGTACCTGAGCAACTATTTTGTATTAATTAACGTTTGGAGCTTCATTCGAGAGCCAATCGTACACAGTCTGACCACAGCTGCAGCTAACTTACGCTGATCATCAAACTGTGACTTTTGTGTCTCAGGGAGGCAGGCATCACAACTGGCACGGCTTTCTTCAACAGCGCCAGCGAGCTACCGAGACTCCATATAGAGGCATGCAGTCTCATTGTGTAATCTAAAGTGTAATCTAAGTGTAATCTAAAACTAATAAAACATGTGTCAGTAACATCCTGGCACAACATGTAATTAGCAGTGTAATTAGGATGGAATACAACCAGCACAATTATCAAAGTCGGCAAAAAATATTGATAGTATGGTATTTTACGTGGCATGGTTGTTGGTGCCAGACAGGCTGGTTTGAGTATTTCAGAAACTGCTGATCTACTGGGATTTTCACGCACAACCATCTCTAGGGTTTACAGAGAATGGTCTGAAAAAGAGAAAATATCCAGTGAGCGGCAGTTCTCTGGGCGAAAATGCCTTGTTGATGGCAGAGGTCAGAGTAGAATGGCCAGACTGGTTCGAGCTGACAGAAAGGCAACAGTAACTCAAATAACCACTTGTTACAACCGAGGTATGCAGAAGAGCATCTCTGAATGCAAACCACGTCAAACCTTGAAGCAGATGGGCTACAGCAGCAGAAGACCACACCGGGTGCCGCTCCTGTCACCTAATGAAGTGGCCGGTGAGTGTATATATTATTTGCACACACTTTTCAGAAAAAATGCCCTTCTTCATCATGTAAAAGTAGCAAACTTTAGTTCATCATCAATAGCCTTAATAAAACTAATTCCCTACATACCCAGCACTGAGCCTCAATAAAATTAATTACCTACACACCCCACACTTAGCCTCAATAAAACTAATCCCCTACATACCAAACACTTAGCCTCAATAAAACTAATCCCCTACATACCACACACTTAGCCTCAATAAAACTAATTACCTACACACCCCAGACTTAGCCTCAATAAAACTAATCCCCTACATACCACACACTTAGCCTCAATAAAATTAATTACCTACACACCCCACACTTAGCCTCAATAAAACTAATTACCTACATACCCCACATTTAGCCTCAATAAAACTATTCACCTACACACCCTGAACTTTGACTCAGTAAAACTAATCACCTACATACCTCACACTTCAATAAAACTATGACTTCTCTAAAACTTAAAAAATGCTCCAGATAGTGTGGACACACTATTCTTATCTGTCTTAAAGGTCCAGGAAACTGAAATCTGTTAATTATTTGCTTATGTGTTGTTGTAATACTTTTTTTTACATTGGCTCAGAAATATTTTTTAAATGATTTTTCCAAAATAATTGTATAAAATCTTGTGCCGAAATGGACTTGCTTTCCCCCTGGGCTAAACAGCAGGTTTTCAGTGGGCATAGTTAACTGGGTGTTAGCTACATAGCAAAAACGCTAAGCCCAGTGAAATCCCTCCTACATTAATATGGAAATGATGCTCTTGCCTCTGTTTTGTGTGGGCAAGGCAAGCTACGTTGAAATTTCTTTTCTCAAAAATGAAGAGAAGTATGAAAGAAATTAGTTTTATTTCTGGAGTCCATAGGCACTGCAATATTGCAACAACCCGTGCAGGGCACTGCATGTCTGTATTTGCAGTGCCCATTTTCACCGGGAACTTGTCGCAGAACAGATGCACGGTGGATCAGTAAGTAGGCCCACCAATAGCTAGCAATAATAAAATAGCTTTCAAGCTTAGATATGTGGAATTAAAGCCTTTCTTTTTTCGAGTGTAATGTCTGGAGTTTCAGACTGCTGTAGAGTTTAATGTTAGTGTACAGTAGGGCAGTGTTACAACGTTATTACACATTGAATGACCTTCAGGTTTAACTATGCAATAGTAAAGCCTGGTTTATGTTTCTTTCTTTAGTTGTGTCTGGTAGTGTAATGTAACTGCATGGGACAATCTCTAACCAGCTCTAGCTGTCTCATATGTAAACCATTCCCCCCAGCAAGGAGGAATGGTTTACATGTGACATGTCTTACGGATATGAATGTTAATGAGCGCAGGATACACGCCCACCCTGTCCTTGTCTGCTGAACAGGTCACAATAATCTAATAGCGTTTAGTACAGTTTAATGGTCATAACTGGGTTAAAAACTTGAAAGAGACATTAAGGAGACAATCAATTGTCACTTCTGGGGAATATAAGCACAATTTGAATCCAGTTTCCAGGACCTTTAAGTGCTAAACACATGGATGAGAAGCAATCTTACACAAAAATGTTTCTGGGCTGTTGTGGATAAGAACATTTTCCAAATAATGTAAATATAAATGTTAAATATTTTATACATATAAAATGCAAAATAATACATAAATGACTATTCATTAGCCAGGTTTGTAAGCTTGTAGTCATTCTAAATATGGGAATCTGCCAAATAAATACAATAAGTCATAATAATAATAACAATATATAAATGTAATAACTGACCCAGGGTATACACTGATATCTCCACTGTGGAGGTAGAGTCAGCCTTATTCACTAAATTCAGATTCTGGGCGAATTACCTTTTTATCCTCAGCTCAGCCAGCTGGTGTTACTGGTGTTGTGCTACTCACGGTGAAGCTGTGGATGGAGTCAGCACGTTGTCTGACGACACTGATTCTGCCACTACAGGCACAATAAAATCGAGCTGAGAAACAAGAATGGGGGAGACCGCCACTGCCACGGCCAATCAGGGAAAACATAGCCAGAACCCTACTACCACGGCCAATCAGAGCAAACACAACCCACAACCAGAACCTTACTGTCACAGCCAATCAGGGCAAACACAACCAGAACCCTACTACCACGGCCAATCAGGGCAAACACAACCAGAACCCTACTACCACAGCCAATCAGGGCAAACACAACCCACAACCAGAACCTTACTGTCACAGCCAATCAGGGCAAACAAAACCAGAACCCTACTACCACGGCCAATCAGGGCAAACACAACCTGAACCCTACTACCACGGCCAATCAGAGCAAACACAACCCACAACCAGAACCTTACTGTCACAGCCAATCAGGGCAAACACAACCAGAACCCTACTACCACGGCCAATCAGGGAAAACACAACCAGAACCCTACTACCACGGCCAATCAGGGCAAACACAACCAGAACCCTACAGCCAAGCAGGGTGTGCCAGAATGCACAGGAGTTTCTGCTCTATGGATTTGTTGTGTTCGCTCTCATGTTCCAGAGTCTCTCGCAACCTGGGCAGGGCCAACCAATCAGATGAGAGTCAGAGGAATCAGACGAGGAGAGATAAACACTCAGGCTCAAGTGGCTGAGGCTAGATTAAACTCTGAATAAGAGCCTGTTTTTATTCCCCCTGAGGATCCATAAAGGGGACATGATTAGACATTGAGGATTAAAAACTTCTGTAGCAATTTTCCAACATGCTGCAGGTCTCTTGGCCTATGGATTTTCTGCCACCCCCCAAATAAAGAACTTGTGGGTGCTTTCCTAAAATCTCAATATTTTCTGTTCTAATAACACTCACAGAACAGATCACGAACTGTTTAATGGATACATGGATATGACTTACTGGCTATTTCGCAGCGATTGGGGGAAATACTTAAAAAACCAACAATATGTACCTCCCACCTGGGTGAGGCATGTCAGCCATTTAATGCCAGAAAACCCACCACGCATTCGCTTGAGTGCGTCTGGCTCTGCAGCAGATAGCGCATGAGCCTACAATATGAATGAATTACTGATATATAACTTCATGACCTCCATACACAGGGTACAGCACAAAACCTCTTTGTCACTCAACTGAAACGCTGTGCTCTGTCACTTATAGCACCGTACGACCATTTTAAACACTGGCTTTTTGGGTTTAAAAAAAAAAAACCCAGGGAAGGTAGGCACTTTAATGCAGACATCCAAAGCAAGCAGCACTTCAGACAATGGGATAAATCACAAATGTACAATGAAGACCAGAAGAAAACAAACCGTAGACAACACTACCATATAGCAAAAGGACATTAATAAAAATGAGAAGAGGGGGAAAAAAACAATGGGGGAATATTTTGGCTCAAGAAAAGGCAGAACAATGAGAATGTGCCCTGAAACCTCATTATATGTATTTCCACAAGCATGAAGTCTTGAATCAATTCTTATGAAGAAGGACAGAAAGAAAACAATTATTCCACTGTAATAAAGTTCCTGCATTGGCCATGCATACAGACTGCATTTCTTCTGAGTATTTTTTGGAATATGGACAGCTGCTCCAAAAATATTTTATAAACGATTTGCTGAATATTAATAATTGCATTTTAATTGTCAGTAAAAGCAATGCTGCCACACTCCCTGCATTACTTACATGAAAGATTCTGATTGAATTTGCATCATAAATTTAATTCTGAGAAATAAAATTAATCACAATTGATTTTAACTTTATTTACAGGAGTGACCACATAGAAAACTCATGTCAGCTTGGATTTGACTTGACTGGACAAAAATGAATCAATATTTTATGACTGTTTTTCTTAGTAATACCAGACAAGCCCAGTGCTCATCGCATCGAGTCATCCACATGAATTATTACAAGACATGAATTATTTGAGAAGTCTGTGAAATTATCTCATTAATTTAAATTCAGCAACCTTAATTGACACAAATGGAAGGATCCCAGAATCATGCTCAGAATCAAACAACTTTACCACAGCTGTTTTTTGTAATCAAATGGATGAAAAGGATTGTATTATCTATTTATTTACAGCCTTCTGATCTTTCAGTAAGCTTGAGGAAGTGAATTCACATGCACCTTTACCCAACATTGAAGAGTTCAGGTAATCGGGGGAAAAAACTCTAAGATGGCCGCACAGTTGTTGTCTTTGTTGTTACCGTCAGTGTCACCGATGTCGTATCGTTTTTGGCAGCAGCTGTGATGTGGGCCTACACTCGATCAGCGTTTGTCCGCAGGCAAGCGGAAACGCACGCAGCCTGCAGGACACCTGATCTCCTTTTGGCGGCAACCCTTGTTATCGTCACACAGGCGATGTGGACGGCGTTGTGTCCTCCGCTGCCTCGAAGAGGCCGCTGCCGTTTGCAGTGTTCTGGGGATTCAGCTCCCCTGCAGCCGATTCTCTCCAGACTCACACCTCCGCTCCGGCTCTCTCTCAGAGTCATGAATTTTCATTAAAGTTTAACTCAGCGGAGAGCTGCAGTGCTGCTGCGGGCTCATGGCGAGTTTGAGAGGCCAGAGGTTTTTCCAGGAAAACTGTGACGCTGCAAACACCCGCATCTGTTCCCTGAGCTCAAGAAACCCGGCATGGCGCTTCTAAAATTCTGAAATTGCAAGAATATTGTGGAACATGTAAGGCAGTGCCTGGTCAAAATGAAATTTCCTGCACACAATATTACATAATTTAACCAATAAATATTATAACCAGCTGCTTCAATCTGCATCCTGATATTATTGGGAAGATAGGTTAGGGCCTCCTTGACTCAGCCTACTCATTTGCACTGGGAGACAATTTCTTTATGTATGTATGTATGATAACCTGCATAAGGAGCACAAGTCAGTCTTTGGAAAAATCTTTAGCACTTTCATAGAAAAATAATTCACTACTCAGGGTTAATGGCTGAAAATAGCGTGAAGCACTTAGCCAAATATGTACAAATTTAAAGTAATAATCTCAAAGATTTTCATTAAAATAAATGTCTGTATCTAAATATCTAACGCCGAATTAGGTACCACAATGGTGATTGAGCCTATTATATTAATTTATATTATTCTTATTATAATAATTTATGATTAAAGAACTGGGTGTCTGTGGCGACATTCCCAGGAAAAAATCACAAGCATAGTTAGTGACGCCTTTTCCATCACCCATCAGTGGTTGGTCCGCCAGAGAGGGTAGGCGAAGCTAACGCAACAGGCTTGCTCTTCAACTCACATGTGAGTGTTCGAGCGGCGTACTGTTTTTTCCAGTGTCTGCTAGCGTTACAATAACAGAGAAAGGGGAGGGGGGGGTTATGGAACCCTAAAAAGTTTTTGTGTAACATGAGAGGTCATATTATTTGTTGATGTAGATTTCGTATTATTTTTTATGACAATGTAACGTTACTAAATTACATAGCTATTTGCACAGCTAACGCTAGTCACCGGACCACGTCAAGAAAGGCAACATTAGTTTAGACAACGTTGCGCACAGTATCCATCTCTCATATCAGGTAACGTTGCGTTAGCTAGCTAGCTGATGTAATTAACACAATCTAATGTCAGCTAACAATTAGAAAAAACGCTAGCTAACGCTACCGACCTCGCAAACCATCTCTCGAATGCAATGCTACCTTGTTGCAACGTTGCAATGTAGCTAACTAAAGGCCAGTTCAGATCAATGACTCGTAACAGACTGGATGCAACTTGCAAAATTCCAAGACGTCTGATTGTAATCGTTCTAAAACTGCACTTGGTGATTTGACAAGGTGGGTCTTTTGAGACCCCAGGCAACGGCTTCAGATGCTCTGCAACTAACCACTTCACACCGCTGCAATTTTCTCTGCAACATTCTAAAACCGTTTCGTCTCGTTGCGAATCATTGATCTGAACTGGCCTTAACGTTACTGTTATTTACATTGCCATCAAGTTCATCAATATATTGATCGGAATAAAAAGCCGGGCTATAGGTGGAGCAGAGCCGAGTCTGATTTCTGTGTAAAGATGTCAAGCCGGAGGAAACTAAATAAAAGAATACGGCAGTATGGATTAGCGTTGTTATTATTTTATTACGCTTCCTCATATGTTCCTTCAGCCTTGATGCCCTTTTTTGATGAAATCTCCTTCGTTTTTGTTTTATTTTTCTTGTTCTGATTGCTAATTTGACACCCAGCTCAGCTTTATTCTCGAACAGTTTAGCTAGCAAAACCAGAAACACCAGGGGTAACATTTTGCAAGGCAATTGTTTCAAAAATATACATAATTGCACGAGCCACTGCGAATCCCGCGAATTCTTCTCTGCAGTGTAAAGATGTTTATACCGGGCAAAAGGTGGATAAAGAACGTTTGTGGAAATTGATCATCACTAATTCTACCCCAGGTCTGCTATAGCATTTTAACCCGGCTCGGCAGTGTAAAGACAGCTTAAGTTAGCCTAATGTTAGATGTTAATGTTAGTTACTTTTATAACAACCGTTTTTTATTCAGTAATAGTGTTATAGTTCGCGTGGCCCAGGTGCCAAATGATTGACGTCACACAGGCGACACTGGTTGGATCCGGTTGGATCTATGGGAAGTGAGGTCCAACAACACACCAGCAATTACCGCTTCTCGCCATTGGTACCGCCAAAGAGAACGAAACGGAAATCTTCGAGATTGTAACTTTAAGTACAGGGACGGTAAATACATGTGGTAACATGCTTAAATGATGCATAACGAATCTAATCCATATTAGTCAAATCTCATTGTGCAAAATACTGTTACCTGATTCATTGTAACCTTATTTGTGTAAATAATGTAAAGAGGGGGTGTTTCCCACTTAATATTGGTATTCATTGATTTCATATAGAGTTACATTCATACACAGTACAATGTTCAATGTTAATCAAACTCTTAACTGAAAACATTTGGGCCCACATTCCAGAATGGGACCAAAGGTTAATTGTTAAGAGTTGAATTAACACTGTTAGAGTTGAATTAACACTGGACATCTTACTGTGTAAGGGGGTGGCCTTTGAACCGTCGGACCAGGGCTGGGGGGTGTCCCCCTTGGGACCTATCACAATTTCATCCAATTGGTGAAGTGTCTCTAAACGGCACAGATCCTGTCATTTTTGTCGCTCCAAATAGTGAATCAAAGTATGAAAATCTAAAATTAGCTGAAGACACACAAACTGTAAATGTCAACATGGGTATTCATTTTGCTCTCACTACTCTCACCATTACTACTGGGAACACAGCTTATCAGCTTTCTTTTGTGTCCAGCAAATGCTAGCTAATGCTGCCATATACTAACTAGCTGTATATTTATTTTATTCAGTCAAGTAAGCAATTAAATTTGTTAGGAAGTCTACTAATGTTAATTAACATACATAATTTATGAAAACAAAAGCAGTGGCTTGTCCGTTACTGTACACCAGTTTACTACACTTTATCAATCTATCCTCATCCTGTAAACATGATATGAAATCAGGTAACTGGAGGCAGCTTGGTTTTCAGGCTGCCCGTCTCCAGTCAGCTGTTGTTCGTACGTTACTATGCCGACGGCCAGGGTTTGAATTGTCATTGAACACGGGGGGGGGGCGTTTCCCTTGACTTGAGACAGGCCAGGGACAGCTTTATGGAAACAGCAGCAGACATTTTTTCATTATTTAATGTTTTTTTTTTTATTATTGGTTTCATTTGAACAGTTCAAATTTTTTGTCTTTATATAATTCCAGGTCCGTCTGTTCATTTTTTTTAGGTTATTAGTGAACAAGTTTTCAATCACTTACACATTTTACTTTAAGGCTGGTAAAAAAACATCCATCCTTGGCTTTGTAGTAACTGAATAAAGTAATTTACTGCTCACAGAAGTCATCAGAGTGATTTAAGAGTGATTTTTGAACATTACTCATGAGGGACCCTTCAGATCCAACAAACGCCATCCTCCCGGCTAAGATTTTACTATCTGACCACTGTGGACAACCCTGTGCTAACCCAGTACATCGCCCGGGAAGGGGGTTTCAGTCACTGCCTGGAGAGAATGACATGAATCGTGCAAAACGTTTCGTTTAGCACCACCAATGCATTTTTTTTTATGTTCCCACATTTGTTTCCGAAAAAACACTATCATACAAGGCCTTGAAAGAACAAATAATTCCCCAAATAATTCATACCCCGAAATCTCTCATTTGTTCCACTATATAAAGCTATTTGAGAACGCGTTTAGTTCCTTAAACATGATGCTCTTTACTGCCTGCGGTCGTCTCTTTGGCCTACCCTTGCAGAACAGAGGAAGCTACCTTGCAGCAGACTGAATACCTCCTCAGGGTGAAGCTTCTCTTCAATATGCAGGCTTTACGGAGGTACTCAATCCCTCTCTTTCACACGCAAAGATGGAGGGAGGGTAAGAGAAAAACATTAGTGTTGTATTTATCCCTCCTTGACAGTCAGCTCCCATATTTACATAGAATACCGCCTCATTGTCACTGCACAGTGAGAATAATGGGAGTGACACCCCGCTTCCGAACTTTCTCTGGAATGCTGGATGTCTCATCGTTCTCCTCATTTCATCATTTTTTTTTTGTGTGTGCACTGAGGTGTGCTTTGACTCTCACGTGGCTTACCAACGCGAGATATTCAAAGCAGGAAATTCATACTCATATTGTTACCTCACCTTACTCAGCCACCTGGATTATGTTTGCACTCAGCGTGGCGTGCTCAGAAATAATGCCTTTCATCTCCACTCTTCACAGGCAGGAGACGGAGAAACTGACAGCAGGTTTAATCCCTCCTCCTACACACAGACGCACGCACACACACACACACACACTTACCTACACACAGACGCACGCACACACACACACACACACACACACACTTACCTACGCACAGACTCACACACACACACACACTCACGCATGCATGCACACACACCTACGCACAGACTCACGCACGCACGCACCTACGCACAGACTCACACACACACACACACACACACACACAGACGCACGCACACACACACACACACACTTACCTACGCACAGACTCACACACACACACACACACTTACCTACGCACAGACTCACACACACACACTCACGCACGCATGCACAAACACCTACGCACAGACTCACGCACGCACGCACCTACGCACAGACTCACACACACACACACACTTACCTACGCACAGACTCACACACACACACACACTCACGCACGCATGCACACACACCTACGCACAGACTCACGCACGCACGCACCTACGCACAGACTCACACACACACACACACACACACTCACGCACGCATGCACACACACCTACGCACAGACTCACACACGCACCTACGCACAGACTCACACACACACACGCATGCACACACACCTACGCACAGACTCACGCACGCACGCACCTACGCACAGACTCACACACACACACACACACACACACACTCACGCACGCATGCACACACACCTACGCACAGACTCACACATGCACCTACGCACAGACTCACACACACACACGCATGCACACACACCTACGCACAGACTCACACACAGTCACCTACACACAGACGCACGCACACACACACACACTTACCTACGCACACACACATGCATGCACGCACATACTTACCTACGCATACACACACATGCACGCATGCACAGTCACCTACGCCCAGACTCACACACAAACACGCACGCACACACACACACACACACTCACCTACGCACACACACACGCACGCACACACACCTACGCACAAACTGACACACAGACGCATGCACACACACCTATGCACAGACTCACACACACGCATGCACACACACACTTACCTACGCACACACACACGCATGCATGCACACACTCACCTACACACAGATTCACACACACGCACGCACACATGCACACAGTCACCTACACACAGACTCACACACATACATACACGCACGCGTGCACACACTCACCTACACACAGACTCACACACATACACACACTCACGCACGCATGCACGCTCACACACACTCCTGCAGTCACACCAGGCCACAGCGGGGTCAGTGTTAATGGATTCAGCCTGTCCTGCAGTCACACCAGGCCACAGCGGGGTCAGTGTTAATGGATTCAGCCTGTCCTGCAGTCACCAGGCCACAGCGGGGTCAGTGTTAATGGATTCAGCCTGTCCTGCAGTCACCAGGTCACCAGGCCACAGCGGGGTCAGTGTTAATGGATTCAGCCTGTCCTGCAGTCACCAGGTCACCAGGCCACAGCGGGGTCAGTGTTAATGGATTCAGCCTGTCCTGCAGTCACCAGGTCACCAGGCCACAGCGGGGTCAGTGTTAATGGATTCAGCCTGTCCTGCAGTCACCAGGTCACCAGGCCACAGCGGGGTCAGTGTTAATGGATTCAGCCTGTCCTGCAGTCACACCAGGCCACAGCGGGGTCAGTGTTAATGGGTTCAGCCTGTCCTGCAGTCACCAGGTCACCAGGCCACAGCGGGGTCCCTCGTGGAGGCGGGTATCGATCTGTGATGGTCGGGGAGACACTAGGCACATTCAGCAGCCTGTTAGCAGGCATCTGAAAATCCCTCACTTTGCAGAGGAAACTAACTCGCACTTTAACTTGAACTTTTTGACAATATCTTAAGCGATTTCACGGTCTTAGAAGCCGTAGTAACATCCTGCCAGTCTTACCTCAGCCTGTGCACCCCCTCCCCCCCATCACGATTAGAGTGAGATTGTATTAAGACAGCTCTGACTGAGTTTGTGGGAGTCTTTATCTCACCTTGAACTTTCAGACAAAATCAAACATGTTCAATATTATCGTAAGTCTTGAGCATTGGCTCTAAAGGGTTGTGATGGTCAACGATGTTATTTAAAATTCTGCACTGCCAACAGCCAATAGGTGTGCTGTATTTGTCTGACATCAATGCACTGGTGTGTGAGTTCTCAACACGAAGAAGAGGCCTAAAATAAAATAAATCTCCAAAGGAATCCTGTTGGGGTTTTATAATGTGTGAAGCTGCTTGATTCCCAGTCCTTGGGCAATCTTAAGATGTGTGCACCTCTAAGACTAAAAACCCACAACGAATTGTTGCTAAATGGGAGAGTGTGTCAGACTTTGGTTGTCTAGAAGTCATCTAATGCATGGGAGGCATAACAGGTATCTCTATATCTTCTTCCAATTCAATCTACGATGTGCGCCTTTGCATGCACAATAATACTCTGATCTTCCCCTGATTATGGCAATACTCAGATTATTGAAATGGTCATGTAAGCGCCTTCATCCGAGTTTGTTCATCGGCGTGCGGTCCTTATCAGCGTAATTAAAACCCCTTTAAGCCACCTGGGGCCTCATTTAAAAAATGATGCATATTCCACTTTCCCTGTAGATTTTGTATTCATAAGAACTACACTGATGTCAAACCATGCACACATTTAAGCAAACTATGAGCCACGCATACATGCATTTTGGAGATTTTAGGAATTGATGAAATAATGAAATGCAGGTAAATGTCCTGCAGACCCGTTTCACTCAATCACTCAATCACGGACTGATAAGTGTGACTCATTAGCAACAATTATTAATCGCTGGCTATGGTAGTGTACCCTTATGAAATTTGGGGGGGCACAAGTGGACCCCCCAATGATGCTGGCACTGGGCAGGAGCGCTTTGCCAGTGAATAGTAATGTGCTTCATTGAATCCACTTCAAAATCCAACCGCTTCTTTACAAAAATCGCAGCAGTGTTGTCAGTGAAGTATCATTTAATGAAAGAAAAAAAATGTATGAATTTTATTTAACGGTGTAAATCCTGTTATTCTATGGGATGGTTATTAAACAATTATAAATTAGATTGCCATTATTCTACACGACTTTGACAGTGTCAAATCAGTGAAATCCTGTAAAAAAAAATTTAAAATAATTTTTACAGTGTGGTTGGTTTGCTGTGACATGCTGTCAGTCCACAAATGTTTTTTACAGGTTATACCAGAACTATTTTCCAACAATATAGCCTGCCTGGCCTCTTCCTGCATAATGAAGGTCTCAATTTCACACTCCATGAAGTGCCTCTGCTTTGTTTTGCAGTCTAACTTCTCCATTTTAACTGACAATGAATTGGAATGACAGGCTGATTCATATGCATATCAAAGTCATGCTGGGTGTTCCATTAACCATCTATGATTAATTGTGGGAGTGAACAGGGCTGGATATTAGGCACATAAGAAAAAGTTAAGGTTGATTTTGAGAAAATTGCATGCATACTGAAGCTTTTATAAATCAGGATAGCTTTAACTGTACGCAGCCTTTTAGTGTAGATCCTTTTATAAATAATGCCCACGTCTTTCAATTTGCTCGGTGCTAGACATCTTACTTCGATTTCTTTCGGCTTTATGAAACGGCACGGCAGGCGGAAATCAAAGACCCCGGGCACAAACAAGCGTAGCTGCCGTGCCTGCTGCACATAGGCCAATTCTGGAAAAGAATCATGTAAACGGAGCCATTGGAGTAATCGCATTACTTATGTTTACACATTTTTCCTAGTTGAGTAATTGGGACTGTGAATAATCTTCACTCCTTTCACCTGAAGTGGACAGGAATCCATCCTCAGTCCTTTACAGCAGGCCAAGCTTTACATTGGCCCCCAGGCCACAGTCCTTTACAGCAGGCCAGGCTTTACTTTGGCCCCCAGGCCACAGTCCTTTACAGCAGGCCAAACTTTACATTGGCCCCCAGGCCACAGTCCTTTACAGCAGGCCAAACTTTACATTGGCCCCCAGGCCACAGTCCTTTACAGCAGGCCAAACTTTACATTGGCCCCCAGGCCACAGTCCTTTACAGCAGGCCAAACTTTACATTGGCCCCCAGGCCACAGTCCTCTACAGCAGGCCAGGCTTTACTTTGGCCCCCAGGCTACAGTCCTCTACAGCAGGCCAAGCTTTACTTTGGCCCCCAGGCCACAGTCCTCTACAGCAGGCCAAGCTTTACTTTGGCCCCCAGGCCACAGTCCTCTACAGCAGGCCAAGCTTTACATGGGCCCCCAGGCCACAGTCCTCTACAGCAGGCCAGCTTTACATGGGCCCCCAGGCCACAGTCCTCTACAGCAGGCCATGCTTTACATGGGCCCCCAGGCCACAGTCCTTTACAGCAGGCCAGGCTTTACTTTGGCCCCCAGGACCCCGCGTTTCTGGGGCCACTTGGTCTGAACTGAATTGTTTTGGTAAATGGTAAATGGTAAATGGACTGCAGGCTTAGCATATAGCATAAACTTTTATCCCAAAGCGCTTTACAATTGATGGAACTCTCATTCGCCAGAGAGCAGTTAGAGGTTAGGGGTAGGTGTCTTTGCTCATTTGACACTGATTGGTAAGCATGCCCAGGGAGGGGTTTGGCGGGGTTTGAAAATGGTGGACCGGCAAAGGGACAACCCTTTGCCGACTAGCCATACAATCATATGTCTTACCTCCTGAGCTATATCGCCCCTGGCAAAATGTTTTAAGGCAAAAAGTGAAAAAGCTGTAAACCAGTTCAGGACCTCAGTCTTAGCACAATGAACATAAACTCGTATTACCTCCCACACTGAAAAAGAACCGTTTCCTGTGGTAAGATTGGAACGGCTACAAGGAGAGCCCAATGATGACATTAAAATAGAGCCCTCCAGCTCATCCAGCTTGCCTTATTTGTTCTATGATTGGTAAGCATCACACAGTTTAGGTAGCTGGCAAACCAATGTAAAATGGTGGACAAAGTGGACAAAGGCTCCTTTGCCACATAGAAATATAACAACATATGTGTATAACAAGTAACAACAACAAAAAGAACAACAGCAACAAAAACAACTACAACAGTAACAACAATAACAGCAACAATGACAACAAAAACAACTACAGCAGCAGCAAGAACAATGGCAACAACAAAAATAATAAAAATAATAACAATGATAATAATGATGATGATGATGATGATGATGATGATGATGATGATAAACAATGATAATAATAATGATGATGATGATAATAATAACAATAATAATAATAATGTTAACGATGATGATGATGATAATAATAACAATAATAATAATAATGTTAACGATGATGATGATGATGATGATGATGATGATAATAATTGGAATGCCGATTCCAGCCACCTGCCCAGCTGTGCACATTGCTGGGATGTTTCTGGATCATTTCTGAGCTGAGCACTCCTCAACTGCAACTCCACACACAATGTTCAAAGGCAATCTTCAGCCAAGCCTCTTCAGTCTCGCTCTCTTCTCTTACGGGAATGAGCAGAAAAACACTGGATGTGTCAGTGATTTTTATGATATTATGGGCAAGAAGTCCAAGAATTATTTTTGTGATCCAGCTTGCCCTACTTTTTGAATTTGGTTTGGCTCAAGAGGCCAAAACACGGAGGGAAAAATGATATAAGTAATGTAGAAATTCAAATTCCACACAGTAAAAAAAAAAAAAAAAAACGCTTACAAAAAAATATTCCATCTATGGTTCGGTCAGCATCTGGGGTCTGAATTCATGCGCTTGAGTGATCAAGAGCAGTTCTAAAAGAATGACTAATGAAGCGATATGCAAACATAATTGTTTGTGATTCACAGGCAGACAGAAAAGAGCAATTCTCCCTGTTTTGAACAGTACATAGGTCACGTAGCAAAAACGAAACGCAACAACAAAATGTCCCCATATTAACCGGTTATCTTAGGTAACAAAGCATGCGGCTAGCAAAATATACAGCATATTCAACATGGCTTCAATGTGATTTCATTTATTTGTTGTCGCTGCTGTTGTTATTGTTGCTGTTGTTGTTGCTGTCGATGTTGCTACCTGTCACTATTACTATTTTCTCTCCTTACATTCACAAACAAGACTCACAGTTTTCATTTACTTTAGAAAAAAAGGATTCAGACGGAGGTGCGCTTGCTAGTTTTATCCATGCAGGTTTAACCGTGTCCTCTCACTGCACATAAACAGAGACCGGAGGAGGATTCGCGAGAGATGGAGCCTGAGAGTTTTTTAGCACACTGGGAGGAGCAGAGCTTGAGCTTGGTGCTGAAATTCATAAAATCAAAGAGCACAACTGTTTCATCCCGGAAAAAAACGCGGCACTCGGCCCTTCTTGGAAGTCCTCTGGGCATTGATAATTAAGAAAGTAACGGGAATGTGCTTATTAGTGCAGCTGCCTGCAGACTGCAGTCTTCCCACAGACAAGAATATCCTAGTCAGACAGCCGCCATTTTGGAGCCGTGCCGTTTACATTATTCATGGGGGCAGCTGGGTCCTGCTAGGTCCTGATCTGGGGTGTGGATGGGTCTCATGCTGTGGTACGGAAGTTCGGAATATTCCGCAGCAGAGCCAATGTATCTCACCGCTCTCCAGCGCCCCCTCTGGTCAAACGGGCCCCGGCATCCACAGCCTAGATTAGGACAAATGCCCACAATACAATGACGAGTTGAGTTTAGCACAAGCTGCACAGGAGGCGTCCTCTTCTAAAAACAATGACGTCACTCACGTGGTTCAGTGGAGAGAAAAACACTCAAAGTACCCAGAAGCCCTTGCAGCTAAAGAGAACACCGTATGGAGACTCTTCATGTTTTTTCCCACACCCCACAGGGTTCTACAGTTACAATCCTATCCTGTGCTGCAGCTGTAATTGGTATAGACTTCCTGCAGGCAGAGTGACAGAGCCACTATATTTCCACACAAGCCAGGGTTTGCTAAACTCAGCCCGCCATTGCATTGTGGGCATTGTCAGTTTTCATTACCCTCTTTGTTTGCAGTTTTTGGGTCATTCATTTAAAAGAATAACGATACATCAACATGATATGAGACACAAATGTTTGCAAACGTTCATGTGCTCATTAAGTTCTGTACTGTTAACGTTCATTAAGTTCTGTACTGTTCTGCCACTGCTGTGCTCACTGTGTGTGCAGCTATATCGCCCTGAATCAGCTATTCTAATACTCAATACATCCACATTTAAAGTGTACACAAGAGCTAATGGAACTGTTTTAATCATAATCATATTTTTTTTAAATGATTGTTTTAATCATATACTCATTATATACAATATTTTTTTATATCCTATCCTGATAATGCAAGCCATTTGAAATTTTCTGTAAATCACACTCTGAATTGTAATAAAGCTGGTTATGTTTGAAAGGGATTATTCAGCCTAAAAATGAACATTACCCACTCATTCTCCAAGCTCAAGTAATATCTTTTCACCAAACAATGGTGGCTCTCTACAGTGTATCTTTGAGATTTGATTAGATCATCAAGAAGGCTTCTGAAGGCCTCATTTCAAAATAATGGACATTTATGAACAAGGAAGACTCAGCTAAGACTCTGCTTTAAAACCTCCTTAAAATACCAAAAATAATTAAAATTGGTTTTAAATAACTGAGTGATTCTGCCTGAGCTGGGTTCTGCGGTCAGATAAGGAGCTTGGAAAAGGGGTCTTTTTGGCCAGGGGCCACAGCATTGGGTCTGGCACTGGAAGAAGGGCATTTGTATAGAGGACGCCACACTGGGGGTAAAATGGTGATGGATCTCTGATGTTACAGGGATGTTCTGCCTCTACAGGTCCTAGTGCTCTTGTTAAGAGAGGAAGCTCAAAGGTGACCACAAATGGACCCTTCTGCTAGCCAATGATCCCAGGTATGCCTCAAAATCGATAAAGAAATAAAATGGTCGACTGACCACAAAATGACTGTTTTGCAATGCCCATCTCAGTCCCTAGACTGGAACTGATCGAAAACCTGTGGTTTTAATTGAACAGGGTACTCCACAAGTTCCGACTGAAGAATCTTGAACAATTCTGTAAGGAGGAATGGTCTTTGATTCTGTCAACATGTTCACTAATCTAATAAAACACCACTCAGTAGTGCTATCCTTATTAAGGGAGGGTGCACAAAGAACTGAAAACAGGGACGGCAAATATTTGACATCAGTCTTTTTGGGAAGGAATGTTATTACTGGTTAAAAACAAAACATTTTCTCTGAAAAATTGAATTAGCATTAACTAATTTTTCCGTTTTTAAGAATATAATTTATGTCTCATTACATTTTTTGTACATGGCCCTTTTGATTTTCTTTATCAAGGGTGCCAATAATTCTGGATCTGATTTACTTCTTAAACGACCTTACTTCCATTAGAAATTTGCTGACAAGCTGAAGTAGTGTAGACAGGCATCACGATATAAAAATATGCCTTATTTTAAAACATACTGCTTTAGAAACGCATTATTCAATTTCATACAAACATGTAAGAAACTCTACCTAACCAAAAGTATACATCCTTGTAATAGCAATAAAAACAACAAGCAAAAGAATTATAGCTGCTCTATGCAAAGCAATTGGCCTTCTTGAGTTGACCGAATTATATGCAAACTATTGAATGGTTTGGGTGACTTCAAGGTGGTTCTTACTACTAACTCTACTAACACTGGCTATCAATCTTGAGCTGGGTTCAAAAGCCAATATGAGTTCACTGCAAAAGTGCAAGCATGACTATGCAGCTTTCCTAACACATGATTATTACTTAATGTGAATAACCTTATGCCAGTCTGAAGCATTTCGAAGATTTGAAGAGTTAACCTGACAAATATTTTTTTCCAGAACTTCAGTCCTATTGGTGACCACACCCATATGTAGTGACTAAAATAGTTGATAAAGATATTCTTAATCTTTAGTACAAAGAGCTAATGGGAAAAAATTAAATTTTAGTATTAGGAAATACAAAAGTATTAGGAAAGTAATTATTAGGAAAAGTAATATATTTAATTTAAAACTCTCTACCATTGTGTCATAATGTGTGCTGTACCCATGTCAGATGATCATATGCAAAATGGAAACACAGGTATTACATGCATGGATTTTGACCTGTATTCTGACAAATAACCTTTTGAATATCTTTTTTCAGTTTGTAATAAATAATGCCCAGATAATACAGAGCCAGTGGTGACTGTGGCTGGTGGCTCCAGAGAGCCATGCACAGTTGGCCATTGTGTGGCTCAGGGTATAGGAGGGCTCAGTCAATTAGGGGTCAGCATGGCACTGCTCTCTAGTGACCCCCGCTGGTAAATCGAGTGCCTGTGGATTGCATATCAAAGCCGCATACATAAAAAAGGTCTTCCTTTGACTCCACTCTATATAAGATTAGCTGTAGTCTGTGATATGGAAAGAAGCAGCTGCTGACACCAGATGTTCTGAAGGAGTCGGGTTCATGCATGAACCTGGCTGCGGTTGCAGATAACGGGTCATTTAAAATTAGGGTGGAAATTGGACATGTTTTGCCGAACATTGGGCACTAAATTAACTTTTTAAAAATAAAAAGTCATTATTGCAGGAGTTGCTCAGTCTGTTTCCAAATGTGTTTCCAAATCTGAAAAAAATAGGAAGTTTCTCAAAAACTTCTGCATGACGTTAGCATAACGTTTTAACGTGACACCTCACCAAATAGTTGGATCAGTTCATTAACAGGATCCAGTGCTCAGTCTGTTTCCAAATGTGTTTCCAAATCTGAAAAAATAGTAAGTTTCTCAAAAACGTCTGCATGACGTTAGCATGACGTTTTAACGTGACACCTCACCAAATAGTTGGATCAGTTCATTAACAGGATCCAGTGTCACCTACTCTGTATACACTAAAACATTATATTTGCATTGAGTAGATCAGACATGGTTATTCAGAGCCACATACAGTGGCCGCAAGGTCCGAACTCACAGTGTCACATCACACCCTATAGCGTCACTAGTTACAAGATCAGGTTAAGAACCACAGCAGGTGCAAGTTTATGAGTCAACATCTCTGAGGGCTGCTGGGTGGTTCGCCTTGTTGTGTTTCTGTGTGTGGATGCACCCAGCAGACCGGTGTCACTTCCTGGCTGACGCAGCGCAGGCTAGCTGGCAGCCCGAGCACAGGCCGGGGGGGATCCTGCGGAGAGCAGGGTTACGAATCCCCATGCAGGCCAAATAACCGAAAGTTCTCATTTGCATACGTTAAAATGGAAATCAATTCAGAAACTCCACAAAGTGAACTATTCCTTTAAAGCACCATCATAGCTCCTAGGAAAACTACAGCCCATGTTTTTGAAGTACACTGTCCCTAGTCTGAAATGTCTTACACATCCACTTCCTAAAGACTCAGCTAGTACTGTATGAATACCATTAAATCACAGATGCTGTTTTCAGATATACTCAGGGGTCCTGTCTCTACCATGGCTCAGTAACTCCACTTCCCCCATTACTCACCGAGCAAGGTTATACACACCTGTCGCCATTACATTACATTGCAGGCATTTTTTTAAGACTTCTTCAAGTTTTCCTTTTTTAAGAGGAGCAGTCAGTCAGCCCTCTTTTTTATATTGTCTGTGTTATTCTGGCAGGGAGAGAGCAGAGAGGCTATAAGAGCAGAGAGGGCAGCAGATAGAGAAGGGAGGCAGGGAGAGAGCAGAGAGGCTATAAGAGCAGACAGGCTAGCAGATAGAGAAGGGAAGCAGGGAGAGAGCAGAGAGGCTAGCAGATAGAGAAGGGAGGCAGGGAGAGAGCAGAGAGGCTATAAGAGCAGACAGGCTAGCAGATAGAGAAGGGAAGCAGGGAGAGAGCAGAGAGGCTAGCAGATAGAGAAGGGAGGCAGGGAGAGAGCAGAGAGGCTATAAGAGCAGAGAGGGCAGCAGATAGAGAAGGGAAGCAGGGAGAGAGCAGAGAGGCTAGCAGATAGAGAAGGGAGGCAGGGAGAGAGCAGAGAGGCTATAAGAGCAGACAGGCTAGCAGATAGAGAAGGGAGGCAGGGAGAGAGCAGAGAGGCTATAAGAGCAGAGAGGCTATAAGAGCAGAGAGGCTATAAGAGCAGAGAGGGCAGCAGATAGAGAAGGGAGGCAGGGAGAGAGCAGAGAGGCTAGAGAAGAGCAGAGAGGGAGAAGGGAGGCAGCAGGGATAGAGAAGGGAGGCAGGGAGAGCCGAGGGGCAGCAGATAGAGAAGGGGGGCAGGGAGAGAGAGAGCAGGGAGAGAGCAGAGAGGCTATAAGAGCAGAGGCTATAAGAGCAGAGAGGGCAGCAGATAGAGAGGGAGGCAGGGAGAGAGCAGAGAGGCTATAAGAGCAGAAGGGAGGCAGGGAGAGAGCAGAGCAGAGAGGCTATAAGAGCAGAGAGGCTATAAGAGCAGAGAGGGCAGCAGATAGAGAAGGGAGGCAGGGAGAGAGCAGAGAGGCTATAAGAGCAGAGAAGGGAGGCAGGGAGAGAGCAGAGAGGCTATAAGAGCAGAGAGGGCAGCAGGGAGAGAAGGGAGGCAGGGAGAGAGCAGAGGGGCTATAAGAGCAGAGAGGGCAGCAGATAGAGAAGGGAGGCTTCAGTCTGCCATAGGTATTCTCTCGTTGTGTAATCTCACCTTTTTCAAGAGTTCAGCTTGAGTTCAGCTTTTTTTTAAAAGCAGTACAGACAGTCTGCACTCCGTATGTATTTTTTACACTTTATTCAGATGGGGGACATCAGAGAGGGTTACAGATGCAGATGGAATAACGGTGTGGATAGTGCCGTGATGGGGAGGCCGCATGGAGGGATTAATATTGAGGTGGACTGGTGGCCACCCCATGGGCTGCACCAGATGGTCCTTAGCTTTAATGTATTTTAAAGAGTTGGGGAAATAATTTTCAAGTTTTTCCCCAAATTGGCTCAGCTGCTCACTGAGTTTTACTTGAGTTTTTTTTTTTTTGTTCTTTTACCGAGTTTTACTTGGTTAAGATTCTCTCTGGAATCTCTCTGCCAAATTTAAAGAGCTATGCCATAACCTGCTTGTAAATGGTGCAATACGAAGACTGATCAATTGATTGATTAACCATGTGTACAGCAAGCCTATTCTCAATATGCATTTGACATACTTTATCTTTAGAAGGTGGTGGTAAGTTTTGAAAGCTCTCCAGCAAATCCCTGTTAATTTTCAACAAAACACATCACTAATCAAACCACATAATTGGACAGAAGAATGTGGTTCTGAATACTGAAGAAGATGTATTTTCCGTGAATTGTCAGTAATCTGTATGAATTGTACTGGTGTCTAGTGTGTAAAATCATAATTTATGCAGGTTTGGAAAGCAGTATGTAATTTTACTCAGGTGTGGTGAGCAGTATGTAATTTTACCCAGGTGTTGTGAGCAGTATGTAACTTTACCCAGGTGTGGTGAGCAGTATGTAATTTTACCTCGGTGTTTTGAGCAGTATGTAACTTTACCCAGGTGTGGTGAGCAGTATGTAATTTTACCCAGGTGTGGTGACTAGTATGTAATTTTACCCAGGTGTGGTGAGTGGTATGTAATTTTACCCAGGTGTTGTGAGCAGTATGTAATTTTACCCAGGTGTGGTGAGCAGTATGTAATTTTACCCAGGTGTGGTGAGTGGTATGTAATTTTACCCAGGTGTGGTGAGCAGTATGTAATTTTACCCAGGTGTGGTGAGAAGTATGTAATTTTACCCTGTCAGTATCACACAGCTTTAAATATCTGTACCTACGGCTTTCAGAGTGAACCTTAATTGTGCAGCAGCACTGTGGATGTTCTGCATTTCTATATAGCTATATAGCAGTGCATGGCATTGTTTTTTTAAAGAATGAAGATCATGTTGATTTTTCTTCTTCTACTTCATCTTTGCTTGACTTTCTTGCCATTATTATTTGTCTGCATACATTTCTTAATTTGCATGGTTATTTTAAGTTCCCTTATAATTCCTTTTTTGCATCCACTAATTAATTTTCTCAGGATATTTTTATATAACTGTATTTTTATCCTTTGTAGCGGACTCTATGTACATAATTCTCCATAATCGGTGGTTTGATGTAGGTTCTACACACGCAGTTATATTGTGTGCTCTTCGGTGTTAGGTAGACACGGTCCATTTAAGAAAGAGTGCTTTCTGGGTAACGCGAGCTCTACGTTTGTTATTGTTTGAGCAGCGCCGTTTTGAGCTTGCTAGCTTTTTGTGCTAAAATAAATGACACGCGTTTGTGTAGTCAATGAGAGAAATTGCCCGTCTCTACTTTCCTGCAATTCCTACACCTTCATCATTACAAAGCATTACAAAAAGGCTCAAAGCCTGGTGAAGCTAGGCCCTCAGAGTGAGGGCCTTCCTAATAAAATATTTTACACCTTCCCAAAAGAAAATACGTATTGCCATATGCAGTATGACAGTTTGCAAAAAAGAACACTTGACAGTAACAAACTGACAGTAACCATTAATCATCTGGGCCATTCAAGTCAGGTTATTTAAACTGATGAAAAGGTGACACAGTACAAGAATGGGAAATTAGATTTCCGAAGGAAAAGTGTGGATGTCTAAAATTAAAATAAAAAGGCTTGAAACTCAGTCTTCATATTTACTAGGATTTGCCTGCATTGAAATGTCTCAGCAGGGTCGCTAAGTATTTTCAAGCCATCTATAAGAGATATCGGGCAAAAGACCCTGTAAAACAATTAGAAATGGTCAGTAAATTTATTGTTACAATTCGGTCATGAATGATACTGCGTTTCAAGTTGTTAAAAGTTTTGACTGCTTTCAAGTTTACGTGCAACCTTAGACATGCTAATTAATTACAGTTTATGACTACGCTTGCCACTCAGGCGTCCGCTTTCAATGTGATTCTCAACAGAAACCACCTTTCTTCTGCTGCTTAATATCTGCTGACTTTTCGAGTATGTTTATAGATCATTATACATTGTAAATGGACATAATTCCATGAAAATATTGAATATGCAATCTCTTTACAATGGAATGAATGGAAAATGGTTTGGCAGTCACTGGGGGGCTGGCGCCTATCCCACCATGCAAGAGGCAGGAATACACCTTGAACAGGTCACCAATCTATCGCAGGGTGCACACACCATTCACTCACACATGCATATCCCAGGGAGAACATGCAGACTCCACACAGAAAGGCCCTCGGCTGGTATTCAAACTCACTGCACTACCATGCCACACAGTGCAGAAAATGTGAGCATATTTATATGATTAAAAGTCCTGGGATGTGAATATGGAACGTATTTTTGACTGCAGCTCAGGGGCTGCTGTTCTGGTAAACCAGCAAACACAGGGGCCCCCTACGACTGAACCCCCTCGTCTGGAGCAGGAGCGGCTAGGTCTGGTCCTGAAGAACCACAGAGTCTGCTGGTTTTAGTTTACACTGTAAAAGCAGCTAGAAATATTTACTCATGAGTCCAGGTGAGGGGAGGTAAGATTGCTCAACTGCTTTAATGAGCCAATTAAGTGGCAAGCAAAAAGCAGCAGCCCCTGCAGCTCTCCAGGACTAGGGATGGGAACCCAGACAACAGGCAAGACTAGCAGCACTTCAGACAACAGGCTATTTACAAGCTGAATATTACACCAGAGTCAGCAGCTACATTTACTATCACTTCATACACCATAGGGTCATTAGTGTGGTGTAACAGGTAAGGAGCTGTGCTTATAACCTAAAAGTGGAAAGCTCGATTCCCAGGTAGAACACTTCCTGTTCT
This sequence comes from Anguilla japonica, assembly GCA_025169545.1. Lineage (NCBI taxonomy): Eukaryota > Metazoa > Chordata > Actinopteri > Anguilliformes > Anguillidae > Anguilla > Anguilla japonica. The sequence goes on from CM045895.1 coordinate 1,110,628, forward strand.
ACATTTGAGTAAGTTACATAACCTTAAATGCTTTAGTGTCTATATATCCAGCTGTATAAATAGATATGATGTGAAAGTTGCTCTGGACAACAGTGTCTGCTTGTCAACTAAGTAACCTGTAAGTTTATCTGAAATGGTCGGTACTTAGCTTTACAAAAATCTTCATACAAAATTTGGCATTGGTCCAAGTTTTACTGCACTGCTGTGAGTGTGTGGTTGGCTGTATTCAAAAATGTTTTCAACGAACCTTACAGTTAAATGTAAGTGATTTCACCCCAAAAGGCAGTGCATGCCTTTCATCTATGAACAAAGGAAGGCCACACAGACCTTGCAGGAACACAGAAAATGTTCTGATTATTTCCCAAAGGCTAACTGCTTTTGATGGATTGACTCATCTTCTAAAATGTACATGAAATCATATTAATGCATTGCCTCTGAGTGAGGCTGTCCTCTGCACGGCTCATACAGTAATAAGAGAGAGGAGGTAAAAGCACAGCCATGCTGACAGTACATTTTCCCATCATGGACAAATGCTACTGAATAAAATACTGCAACATGACGACAGTCACACACTATTCAATTTGTTTTCATTACCACAGCATTAGTCAAACACCCCCTCAGTTTTAGATCAGAGCAGTGGGAAAACCAGCTTGGCTGTGACATCACAGTTCCTGTTGCAAGGGTTTAATGAGCGCTCTACTGCCACGTCACTGGTGTGACCTAATATACAGCTTCACACAAGATGTTCATCAACAAGGCACCATGACAACTGTCTCGCAAAAACAAAACAGGCCAAAAAGTGTATGCTCAGGGAAAAACACTCGCGTTCCAAATGACCTTGATGAATTGTGCGTCATCTGTGTACACTATAACAAATATGCACGCATAATTTAGCAGTTGTTTGCATTATAATTATTGGTCGAATGTAAGTACAGTGGCAGAAAAAAAGTGGCTAGTCACTGGGGCAGTAGCCTCAAAGGTGTGCCCGCATGACCCTTTACCCTTTCAGATTAGGATTCTAAGGGACAAATACAACCCAGTGAGGGAACATTAACAGGAATTGTTCCTTAAAGCATAAAAACAAACCTCTACTATACGCCATTTTTGACAGCGTGCAAAGAGTTTTGTGGTGAGATAGAGTCTCAAGTTGGGGCCTGAATCTTGGACTGTGTGATTTGGACAATCCTTTAGATGCCCCATGTGCAACAAACTCGTGATGACACACGCTCCCTTCAGCGTGCGTCACTCTCCGTTCCAGAAATTCACATTTCAAGATGTGTACACCCCCCCCCCCCCCCCCCCCGAATTTCACACTCTCCCTCATCTCAGAAATCCCGCTGACACAACCTTCCGCGGCAGGCTTCAGAAACATCCCGCTCGTCTCCTTCCCGCTTCAAGCGAAACAGGTGAGGCGCGTTCTGACAGCCGCAGAGCGGAGGCGAGCGTTATCGAGGGCAGGAGACAGAGAGGAGTGACTAGGCACACGGCAGGATTCTGCCTTTCCTCTTTTGTTGCTTCTGTTGCGGGGTGTTCATAAAATATTTAAAACCCCGGTGTTCTTCTCATTACTGTCACGGAGCGACGAACCCAGGCTAATGTGCTTTTGCTGATTTGTTTGTTGTTGGTTTTGGCTCCTGAAGTCTGTCAGTCAGCAGCACCCGGAGCAGTGAAGCCACTTTGAGAGAGGAAAGTGGGCGCAGACCAAAGTGGGTCGGGCTGGGCCGCAGCGGCTGCGTTGCCTATGCTGCCTTAGTGTATTGTATTACCAAAAATATTCACCTCCCTCTCCAGCAGTACTAGCAGGAAACGATCTGAAACGAAAGCAAATTAGAAGTGCTTTTGTGTTTTAGATGCTAAACACGGAGCCGGAAGAACTGCGGTAATGTAGCGTCCCCTTGATGAGTAGTACAGTTCATTAGGGCAGCCCCCCACCCCCCTGCCCCCCACCCCCCTGCGCGGGCATAGATTTAATCCCCACCGCCGCGCTCTCTGCGTCCTCCCTATCTGAATGAGGAACAACTCTAAAGGAGCACGGGCTGCCTCGTTCTCCTAAAAAAACGAAACAATAAAAAACGCTCCAGCTCAGCATGCAGATTTCACCCTGAAGGCACAGCTGTAGAAATAGGCGTGTGCGCACTCAAATGCATCCTAACCACCTAAAGCTGCCATTCTGCTGTAAGGATGTCAAGCCAGTGCCTCCTTATCAATAGCCCTTTAAATAGAAAGGATGTCAGTGCCATTTAATTTCAACGAGACTGAAGAATTTAGGAAATAAATAATTTTAGTAGTATTTCGGTGGGTTTGGATAATGACAGGATGGTGTAGAAAAAAAGGATACCCTAACTTTGATTTCTTTTCAAATAGTTTAATAAATTACATTATATCCATTTAACAGACAGCCACATCCAAGGTGACAACATAGTAGAAACATGAGTGCATTCACTTGATGACTGAGAGCAATGTTGCCCAGCCTGGCTAACATCTTTCTCAGACCAGCAAGTAAAGAGAAGTACAGTTGAGGCCAAAAGATATTCAAACTCAATTTTTCACAACTCTGCACATTAGGGCATCTACTTTGTTCACATCAGAGGTAATTTGAAAACATAATAGAGACAGATTTATTTTGGCTTTATTCACTATATCAGAATTCCAGTGGGTCAAATGTTTACATACACCGAGTTGACTGTCTCTTTAAACAGTCTGAAAGATTCCAGAAATTGATGTAATGGCTTTTTTTTTAGAAGCTTCTAATTGGATAATTGTCATAATTAGTAAATTGGGGGTTAATTGTCACCTGTGGCTGTATTTAAGGGCCTACCTTTAGAGCCACTGCCTTTTTGCCCTTGATACCATGGGAAAATGCAAGCAACTCAGACCTCTGAAAAAAAATTGTGGACCTCCACAAGTCTGGTTTTTCCTTAGGGGCAATTTCCAAACAACTGAAGGAACCACAAGCATCTCTGCTAACAATTGTATGCAAATATAAAAATCTTGGGACCACACAGACACTGCATCGTTCACAAAGGAGGCACAAATCAACTCCCAGGGCTGAACGAACTTTGGTCCGAAAGGTTCTACTGAACCGCAAGACAACCACAAAGGAACTGGTGAAGGAGTTGGCGCATCAGGTACCAAAGTATCTACATCCCCAATCCTACATTGTCATGGCCTGAAAGGCTGTCACGCAAGGAAGAAACCCCTACTCCAAGACTGGCATAAAAAAGCCAGAATGAAGTTTGCAGGTGATCACCAGGATGAAAGAGCCTTTTGGAGGAGTGTTCTCTGGTCTCGTAAGAGCTGAAGTGAATCTGTCTCTTAGCTATTATTTTGAAATTACCTCTTATGGAAAAAAGTAGATACCCTAATTGACTTAACACAGGAAATGTATGGTAACATGAAATGTGTGGAGTTTTAGCCTAGGTGTATGTAAACTTTTGGCCTCAACTGTATGTGTTTCTACAGCTACTAGCTGCTCCAAATGGGAGGGTACTACCTACAAAGTGGCATAGCCTACCTCCAAAAGGGCATGGCATACCTCCAAAGAAGAGGGTTATGTTTAGGGTTACACCAAACTCTGCCCGTGTGGAGCTCAGCCACTCCCCTTAGAGCCAGACCAATGCCCATTGGAGCTGCTCCAGGCACCAGTAACATAAAACCATAAATGTAGCTGCAAGCAGCAATTATGGGGGCCAAGCACTCAGTCACAAATATATATTCAAAGTTTTAAAAAAATGCATATTTCTAATGAGGTGCTTAGTCAGCCCAACAAGTTTCAAATGTCTACAAAAAACTCGGATTTTTAGAGACTTTTTCCATTTTTAAAAATCATAGATCTCTATAGCTCCCCCTGTGGCCAAATTACATCAGTTCTTAATGGCTGTCCTCAGGATCGAGTTGAGAATAGACTCAGTAAGTTTCATCACTTTGTGTCTAACTGTCTGGGATTTTTTAGCTTCTTGGTACACATGCAAATTCAATATGTTACTGTGGGCATGTTTTTAAGTGTATAATTCAAGCTCTGTGCAAATTAGTCAAACTGTCTAAGAAGAGACAGATTTTAAGTATTTTCATAATTTAGTCATTATGGTGATGAATCCATAATCATAACCTAATGGGTCCATGAGGCAATTTTTTTCTGTATGTAGAGGGGGCTTTTGGGAAATTATCATCCTAATGTTGTAGCTTGTACTGCCCCCTAGTTTGACTTAGCATAGGTTAGGTCAGAATAATGTTTACGGTGTGAACTGGACTGTTTTCGCTATGAATAACTGTATAAAATGAGTATTGTACCTTATGAAACCTGTGTTTTGTAGTTGTTCCCTTAGAGGATTAATTACTTTTTTGGTAAAAAGTCACACCCACATGTAATTCATTGACTTCCTCCAGGCACAGTTGTAAGTGTAGCAGCTTAATGTATATAACTAATGAGTAGATGCTACATGTCAAGTTGTGTGCAAATTAGTCAAAACTTCTAGAAGGGAATACATTTTTTATATTTTTCAAAAAATTCAAAATGGTGGAAATCCACAAATACTTCTATGGTGTAGGGATGAATTTGTTCAAAGAAAGAAGAGCAATCTAAGAAAAAAAGAATACTGATGATCAGTCAAAGGGTTCAGGAGTTGTTTCCTGTCAAAATGTACATTTTCAACCACTTGCTGTTAGTGCCATCAAGTAGCCAGTTGAAGCCAAAATTGCTCTATCAATTTGTCAAGTCTCACAAAAAGCAACCAGGCAGTTTTGGCAGAACTGAATAAAAAACAACACCATAAGAAATCATAATAATAACTATTAAAAATATCACCTAAAAATACCAAAACCTTAATTAGTACCAAGTGTCCTCAGGTGGGAAGACGAGAGGGGATGCCAGATGCAAGAGGTGGCTCTTCATTCTGTGTTGGAAGATGACCAGTGATTTTGCTTTCTTGACCATGTTGGGAAATTCAGTTATTTAGCTAGCCTGTGTATTAACTATCTTGACAGCTATTTCTGCCAACCAAAGTGCAAGTGCTAATTACCACATTAAAAAACTAAACATACCCTTCCCAATTTAAAGTAATGTAAAATTCAGTTAATTTCATTATTTATGCCAAAAATATATTGTTTTATAAAATAATAGAACTATTATTTGTTTATTTCATCCATAGCAATTGGTTGCACTAACAAAGACATTAAAGAAAATCAATGTACTTAAGAAGGTCTGTTTCATAATTAGCTATGGGCAATTTGATTGTAGAGACAGTTAACAGGGAGGGTAAAATGGAGGTTTGGATTCTAAAAAATAAAATCTTTGTAACGTCGATGGGGTTTTGGCTAAAATTTTTTGGTTTAGAAAAGGGTACAGTATGAAAAACACATTTCATACTGTACCACCAACTTTTGATTGCCAGAGACATTTTGTGTGACAAATGAACAATTAAAAATATTAAAGATGCGTAAGATCTGACTAAAAGAGAAGAAAACAAGAAATAAATAATGCTTATTAAAATATTTTACAGAAAACTTAGCAAAGAAACATCACCAGTGATTATTTGTAGTAGATATATGAAATTATTACACTTTGTGAAGGAGGAGCTGAGAATGACTAAGAACTATAGTGTACAGAAAAATGTAAGGCCCTTCAAATCAGCGATGATTATGTTTCAAATTTAAGAAGCTATACTGAAGGCATGCATGTTTATATACACAGCAGGCTTTCATCATCTCAGGATCTTGACAACCCTCATGGTACATTGACCGCAGTAGAGGGTAGAGACAGCCCTACAGTCCACTCAGTCTGAAATGGTTTGATCAAAGAATACTGTCCTCCCCCAACACTATTCTCACACAGTACTGTCCTCACACAACATTATCCTTACACAGCACTGACCTCACACAACACTACTGACCCCCAACAGTGCCCTCCCCCAAAATTATCCCTACCCAACACTACTCACCCAACACAATCCTCACACAGCACTGTCCTCACCGAACACTACCCACACCTAACACTGTCCTTATCCTACAATATCCATACCCAATGCTGCCCTCACCAAACACTACCTTCCCCCAACACTGTCCTCACTCAACACAATCCTCACACAACACTGCACTCACCCAACACTGTCCTCACCCAACACTACCTACCCCAACACTGCCCTCAGCCAACACTATCCTCACATAGAACTGTCCTCTCCCAACCTTACCCTCCCCAACACTGTCCTCAACCAACATGATCCCTACTTAACACTGTCCTCACCCAACACTATCCTCACACAGCACTGTTCTCACCCAACACTATCCCTACCCAATACTGTCCTCACCAAACACTACATACCCCCAACAGTGCCCTCACCCAACACTATCCCTACCCAACACTGTACTCACCCAACACAATCTTCACACAGCACTGTTTCACCCAACACTACCCTCACACAACACTAACCCACACCCAACACTGTCCTAACCCAACACTACCTACCCCCAACACTGCCCTCAGCTAACACTATCCCTACCCAACACTGTACTCACCCAACACAATCCTCACACAGCACTGTCCTCACCCTACAATATCGGTACCCAGTGTTGTCCTCACCAAACACTACCTTCCCCAACACTGCCCTCAGCCAACACAATCCTCACACAGCACTATCCTCACCCAACACTACCTACCCCAACACTGTTCTCAACCAACACTATCCGTACCCAACACTGTACTCTCCCAACACAATCCTCATACAGTACTGTCCTCACCCAACACTACCTTTGACCCAACACTGTCCTCAGCCAACAGTATCATCACACAGCACTGTCCTCACCCAACACAATCCTCACACAGCACTGTCCTCACCCAACACTACCTACCCCCAACACTGCCCTCAGCCAACACTATCCTCACACAGCACTGTCCTCACCCAACACTATCTTCCCCAACACTATCCTCACCCAACACAATCCTCACACAGCACTGTCCTCACCCAACACTACCCACAACTGACACTGTCCTCATTCAACACTATCCCTACCCAACACTGTCCTCACCCAACCCTACCCTCCCCAAAACACTGTCCTCACCCAACAATATCCCTACCCACTGTTGTTCTCACCCAACACTACCTTCCCTCAACACTGTCCTCACCCAACACTATCCTCACAGACCACTGTACTCACCAACACTGTCCTCACAGCACTGTCCTCACACAACAGTCTTCACACAACACTATCCTCCCCAATACTATCCTCACCCAACACTATCCTTACACAGCACTGTCCTCACCCAACCTTACCCTACCCCAACACTGTCCTTCCCAAACACTGTCTTCACCCAACACTATCCCTACCCAACACTGTACTCATCCAACACAATCTTCACACAGCACTGTTTCACCCAACACTACCCTCACACAACACTAACCCACACCCAACCAAACACTACCTTCCCCAACACTGCCCTCAACCAACACAATCCTCACAAAGCACTATCCTCACCCAACACTACCTACCCCCAACACTGCCCTCAGCCAACACTATCCGTACCCAAAACTGTACTCACCCAACACAATCCTCATACAGCACTGTCCTCACCCAACACTACCTTCGACCCAACACTGTCCTCAGCCAACAGTATCATCACACAGCACTGTCCTCACCCAACACAATCCTCACACAGCACTGTCCTCACCCAACACTACCTACCCCCAACACTGCCCTCAGCCAACACTATCCTCACACAGCACTGTCCTCACCCAACACTACCTTCCCCCAACACCATCCTCACCCAACACTACCTTCCCTCAACACTGTCCTCACCCAACACTATCCTCACAGACCCCTGTACTCACCAACCCTGTCCTCACAGCACTGTCCTCACACAACAGTCTTCACACAACACTATCCTCCCCAATACTATCCTCACCCAACACTATCCTTACACAGCACTGTCCTCACCCAACCTTACCCTACCCCAACACTGTCCTTCCCAAACACTGTCTTCACCCAACACTATCCCTACCCAACACTGTCCTCGCCCAACACTACCCACACCCAACATTTTCCTCACCCAACACTATCCTCACACAGCACTGTCCCCGACCAATACTGTCCTCACCCAAAACTACCCTCAGCAACACTATCCTCACATAGCACACTGCCCCCAGCCAACACTATTCTCACATAGCACTGTCCTCACCAAACCCTACCCTACCCCAACATTGTCCTCACCAAACACTGTCTTCACCCAACACCACCCACACCCAACACTTTCCTCACCCAACACTATTCTCACACAGCACTGTCCTCACCCAACACTATCCCTACCCAATACTGTCCTCACCCAACACTACCTACCCCAACACTGCCCTCAGCCAACACTATCCTCACATAGCACTGTCCTCACCCAACCTTACCTTCCCCCAACACTGTCCTCAACCAACATGATCCCTACTTAACACTGTCCTCACCCAACACTACCCTCACACAGCACTGTCCTCACCCATCACTATCCCTACCCAATTCTGTCCTCACCCAACACTACCTATCCCAACCATGCCCTCAGCCAACGATATCCTCACATAGCACCGTCCTCACCCAACCTTAACTTCCCCTAACACTGTCCTCAACCAACATGATCCCTACTCATCACTGTCCTCACGCAACACTATTTGCACACAGCACTGTCCTCACCCAACACTATCCCTGCCTAACTCTGTACTCACCCAACACTATCCCTACACAATAATGTCCTCACCCAACACTACCTACCCCCAACACTGCCCTTACCAACACTATCTCTACCCAACAATATCCTCACCCAACACTGTCCTCACACAGCACTATCCCTACCCAACACTGTCCTCACTCAACACTACCCACACTCAACACTGCCCTCAACCAACACTATCCCTACCCAACACTGTCCTCACCCAACACTATCTACCCTGTCTCTGCCCTCAGCCAACACTATCCTCACATAGCACTGTCCTCACCCAACCCTACTTCCCCCAACATTGTCCTCACCCTACACTATCCTCACACAGCACTGTCCTCACCCATCACTACCCACAACTGACACTGTCCTCACCCTACACTATCCTCACACAGCACTGTCCTCACCCAACACTATCCTCACACAACACTGCCCTCACCCAACACTATCCCTACACAACACTGTCCTCACTCAACATTGTCCTCACACAACCATACCCACCCCAACACCATACTCACCCAACACTGACCTCACACAATACTGCCCTTTCCCAATTCTACTGTTTTCACACAACGCTGTCCTCACCCAACCTTACACTCCCCAACACTGTACTTCCCCGACACTATCATCATGGGTGACAAGGGCTCTACCCAGCATCTTGGTCTTGTGCAGCTACAGGCAACCAGCATGTTCCATTTGCAAGGAACTTGCTTTCCGGCTTTCTGTCTGTGTCTCTCTCTATAGAGGAACTACACATAATGCATATAACTCATCAAATTATACAATTGCATACATACAACTATGTAATTTGATAAGTCTGCTTCTGATAACATCACAAGCAGTATGCGCTAAACACAAAAGCCACCCTTCTGAAATGTGAGTGCAACTCATAGTTGCCATTTTGTCTCGTAATCCATGTGTTTGCATCACATGGCGGTTTTGCATTTGTCTCCCGTAATTTACAGTAAAGGGAAACCACTCTTCAGCCACTGAGCTTTCACAGCCTCAGTTCTCAAAGTAAAGGGCATGAGCTCGCAGACAGAGACTAATGCTCAAAACTTTTCGGTAAGATCGAAGCCTGAAACAGCAGCGGGGAACAGCTCCACAAACACCCACTAAGAACAAAACAGGGCCACTTATACTGGCTCATGTGAAAGCTGATGTCAGGGAGCTGTGTAAGTAGCTTGGATCCGTAATCCCTGGAGGGGTTCGTAATGGCCTGGTGAGAAGCAGGGATGCAGCGATGGCACACATGCTGGCTCTTTCCCAGACAAAATGAGGAAGATTTGCACACGCACCGGGAGGGTAAAGTGGAAAAGTTTGTCAGCTCCATGATGCTGTAAAAGCTATTTTGCCACAAAATGCACTGCCGCTATGCCATTTAAAACAATGCTTCTATCTCATCATTCAGTCTGAGGTAGAAGACACTTCACGGGATGTTCTTCAAAGTGCTGCAATTTTTACAAATTCAGACATGATAATTCATCATAAGCGACCACAGCTGTAACAAAATATCTGCCCTGCATTTTAAGCGCATGCGACTAGAGTAATTTATTTCAGAGCTTAAAAATAAAAAAACGTAAAAATGTCATCGACATTGACACAGCGTGTGGTAGACAGATCAGAAACTAGCATGTTAGCGCTAAAGGGACCGGTAGGAGGGACTCGGCGAGCCTCTTTGGAGTGGAGCGGGAGCGTAAAGTTTGTCTTGGCTTCTCTTACCGCAGATGCAGCGACTGAGGGAGCACAAGCCGTCGTCACACGTCCCCGGGCTCCCCGCCTCCCACGGGTCCGCCGCGGGGGCCCGCTCCCTCTTCCGGGGGGACATCCTCCTCACGATCTTCAACACCCGATTTACCTTATCCATCCTGGGTCCACCTGCCCCCTCCAACCTGCACAGATACCTCCTCTGATCCGAACGCCCTCCCTCCCACCGTGCTGTCTCCTGCGCGGCGCGCAAGCAGGCAAGGCTGAGACAGGGACGCCGCTCTGCTTCTCGCTTTCGTTCTCTCGACGGCAAGCTCAGAGATGGAGGGAATCCATACCGTCATCTCTCAAAAACCCTAACCTGCCGTCGCCAAAGGCGCGCAATCAGTCTATCGCTCTCTACCTCCCCCTCTCCCTCTCTCTCCCCTCTCTCTTTCTCTCCCCCCCCCCCCTTGCTCTTTTTGTATATCGCTCCTGCTTCTGCTCAATCAGTTTCATATCCCACTAATGAGGCAGTGGTAATTTGTACTTTCTGTGTTGCCAAAATTTTTAATTGAACCCCTTTATGGGAAAATATATGATAATGTGAAAGTGCAAAAATACAGTACTTCAATAGAAGCAATAAAATTTACATGAAGTGGTCTCAGACAATATAACAAAAATATTATTGTCAACTTCAGGCGACAGGGAAGTAGATAAGATCTATAATGTTTTTGATGTATAGGTATAAAACACCTTTGTCATTGTACAAACAATATTAGCATTCATCGACTATTTCTAATTAAGAAAATCGGTAATCTTCATTCACTTTTTTGTTTTTTTTTGTGTTTTTTAACAGAGGCTGCTGAAACAGGACATCAGCTATGTTCTCATTTCACAAAAGCAGTTTGGAGAAATTTTCCAAAGAGGTAGTCAGGGATAAATGAAGTTATGTTTAAGCAGAGAGTGAGGTGGGGTTTTTGTGAATATGGACATGGGAACCAAGCAAACTAGTTATACTGCTGACTACCTTCATTTCGACAGCTCCGTTCAGTTCTCAATTTACAGTGCTGACCTGGGGAATGTCTGGGGGCACGGTGGTGCAGTGGGCAGCACTGTCGCCTCACAGTGGCATCCTGGCCAGGGCCTTTCTGTGTGGAGTGTGCATGTTCTCCCCGTGTCTGCGTGGTTTTCCTCCCATAGTCCAAAGACATGCAGGGTAGGTTAATTTGAGAGTATAATTTGCCCACAGGTATGAGTGTGTGAGTGAATGCCCTGTGATGGACTGGTGAACTCTCCAGGGTGTATTCCTGCCTCTTGTCCAATGCATGCTGGGATAGGCTTCAGCACCTCCTGTGACCCTGACCAGAATAAGGGAGTATAGATAATCAATGGATGGATGGATGGATGAACCTGGGAAATGTGAGTGGGAAGGGATGGCAATAAGATGTACTGGGAAGATCGGCACCCTTTTCAGTAATGTGATAGGATTACTCAGTGATCCACAGTGAGGTAAGACCTATGGCTTATATGGCATCCAAAGCATGGAACTTTCCAAAACACAGCTGAAGCACTGGAGTTATCTGGTCAAAAGTGAAGAGTGCCCACCAACACCTCTTACAAATATGTTTTAACATCAAAAATCCCATCCAAGTACTAACCAAGCCCAGCCCTGATAACTTCAATATAACCAAGCCCAGCCCTGCTTAGCTTCAGCATGAACACCAACGCTGCTTAGCTTCAGTAAACCAAGCCTAGTCATGCTTAGCTTCAGTACTGACCAAGCCTAGTCATGCTTAGCTTCAGTACTGACCAAGCCTAGTCGTGCTTAGCTTCAGTATAACCAAGCCCAGCCCTGCTTAGCTTCAGCAGGAAGACCAACGCTGTTTAGCTTCAGTAAAACCAAGCCCAGCCCTGCTTAGCTTTAGTATAACCAAGCCCAGCCCTGCTTAGGTTCAGTAAAACCCAAGCCCAGCCCTGCTTAGCTTCAGTACTGACCAAGCCCAGTCATGCTTAGCTTTAGTATAACCAAGCCAAGCCCTGCTTAGGTTTAATAAACCCAAGCCCAGCCCTGCTTAGCTTCAGTACTGACCAAGCCTAGTCATGCTTAGCTTTAGTATAACCAAGCCCAGCCCTGTTCAGCTTCAGTGCTAACCAAGCCCAGCCCTGCTTAGCATCAGTATAACCAAGCCCAGCCCTGTCCAGCTTCAGTATAACCAAGCCCAGCCCTGCTTAGCTTCAGCATGAAGACCAACGCTGCTTAGCTTCAATAAAACCAAGCCTATCCGCGCTTAGTTTCAGCACTAACCAAGCCCAGCCCTGCTTAGCTCCAGCACAAACCAAGAAAAATTCTGCTCAGCTTCAGCACTAACCAAGCCCAGCCCTGCTAAGCTTCAGAACTAACCAAGCCCAGCCCTGCTTAGCTTCAGTACTAACCAAGCCCAGCTCTGTTCAGCTTCAGTATAACCAACCCCAGCCCTGCTAAGCTTCAAAACTAACCAAGCCCAGCCCTGTTCAGCTTCAGTATAACCAAGCCCAGCCCTGCTAAGCTTCAGAACTAACCAAGCCCAGCCCTGCCCAGTTTCAGAACTAACCAAGCCCAGCCCTGCTCAGTTTCAGTACTAACTAAGCCCAGCCCTGCTTGGTTTCAGTACTAACCAAGCCCAGCACTGCTCAGTTTCAGTACTAACCAAGCCCAGCACTGCTCAGTTTCAGTACTAACCAAGCCCAGTCCTGCTTAGCTTCAGCGCGAACCAAGCCCAGCCCTGCTTAGCTTCAGCACTAACCAAGCCCAGCACTGCTCAGTTTCAGTAATAACCAAGCCCAGTCCTGCTTAGCTTCAGTGCTAACCAAGCCCAGCCCTGCTTAGCTTCAGCACTAACTAAGCCAAGCCCTGCACAGCTTCAGTGCTAACCAAGCCCAGCCATGCTTAGCTTCAATGTAACCAAGCCCAGTCCTGCTTAGCTTCAGCGCTAACCAAGCCCAGCCCTGCTTAGCTTCAGCACTAACTAAGCCAAGCCCTGCACAGCTTCAGCGCTAACCAAGCCCAGCCATGCTTAGCTTCAATGTAACCAAGCCCAGCCCTGCTTAGCTTCAGTATAACCAAGCCTAGCCCAGTTCAACTTCAGTACTGACCAAGCCCAGCCTTGCTAAGTTTCAGTATTAACCAAGTCTAGCCCTGCTTAGCCTCAGTACTAACCAAGCCCAGCTCTGCTCAGTTTCAGCACTAACCAAGCCTAGCCACGCTTAGCTTCAATATAAGGAAGCCCAGTCATGCTTAGCTTCAGTACAGCCAGTCAGATAGATATTTTCATGGGAGAAAAAAATGTCTCTTTCATAGCGTTGAATGCATATTAATCGAGAGTTTCACAAGAGTGAACTGAAATGAGAGCTAGTATTTTAAACTACTTGGGCAGGAACATCATCAAGCTCTGTCAAAGGTTTTTTCTTTAAGTCTTTGAATGTTATCATACATGCTCTGGATTAAGCAGTTTTTATGAGAGCAATATATGTACTATCCTGCATCTTGCAGAGTTCAGGAATCGTTTTTTCTGACAAGCTCTTTGGGACTAACACTTTAATTGTATTTTTCCATAGGAGAAATTTAAAGCTGTCACAGTAACAGTGTTCAGCATTCAACTGAAGTTAATGGCTGTCATTTCTGTAGGTGTGCACATATTCCCTCATCTAATATGTGCCATTTCATTTAATGCAAAAAAGGAAAATGTGCTACAAGCCCGAAACTCTTTGGTTCCCCATCAACATGTCTTTTGGATTTCCACAGTTGGGGCGATTACCTTAATTACCCTGATTAAGTATGAAACATGTATGATGTCGGGTGGTTTGGTGGTGCAGCCGTCGCCTCACAGCAAGAAGGTCCCGGGTTTGGCCAGGCATGTGTGGAGTTCATGGAGTACGCATGCTGTGTCTGCAGGGGTTTCCTCTAGGTACTCCGGTTTCCTCCCACAGTCCAAAGTCATGCAGGAAGGCTAATTAGAGAGTCTAAACTTCCTGTAGGTATGAGTGTGTGACTATATGGTGTCCAGGGTGTATTCTTGCCTCTCGCCCAATGCATGCTGGGATAGGCTCCAGCCCCCTCATGGCCAGGAATAATGATGGATGGATGGATGGATGGATGGATGGATGGACATGTAAGGGTCTATATATTCTGTGACAGCACAGGATTTGGTCAAAGTGTGTGTCTTCCCTATGCGGTACATGCTTACAATTTCGAATTTTTAAGTCTTCAGTCTTCATTTTTCTCTGTGCTTCTCTATAAAGTAATTCGCCTGTTAGGACCACATTAAGATGTACTAAACAGAAGTATATACTGTACTTAAATTCAATTCAGTTTATTTGGCTAATTCTCTGCAGTGCAATATCTGGTTCCCCATCTAGTTTAGCATGGCTCCAGCCTTATCTATCAGTAGCAAAAAACCTTCCCCTGTGAGTCCTTACAGCATATACTTTATATTACTGGTTGGATTATTATTTTTAATAAAGCTTGTCAAACGTAGGGAACATATTTGTGCATATATAGCTTGCCAGGGCCATTACAGTAAATGACCAGTAAATGCCAAACACACCAAATTTGAAAATTAATGTCCTGAAGAATGTAAGTGTAAGCCTTAATCGTTTAACGTGCATTGCTGGTGGTGCTTAGTCAACGAAAGGCATTTGGAAATGTTTCCCATCTATGGGTCCATCCTTCAGCTTAGACACTGTACCCAGGAGCTTCAGACACTGTGGAAGTTCAATTCTCTCCAGTCAGAAAGAACAGTGTGGTTTTCATTCCATTCATATAAAAGTACTCCCTTCGATGAACCACACAAGTATACTGCACAAATATAGATGTTTACGTTTTTTGACAACATTATGAGACCAAGGTCAGATGAGAAATGGATGAAGAAGTTTTATGTCAGAACTCATCAAATACTGATAAGAACCACGCAGATGAAAATGAGTGTGTTGCTAAGCTTTACCATAACACATCTCTCTTTAAGAGTGGAGCACCTAGCTGGATTTGCTAGCTGCGCGGATGGTAACGCAGGCTAAATAATTGTTTAATCAGGGATGCATTTAGTGGAAGAACCTTCACTCCACCAAGCTATTTCACTTCATGATTAACCATACACAGCGACGAACTACACGCCAGCATCTCAGCGGACCCTCAAAGATGATTTTCCACTCGCAATAAGATGACTGATAATAAGCAAACACCTTCTTGCATCTTACAGTTGCCAGGATACTGGATGTTAAATCCCTTGTAATCCGTTTTGGAGGAATTCCCTCCTCTTGAGGAATTGCCACTTAACCAGACCCCGTTCTCTGCCTTGTTGTTGGGGAAAAGGCGTAATCCCACCCACACACTTCGACAAAAGCAACAGCGGGACAAAGCGTTCTCCGAGCGCTTCCTCTAAATCTGGTATTAGCATTAATCAGTTTCTGAAACTTCTCATGAGCAATTATACATGTAGTACTCATGAAAAAGGCATGTAAAGACATGTATGCCCACTCATCGCTCGCCCGTATCGTTTACAGTTCAGTAAAGCGGATACACCAAGGAGCATCCATAGACAGGTACAGGGAATCACCTTGAGGAGAAACACATTTCATGACTGCTTTATTTCCTTTCCTTAATTAAGTGCAGCTAAAGACAATTTAGAGAACTGACCACAATCTGAAAAGTATGTAATCAAGTGGCTTAATTTAAAATTCTATCATGCAGGAAGAGGCAAAAGTGGATGTGTCAGAAACCCACAGTACCCTCTGGTAGGAAAGGAATACCAGGTCTAAGGGAGTAGTCTGAGCTTTTCTGGGTCATGGCCATTTCAGTCATGCAGACAGGAGCATCAAAAGCAATAAATGCTCCTGCATCACTCTGTTCTGCTGCTGGGAGGCGATGACTGGCAAAGCATTGTGGGTAGCAGGAGGAATTAAGGCCAGGGAAGTGGATAAATGTGTGGGCTGCTATCAGGAGCTCTCCTCGCTCATTCTGTGAGTCCTCATCCCGCCATTTCCCCTGCCTCAGTTCATAAGGGAAATACCATGTGTACACACGCACACACACACACACACATGCAAACACACACGCACACACACACACACACACATACACATGCACATGTACACAAACACACACACACATGCACACACACATGCACATACACGCACACACACATACACATGCACATGTACACAAACACACACACACACACACACATACATACAAACATGTACACAAACACACACACATGCACACACACACACACATACACATGTACACAAACACACACACACACACACACAAAACACACATGCACACACACGCACCTACACGCACACACATATACACATGCACATGTACACAAACACACACACACACACATGTACACACACACACATGCACACACACACACACACATACATACACACACACACACATACACAAAAATCCACACACACACACACGCACACACATACATACACACATGTACACAAACACACACACACACACACACACACACATACATACACACATGTACACATACGCGCGCACACATATACACACGTGCACACACACACACATACACACACACACACGGTGGGTAAAATTATCTTTTCCAGCACACTCCATTAGCAATCACAAGGATGGCCCAGCATGCAGTGCACCATAAGGGGTAAATCCAGCTAGCGTGTAAGGCTGTTACTGTGGGCTTGGTTAGTACCTGGATGAGAAACCTCCTGGGAAAACTAAGTTGCTGCTGGAATTGGTGTTGGTGGGCCAGTAGGGGGCGATCTTCCCTCTAGTCAAATAATCCCCAATAGCCAAGTGCAGTGATGGGGACACTTTGCTGTAGGAGACGCTTAACCGAGGTCCTGACTCACTGTGGTCATTAAAGATCCTATGACATTCATTGCAATGAGTTTGGGGTTCCCCGGTGTCCTGGCTAAATTCCCAACCTGGTAATCTTCCCTCTCCACTTCTCTCCCTCTGGTGTGTGGTGAGCGTCCTGGCACAAAATGGCTGCCATGCATCACCCAGGTGGGTGCTACACATTGGAGTTGGTTGAGCAAGTTTCCCCCCATTAATTCATGCCACACCCCATTCATTTATGCTTTGAATGGGATTTTTTCTCTGTAGAATTGATAACAATCATGTTGGAATCTATGATGGAAGTATCACCATACTCAATTTAAATATCTCAGAGATTTAATGCAGTAACAAGCTCCACCACCTGTGAGGAGTGCTTTCTGAGTTTTGGTTCACCCGGTGCATCTATTGCTTTTAGCAGACTTCACCCTGTCAATCATCCCCCTCAGAGTGACAGCTGTCAGAACAGTACGCTACAGGTGACATATCTTGATGTCATGCACTGTGCCAACAATTTCAAGGCTGTAAATCTTCAATCGCCAGCCACCAGTGGCATGTTGCCTTATTGAGAAAATGTTCAAAGTGCCTTTCAGATGTCTGGGCAATCTATTACAATACTGTCCTTGGTTATTTTGTTCCTTTTTCCAAATTCTCTGATTGGGAGTGCTCACTGCCCATGCAAGGGGATCATGAACAAGTGACTACTTTATACCCAACAGGCTACACACTGTACTACAGGACAGCTAGTGACTTTACAGTGATGTACAGCCTACAAGCCACACACCAGTACTAATGCAGCAGAGATCCAGGGAGACGCAGCTGAATGAAGAGCTGCAGGCAGATTCCATTGGCCTTCGTACTGCCATTAAACCAACACTAGAATTTACATGCCTTTCATTCAAACCAAGGTACAGTTACATTTCACCATTTTAAGTGTGTGTCTGAGAGTTCTCAAATGCAACGGAAGCATGATTATATTTGTATTTGCTTGGAAATGGAAATTAATTTTCCTCGTTTTTTTTTTTTTTTTTTTTTTACACAAATAAGACAACTGCCAATAATACTTGCCCCAGTTAGACTGCAGTATACCTCGTGGTGGGGGGGGGGGGGGGGGGGGGGGGCACAGTGTTCTGGCAGTGAGGAGTTCTGTGTCAGCTGCATTTTTCCTGCCATGGATGGAGTGCACTTTCACCCTTAGACCAGGGGTGCCCAGTCTTATCCGAAAAGGGCCAGTGTGGGTGGAGGTTAAGACACCTGATTCTACTCATAAAGGTCTTGATTGAAGTTAATTAGTCCATGATTTCGTTAATTATTTGACACAGGCGTCATAGTGCTGGGCTAAAACAGAAATGTGCACCCACACCCGCCTGTCACGGGTAAGACTGGACCCTCCTGCCTTAGACAGGAAGGTCACCAACCGACCATTACTCAAAGTGACCGAGTGATCATCTTCACCCAACATCAAAGCCTTTCTTTCCTGCAGACCGTAGAGTATTTAAACATGGCAGCACACCACCCACATTATCAGTACACCACGGCTTTGTCAGACACCCCATCTGAACCCAGCAGACCATACGTGGGATATACCTGGGAGCCAGGTCTGGAATGTGAGATAGTGTTTTCCATCACTTAAGTGGGAGCTGTTGGGAAGAGTGGGATCATTTTCATACGGCAGAATTCCATGTGCTGAGAGACTCTGCCACGGCCCATACAGGCTGTCCTGGCCAGGCCTCCTCCATTTATACACAGACATACACATACACATACATACAGCCATGACTGCCAAACACTGCACATGCTCATAGCTGACCATCCAAAAAGCACAGTTCATTAAAATAAAGGCTTGAGGTCTTATTCTACATATGGCTATGAACTTGTTTGGGTGATAAATAATATGAATGGACAAACCTTCTGCCACATCACACACTTTCCCCAGGCCTTGCTGCTACATGCCAGAAAAAAAGCTAACCAGCAAATTAACCAGCACACCTGAGTTTAAAAAGGCCCCCAATTAACCAGCACACCTGAGTTTAAATAGACCCCCAATTAACCAGCACACCCGAGTTTAAAAAGGTCCCCAATCAACCAGCACACCTGAGTTTAAATAGATCTCCAATTAACCAGCACACCCGAGTTTAAAAAGTCCCCCAATTAACCAGCACACCTGATTTTAAAAAGTCCCCCAATTAACCAGCACACCCGAGTTTAAAAAGTCCCCCAATTAACCAGCACACCTGAGTTTAAAAAGACCCCCAATTAACCAGCACACCCGAGTTTAAAAAGTCCCCCAATTAACCAGCACACCTGAGTTTAAAAAGGCCCCCCAATTAACCAGCACACCCGAGTTTAAAAAGTCTCCCAATTAACCAGCACACCTGAGTTTAAAAAGACCCCCAATTAACCAGTACACCTGAGTTTAAATGGGACCACGATTGTCCACTTACCTTTGGAACATTCCGATCAATTAATGAATTAGTCTGTCTCCAAGATACCACTCATACTAATCTAGCGACTGTCAGTTTATACAGCTGTTAAATAAAACTTTCAATCTCATTTTTTTGCAAAATAAATAAAATAATATTCTTGGAATTTTACAACACCCACCCAACCAACATTTTAACGCATTCACAAAAGCTACTTTCACAAAAATATCAAACAGCTTCATTCAATCAAAATTTGTCCTTCACTTACAAGTGAACACAAGTGTTGCACTTCTATTTAACAAATTCAGTCAGGAAAGTTCGTTCTTGTGATTGGCAGTCTTGCCCAAAGTGTATTTGTGAAGAGAAATACAATGACCAGAAACACACGGCTGCATTAGTTACCTGTTACATGTACCAAACAGGGGAAATGCCAGCATGAAGTATGCGTGTACGTTTTTTATTTACTAAATGTGTATGATAAAAGAAAAAAGGATTCATTTTAATAATTTAATAAATGATAGAAGTAATAACGATTGCTGATTAAGCCATTCCATGGTTTAAACCATTCCGGCAATATTCACATCAATTTTAATCTCCTTTGTATTGGTATGAGTTACAAGATTGGTTGCAAGATTTACATTTTTTACAAGTCTTTCATAACTATCGAATTGGGGACTGAACCTTTCTATTTATAAGAGAGTGTAAATTAGAATGCACGGTTGGGTTTAGGAATGGCGAATGCGCTCATTATGCTTTCCGCCTCCTCTTCATTTAGTCGCTGGATGGGGGGAGGACCATTTAAACACGCGCAGAGGGACTGCCTCAGGGCACGCATTACCAGCGAGCCCCTCGCTGGCACGCGGAGACCCTCTGCAGAAGGAAAGCTTTGATCTGCGTACGCGATTGAGAGACTGTCTTAAAGAAAGGCTTTAGAAAGATTAATTATAATGCCTGAATTGTGTATGCGAGGGTGTGTGGGACAAGGGAACAGAAGAAACTAAAAGAAACATTATTACAGCAGGAAGCAGAATTTCATGTAGCTCGATTTTTTTGTTGTTGTTTATTTTTGTTTTGGGAATGGGGGGGGCACGGTTTGAATGAAATAGAAGGCCTTTTTTTCTGAAGATGTGTCTCAGCTTGCTGTAGAAAGTCATTGTGGTTCTGTGTGTGTTTATCTATTACAGTTTGGCCTAGTTTGCTTTAAATCCTGCACCACAATATGACAATAAGCCAAGTATATTTTTTTATATAAAAAATGTCAGCTTTCTGAATATCTATAATAACCAGTTCATGATGCTAGCATTCAAGTGTACAAAGCAGGTCAATTTAATATGTGATTATAAAGGATTTATAATATAATATACACTGTATATGATTTTCACTTCTCAATTTCCATCATTTATTGATTTCATTATTTTAATGAGCAAGGTAACATTATGCATGGACAAAAAACATAAAAGTGGACATTCAGCTTGATACTGTACATCTAATTGTTAAACCAGGGGATATTTCTTCAAAGTATGTCAGCAGTGTGTTCCATGTACAGTGGGAGAATATGCTGTCTAAATAACCCTTACTTGGCTTTGCTTCCTCCGATTATAGTGAAATATGTGTGGTTAGTTACTCTGCCCAGTCTGTCACAAGGTGGACCTGCATTGGCAAGTGCACTTCATTACTGCTGCTATGGCAAGTGCACTTCATTACTGCTGCTATGGCAAGTGCACTTCTTACTGCTGCCTGTTCCTGTGCATTAAGGCCTTTCACAGAGCCTCTAACTGAGAGAGACTTACAGTGTCGGGGGAAATAAGAGCATTCATTCATATGAGCAACAGGGCCAGAGCAGGTGAACCTCATTCACAGAGCAGGGAGTGCATGTGGTCACTAGCTCCTGTATGATTTGCATAAAGAAATTTGCTTTTAGGGATTTACATAAAAATAAAAAGAGCCCTAAGTACCGATGGTTGCAAGCCTCTCTTTCCAGTCATTACTGTGCTTATTTGTTTGAATGTGTTACATTTAATAATGGGCAGACAGTATCTAATGTACTGTGTGGTAAAGTACTTGTATTCACGGTAGCCTATGTGCAAGCAAGGTGTACACCATCAGCACATGTTCACCAAGATGCCATTTCAGGTTATTGAGTCTGACAGATCCTCACCTTGTTACTCAGATCAGACTCTGATTAAGGCTCTTCCTGCTTTTTTAAT
>CM045895.1:1137500-1152500 GCA_025169545.1 Anguilla japonica
TGGCATTGACAGTTCTTTGGTCCTCATTTTGAGAGATAAAAACATTATCATTAACATAACATTAACATTAGCTTTCTTGTGCATGCAATAATGATGCAAAGACACACAGCTGGCCAAGAAAGAACTGAGCAGCCAACCGTCCAGTTAATTTAGGTCCTGTAAAATGGGGGAGCTAAGTAAAGTGCTGCAATTCCTGCCTGATATGGATGTAAATACCAAATTAAATTAAAGCTGTCAGTTTTCACTTTAACCTCATATTCATTTCAAATATGATGTGCTGGAGTACAGAGCCAAAACACCTACGTATATATGGAATATTTGAAATGAATATGAGGTTAAAGAGCAGACTGCCAACCTTACATGCAGAAGAAATTGCGGTATTAAATTGCTTCAAAGTGCTCTACCTCTGACCAAACCGTCCTGTTCCTGTCCAAGGCTGTGTGCTATTGTACTGTCCCGGTCAAATAAACTAATAAATAAAATACTGCTCACCAATGCCACAGCCAGCTTCTCACACATCACTGGTTTGTGTTCCAGTGGACAGTGAATTCAAGCCCAGGCAACACCCTTACACCCAAATAATCAACCCTGTACTTGTCAGTGATTCAAAGGTACCCACAGTTGTCCCTCCCCCCGTTCCACTCAAAAACCCTTTAACAGGATGTATCCACTCAGATTACAAATCTAACCCAGAACAACCTCATTGACCCCAATCAGTCTGGCTTCAAAGCCAACCACTCTACAGAGATAGCTCTTTTAGCAGTATTAGAACCACTCAAATCTGTTAAAGCTGCACCCCAGTCATCCCACTGTATCCCCTTGCATCATGTGATACAGTTCAACATTGCCAACCTCGACTGATCTGGGTATTTCCAACAATTTCCAGTAATACACTGGCATTCTCAAACCTTTCTGATCTATTTCGCCTCCTATCAGGTAAGCTGGATGGGCTCTGTCATCAGGAGTCCCCCAGGGATCCATTCTCAGACCGCTCCTGTTTTATTTTATGTCACATCAGTACTTTACCAACACGCTCCACCCTCTCCCCCACCCCCACCCCCCAGCCCTCCAGGATCTGTCTATCACCCTTGATAACACAACAGCATCTGAATCCCAGACTGGCAGAAGTCTTGCTGTAAACCTGAATTACAGGCTGTCTTTCACTGAGAATATCACCACAGTCACTTGGATCTGCTGATTTGTTCTCTATCTCATTGGCAAATCTCAACCTGTCCTTATACCATGCTGCCCAACTCATTATTAAGGCCCTTGTGTTCTAGTCCTACTGGACTACAGCAACTCTCTCCTCAATAGTCGCCCTCCAGAAGTCATCAGGCCTCTCAGACTCCAAGCTCCAGATGCTGCCCCTCATCTCATCTACAATAATCCAAAAGCAGGCCTCTCCTCTCCCTGCACTGCCTGCTGGTGGCTGCCAGAATAAAACATACACTGATCGACAGGCTACAAAATTAAGACCAGCCACCATCCAAATGCTGGTAAAATTTTGATTGCAGCAGGTGCAAGTTTCTACTCTAGTAGCCACATTGCTGGTAACCAATCAGACTGCAATATTGTAAAAGGTAATGTAGCTGGTAAAACAGTGAAAATGGCTGGTGGTTTCTTCAAGCCGCTCTGGCCAGTGGCCAGCTTACACACCTGCCAGGCCACTCCATTCCACGCCCTCTGGTCCCTTACTGACTCCGCCCTAAAAGGGACCTCCTCTCCACAGCGTCTCTTCTCTCTATCCTGGCCTCCCATTGGAGGAACGAGCTCCGGTCTACAACCAGAGTCCACCTGCCTGTCTTCCACCACAGACTGAATTACTGCCTATTCAAACTGCAGCTTGGCTCAGCTAATGTCAGGCTGAGATATAACTACCTCACATAGGACCCCCCCCCCCCCCCCCCCCCCCCCCACACACTCCCACCCACCCCCCCCCCCCTCCCTCAATTGGGAGGGTTGCCATCACTCATGCTGTAGAAGTTCCCCTTTCTTGTTTCTTAATTCTTACAAATCAGGGACACACACAAATGACAGGATTTATGGTTCACCTCTAATCTCCCTCTCCCCTCTGAGGGGGAGTCCACACGCAAACAGCTCTTTCTGTAACATGGTGAAACACATACCTGTACACATGTAAATACCATGAAATAAATGCTGAATTTCTGTACTTCTGTCCCATATTCATCTTTAGATCTAAAATCTAAATGCCTTAAGTACTGCATATAGCAAAAATAACTCATTTCACTCAGCTGTTCCCATTAGAGCCCGACCGATATATCGGCCAGGCCGATATATCAGCCATTATTTGACTTTTTTGACGACATCGGGATCGGCAGTTATGCCGCCGATGTGACCCGATATTTTAATAAGTATAATAAACAAAAAAAAAGATTATTTATCTGTACTTGTCTGTTCGAACGGTGTAGTTGCTATTTACTAGAATTATCCAGTAGGGGGAGCTCTAATACATGTGTGAACTGCAGCAGCTGACCCGCTACTTCTCTAATAAGACGTTTGTCACTCGTGCCTCATCCAATATTCTCCACTGCAAGACTTGTCTGCACAGATTCGATTGCCGCAATAAAGGTATGTATATTTAGTGAAAGTTTTTAATTAAATGCGTTTATATGACCACTATGTTTATCAATCCTCATTATCAAGCGAGCGAGCTAGCTAACTTATTTGGTTCACTTTAGCAAGCTAGCTGGCTAGCAAGCCTTTATGAAGTGGCAGTGAGCACATAAGCAGCGTAGGATCTACATTTTCAGAGGACATCGCTGTATTCTCAAATAAATAACCAGCCAAAATAAAATGGTGATTGAATGCATAACACATTTGTTTTTTTTTTCTGAGATAATGATATTAGCTACTATATGATGCTGTGTCAATAGCCAACGCGTTATTGCAAGCGAGTGTGTCATCTAGTCACGCGTCATCATAGCAAGCTAACCAGACAGTAAAAACGCCGATAAAACACTTCTAACGTGGATCATTTTAAGCCATGTTATCTAGCTTTGTCGTGATAACATGAGAGAAGGATTGCCGTTGGAGAAGTGAATCAACCAACAGTTAGCGCGGGTAACCTGCACGAAAGCGCATTGTAGTTTTTTTCACGTATTTCATCCAGTCAATTTAATTTCATCTAACGTTACACTTGATTCACTCTTTGGCTCCGCTAGATAATGTCTTACTCTGTGAGATAATGTAGTAGAAATAAAATAAGAAAATATAATTCATTTAACTTACTGAGAATATATAATAAGAAATAATGAGGCTATGTCAACAGCTAATGCGTTATTGCGAGCGAGTGTGTCATCTAGTGGGTCAGAGCTAGTTATTTTCACCACCGCATTCTTACGTCGCTTGATAGTCTTACTCTTTGAGATCATGTAGTAGGAATAAAATAAGAAAATATAATTAATGTACTGAGAATAGATACTAAGAAATAATAACAAATTAATAACAAAAACAACAACAATAATAATATTCATAAAAATACATGATTGAAACTGGAAAACTGACTTTTTTAATTAATTTTTTATAGATGGCTGGAACAGAAAGGAGTAAAAGCAAGGTGTGGAGTTATTTTGATTTCACACACTTAAAGATGATGTTAATATATATATTTAATTTAATATCATCTTTTACTTTTTTATCTAAAAAGTTCTTTGTGTGGTTATTTCCTATTTTTATTTGTTTGCTTATAAGTTAAATGTTCTTAAATATAGAAACTTTAATAAAACATAAGTTTTTCAAATTGATTTTGACAAAATATCGGTCAAAACATCGGTAATCGGTGGGCTAGGACTCTCCAAAATCGGGATCGACATCGGACTCAAAAATTTGGCATCGGTCGGGCTCTAGTTCCCATACTTTGGAGGGTACTTCATTTTCTCAGCTCAGAACTGACTCCGCGGAAGAGAGGGTCACCATCCCAGACCGGAATTGTGATTTCTTTTTTTATGGGCTTTTCAGCTTTATTGGACAGGATAGTGTAGAGAGACAGGGAACTGGGGAAGAGAGATGGAGAGAGAAAGACATGCAACAAAGATTGTGCGGTTGGACTTGAACCGTCAACGTCATGAGCATTCAGGCAGTGCTCGTCAGGCTACGCCACAAGACCTTGCGATTTCTTCCAGAAATCAATAGGCTCTCCAGGACCTACACAGACGGTCATTGACCAATCTCTGACATATTGGAAAACTAAAGTTCTAAATGTCATTATACATAAACCTCATTAAGTTTCCATTTTTTCCCTTCTGAGTCATGTGACTGCACTGCAGTTATCCCCTCCCACCATTAAGATCCTGTGACATCATTATTTGTGATTATACACTGCATTGGTAGTGTAGTGTACTGGAAGGTACTGCAAATGTGAAAAAACAGTGGTGGACAAATTAGGGATTCATTAGCAGTAAATGGGCAGTAACATAAACTGAGACTATATGACCTTTAATTTGAAATTACAACCAAAATTTTACAAGGGTGTTCACCGAAAGTTCCCTGAAACATCTCACCCGACAAAACCTGAGGCCTTAAGTGCTCTAATGCATTATGCTGACTTTGCTCTGATGGCTTATTGATGCTGTACCGAGCTTTCTCTAGATAGCGAGTCACACAAGCCTCTCTTGATAGTTTAATTTTGTTGTGAACCTCCCACAGACTTCGTGCAGATCCAAATAACGGAAGGTGTATAGAACATTCCATCAGGTTCCATCAGGGTGCTGCCTAAGCAGCTTGAAAGGCCTCTTCATCTGAGATTTGGAAATTCCATAAATTTTCATCACAGGGAAAACGCAAGCGAGCTGGCGTGCGCCTTGGAATAAAACAGCGTTTGAAGTCTCCTCTGAATGATTTATTTCCTCTTATCAAGTGCCAAACACTTCACCATCTCCCTGTCAGTAATGTGTCGTTCCGCTCTACATTCTAAAATGGGCTTCGCTTTCTGTTTTTCAGGGGTATGGAGTATTAAAACTCCAGATATTTCTTGTTAAACTAAGTTACAATGTTTGCCCCGTTCATTCTGCCACCCACTCTGCAGCACTCTTTCAAAAAGGGATGTCAAAAATTAAGAACTTAAATGAGGAAATTCTGGCCTTAGATAGTTCTCATTCTTCCATAGTCATAACACAATTCAGCAGAGACATTGGCCTATTCATCTGATAAGCCTTGTTCATCCAAACGCATTTTATTATCTACTGTACTACAGGTCCAACTGAGAAGCCTTGTTCATCCATATGCATTTTATTATCTACTGTACTACAGGTCCAACTGAACAGTCTTGTTCATCCATATGAATTTCATTATCTACTGTACTACAGGTCCATCTGAGCAGCCTTGTTCATCCATATGCATTTCATTATCTACTGTACTACAGGTCCATCTGAGCAGTCTTGTTCATCCATATGCATTTCATTATCTACTGTACTAATGGTCCACCTGAGCAGCCCTGTTCATCCGCATTTCATTATCTACTGTGCTACAGGTCCATCTGAGCAGCCTTGTTCATCCATATGCATTTCATTATCTATTGTACTACAGGTCCATCTGAGCAGCCTTGTTCATCCATATGCATTTCATTATCTACTGTACTACAGGTCCATCTGAGCAGCCTTGTTCATCCATATGCATTTCATTATCTACTGTACTACAGGTCCATCTGAGCAGTCTTGTTCATCCATATGCATTTCATTATCTACTGTACTAATGGTCCATCTGAGCAGCCCTGTTCATACGCATTTCATTATCTGCTGTACTACAGGTGGAATTGGCCATTCCATGCACATCTTCCAAAGGCTGATAGCCAGCAGCATTCTCCAGCATAACCCGAGGCTTTTAAAATTTTGCCATCTTGGCCTTTAAAGTCATATATGCCCTTTCTTCTCTGTCCTTTGATGAAAACACGCCATCTCCCCAGCCTCACAGCACATTCAGACACGTCTCTCGCAACATGGGGCCGCATTTCAGTGTTTCATCCCATCAAAAAGGCACACTTCATTCACCAACACAGAAATACGAAAAATAAACTTGCCTTACTTATGTCACAGTTTATAGATTAGATGAGGCGGGGGGAAGGTTTTATAAAAATCTTATAATAATACTTCTCAGCCCGTTGGAGCTACCCTTAAGAGACACGTCGGCAAGGGCTAGGGGATCACTGGGAATTCACAATAAACGCAGCCAAGTTTGAAAAGCAGACGAGACGGTCCGCATAACTCCACAGGGCTTGTTCTGCCTGTCTGCTGCAGCCATACATCTCCATCAAAGCTCCTCTCTTCTGGAAGATTCCAAATATGGATTCATGGAATAAGCGCTTGGTTTAAAAAACAGAAAATACCTGAGTGCCACATCACATGAATGTCTGAAGAGAAATTACACTAGAATTACAACTTCAAGTTTTATCTGCATTACTGTCAGTCAGAAGATGGTTTTTATCCTGAGCATCTTACAATGCAAATAGCCAGTCTTTGCAATGGCGGCATTACCAGGCTGCTGATTCTCCATGGTCTGATACAGCAGTGAGAAAGACCGGAACAGAGCCATAAAAGTGATACAACAGTCATAAAATCCAGAACAGAACCATAACAGGGATACAGCAGTGAGAAAGACCGGAACAGAACCACAACAGTGACAAGGACAAGAGTGGCTAAAATATCATTGAGCCAAGGGGTTCTGTGCACAAGAAAGCACAGAGACCTGAAGGTATGATTTCAAAGATTAGTGTCTGCATTGCGACGCCCACTTCTGTGAAGGCCTTATCTTCAGCTGTATAACTGCTGAAGTAAAAAGATCCAGCAGTACAACTGGACTGCATGTAAAAGTGGAATCTGTGCGTGTGGCTGTGGGTGACAGTGTCCGCTAAACGCGGAGTACCCTGAACACAGGGGCGAAGCGGAGTACCCTGAACACAGGGGCGCTGCTCAGGAGTACCCTGAACACAGGGGCGCTGCTCAGGAGTACCCTGAACACAGGGGCGCTGCTCAGGAGTACCCTGAACACAGGGGCGCTGCTCAGGAGTACCCTGAACACAGGGGCGCTGCTCAGGAGTACCCTGAACACAGGGGGCGCTGCTCAGGAGTACCCTGAACACAGCGGGCGCTGTTCAGGAGTACCCTGAACACAGGGGCGAAGCGGAGTACCCTGAACACAGGGGGCGCTGCTCAGGAGTACCCTGAACACAGGGGCGCTGTTCAGGAGTACCCTGAACACAGGGGCGCTGTTCAGGAGTACCCTGAACACAGGGGCGAAGCGGAGTACCCTGAACACAGGGGCGCTGTTCAGCACAGGGTGAAGCGGAGTACCCTAAACACAGGGGCGCTCCTCAGGAGTACCCTGAAC
This sequence comes from Anguilla japonica, assembly GCA_025169545.1. NCBI lineage: Eukaryota > Metazoa > Chordata > Actinopteri > Anguilliformes > Anguillidae > Anguilla > Anguilla japonica. The sequence goes on from CM045895.1 coordinate 1,144,842, forward strand.
ACAGGGGCGAAGCAGAGTACCCTGAACACAGGGGGCGCTGCTCAGCACGGGGCGAAGCAGGGCGCTGGGAACCCCCTGTAGCCATGACGACACTCGCCATACAGCACAGCCTCGAGCGCCATATTGCTCTCATAAAACTGATACAACATATAGATACAATTAACTGATGACTCATTATTTATTATGTAATATTATTTGAAAGTACTGGTTCGTGCTTAAAGCGATACTGTTTACAAGCAGGATGTTTGACCAGATTTACAATCACTGTAGAACGAGCCAACCTCAATCTCAGCCAATCAGTACGCTGGATCGAAACAACCCGATTTATAATGTAGTGTGAATGACAAATGTTTAAATGTGTAGATCACACAATAACTGAATTTTAAGTTCAGAAAGCCACTGTTGTGGCCGGTCAATGGGGCAAACTAAGCTGTGCCACAGGGACCTGGACCCAGTTAAAAGCTGGAAAAGTTATAACCACACATTACAGAAAATAAATCTGGATCTGTCCTCAGTGTGAAAGTGTGTTAGTGGATTCTCTCAAACCAGGAACAGGATCTTCCCTCAGTGTGAAAGTGCATTTGTGGATTCTCTCAAACCAGGAAAAGGATCTGCCTCAGTGTGAAAGTGTGGTTGTGGATTCTCTCAGTCTCAAACCAGGAAAAGGATCTGCCTCAGTGTGAAAGTGTTTGTGGATTCTCTCAGTCTCAAACCAGGAAAAGGTCTATGAAGAGGAAACAGCTCAGGTGCTGGAGGGAAATGAATGCTTTAGTCTTTTCAGAGCGTGGTCTGTGCCAAACGGAGCAGCAGACTGCAGCGCTTCAAAGCAGGAGCCGCTCGGGTCCCCTCAGCTCCAAGGGGAAGACAGCTGCCAATCATCCATGCACAATGACTGCAATGAAGTTTCATTTTTCATATCCGAATGTGCCTGTTAGGCTATTTGATGTGATGAATAGAAATTGCTTGACCCCCATGAGGACACAGTGGAATGAACCAAGGCTGAAATATGATTGAAAAATACAACAAGGAAGAGGGAGAAAACCATTATTTCTTTCAATGAGGGGAGGGAAAAGGTCAAAACAAGCTCCTATCAAATTCAGCTATGTACAGCGGGTATTTGTTTACTACAATTTTGTCTGACAAAGCAATTTCCACCTACAAATTCAGACAGAATTTCAGCACTCCAGTTCAATCCAGACTCACTTTGAGTGCAAAATATTTCTGACACATCGCTGTTGAGATGACAGGGGCTTAACTTATGATAAGGAAATGTCAATTTTAAATTTTCAATCATTTATGTGAAATATAAACAATGAGCCAACTTCTGTTCCCATTAAAAACTAATACAACTGTAAAATTCTTAACCTAATATAAAAGACCAGATGACACCTGCTCTGAAAAACCTGCACCTGTACTGCCCTTCTTCAGATTTTATCTGCCCGCTCAGCTTAGTGAGAAAATGTCAATGTCAACAGTGAAGGCAAACCTATGAAATTGAAAATATTATTGTAGTTATTACTGACAGTGAACAATATGGAGTCTGTATGAGCAAAATGAATAGTTTCCATAACAATATAACCCATTAACACATTTCTTCCATTAGAAACACACTTACCACCTCAAATACCTAGCACACAAATAGCATAACCCGACACCTGAAGTACTTTTGAACACCATATTACAGTCTGGATATTAATGCAGTCTAAAATCCTGATGAATGGAAAACTATAGCAAGCTAATCTTTGACACATTCGGTTTGTTGTGACAGTGTCACTGTCAGACGCTAAAATCAGCAGAACTGAGAGCATTGGCACTTGCAGTGCAGGCTTTTTCCTGAGAATATTACAGGTCTACAGTCTTCTCACCAAGCAAGGTCTCTTAAGGAAAAAAACAACACCCTTTTGAGCATATTTGTTTGCGTGTCTGTGTGTGTGTGTGCACGTGTGCGTGTGTTAGGGTTACATTACATTTTTAGGCATTCTGTTGACACATTTAGTAAAGCATGTCTGTGAAAATGTATGTATGCATGTAAGTAAGTATGTGTGTAAAAGTATAGGTGTGTGCGAGTATGTGTGACTAAGCATTTGTGTACACTGGACTCTGTATGTGCTTAATTTTGCAAATGTGAGCAAGGGAGAGACAGAATGTGTGCATCCATGTGTGTACACGTGTGAGCATATGTGTGAATAAGCATGTCTGTGTGTGTGTGTGTTTGTGTGTATGTGGGTATGTGTGTGCGTGTGTGGTGTGTGTGTGCGTATGTGTGTGAGTGTGTGTGTGTGTGTGAGTGTGTGTGTGAGTGTGTTTGAGTGTACGTGCGAGTGTGTGTGTGTGTGTGTGTGTGCCCCTGTGTGTGAGTGTGTGTGTGTGACTGTGTTTGAGTGTACGTGCGAGTGTGTGTGTGAGTGTGTGTGCCCCTGTGTGTGTGTTTGTGTGTCTGTGTGTGTCTGTGAGAGAAAGAGTGTGTGTGTGTTTGTGTGTGTGATTGAGTGTGCAGTCCTGTTCATATACACATTATTAGTTTCATTTCTCAGCACTCTGGCTTTATGTGAGGGCTCAGGGTCCAGCACCTCCTGGTTATTCTGCTCTTCAGATCCAGGCCTGCTCTTTAGATCCAGTCCTGCTCTGCAGATCCAGTCCTGCTCTTCAGATCCAGTCTGGCTTTGATGATCCAGCCCTGCTCTTCAGATCCAGTCTGGCTTTGATGATCCAGCCCTGCTCTTCAGATCCAGTCTGGCTTTGATGATCCAGCCCTGCTCTTCAGATCCAGTCCGGCTTTGATGATCCCCTTGCTGGCTCTGCTCTACTGCGTCATGAGCTGCCCCTTCATGCCGATTGTGGTTCACACATGTACACTGCTGAGGAGGAGCAGGACAGCCCCTCTGAGAGAGAGACAGGGCCATGTGTAAAGGGAGACTAGCCTCGCCCCTCTGGAGACTAGCCCCGCCCCTCTGAGAGAGAGCCAGGGCCGTGTGCAAAGGGAGACTAGCCCCGCCTCTCTGGGAGATTAACAAGGCTGTGTGCAAAGGGAGTCTAGCCCCACCCATCTGGAGACTAGCCCTGCCCCTCTGAGAGAGAGACAGTGCCGTGTGCAAAGGGAGACTAGCCCCGCCCCTCTGGGAGAAAGACAGGGCCGTGTGCAAAAGGGAGACTAGCCCCGCCCATCTGGAGACTAGCCCTGCCCCTCTGAGAGAGTAACAGGGCCGTGTGCAAAGGGAGACTAGCCCCGCCCATCTGGAGACTTGCCCCGCCCCTCTGAGAGAGTAACAGGGCCGTGTGCAAAGTGAGACTAGCCCCGCCCCTCTGGGAGAGAAACAAGGCCATAAGGGAGGCTAGGGAGGCTAGCCCAGCCCCTCTGGAGATTGGCTCCGCCCCTCTGGGAGAACATGGAAAGCTTCTCTGGCTTCTCTGAGAGAAACCAGCCAATATAAAGTTTGCTCCCAAACTGCTTGTGTGCAGTTGGCATCATCTTCTGACAAATCTCCAGCTGTGCTGAAGTGATGCTGCAAAGTTCTGCGAATCTTCAAACAAAATTTTTCATATCGCACAGTAATCTATGCAAGCATTTTTTTTAAATGGAGTCAGTTTGGAGTTTTCCTCCTCCATGTGGAAGTTATTTTTGTGCCCGTGGATAACATTAAAATAAGAAAAGCCCTGCGGCCTTTGTCATGCATTCAATTTGTTCTAACTGTGGGTACACTGTGAAAAAGCAAAGACTTACTGTACTGCTAACAAAGCAACCGATGCTACAAGGGCTATGGACACTGGCTGTGTGAAAGATATACAGTACTGTATGCCCCATACAAAAGGCACAGGCTCACAAGACTTATTAGCCATGCTCCGGCCCACGTCAAGATCCACTTACATGATAAAAAGAATCCGAACACAGAATGAATCATCCCCTTCGCCAGATTATATGCTCCAGCAGAACTCGCTATTGATCTGAGCCGACCAGGAAAATAAATCCTCCGCTCGCAACGTGGAACCTCGCATACTCTGTCACGGCCATTCCTCACCAGCGCCCCCCGCGGTCCGGTGTCCTCCCAGTAAATCCGGGAGGACCTAACGATCACGGCGCGAATCGACAGCGCTCCGGTGGATTTATGACTCGTACAGCGCCGGGTGTTGGGCCGCCACAGCAAGCCGAGCTCTTGGCAACCGCGACACGATGCTCTGCTCGTTTCGTGTCATGAAATGGGGGAGTGAGGGTATTTTCTAGATGTATGCCAAGGTTCTATGTTCCATATTTCTCCAGCGCACATCGCGCATTATGGATCTTGGCCGCGGCTGCTCGTGTTTACGGGCGCGAAGCAGAGATGTCTGCTGAAAACGGTGCTGGTGCTGACAGTAGCTGGCAGCCGCACTGGCTGGTGAGTCATTTTTACAGCGACACAGAGGTAGGGAGGGTGTCAGTCAGCAGGTAACTCACTCACTACCACTTCTTTATTGCGCAACAGCGCCTCCTGCAGGTGATCGGGCACTCGCGGCCTGCTTGTGCCAGTTGCGCAAGACGCAAGTCCTTCAGTGTAAGTATGGTGTGGCTGCACACACTATGAATGGACCACGGGGGACAGAGATGCTTGCACATTTTAATTTTCTGTTGGTTTGGGAATTAGTTTTCTGTTGATTTGGGAATGAGCTTTCTGTTTGTTTGGGAATGAGTTTTCTGTTGGTTTGGGCACCTTTTTTCACTCACTCATTTTTCCTCTCTGAACACAGCCTCCATGCCAGACTTGGGCCAAACACACATACAATAAACTTCTGCATGATCCCAAAAAACATCCCATGTTTCTCTGCCTAAACATACAATAACAGAAAAGTTCAGTTTGGTATTTTTTTTTAAATGTAGTTTTTTTTCTTCATAAACTGTCAGTAATCTACAGGGATTCTGCTGCCGTCTAAAGGGATGCACAATAAATGAAGTATTTGACCCAGGTCTGGTCCACACAGCACTGGCCAAATGGTAGAAAAGTACCTGACGGAAATGTACACAAGGCACTCTGTTACTGCAATGTCAGGACAATCGTGGGCCCAGAGCCTAACACAGTAAAACAGAAAAGTGAGTTAATCTCTGAGATATGTCTTAAGATACCGCTCACTGCCAAACAGAGACACAAGCTCCCGAGCTTATATTCACTGTCTGAAGGCAATAACGCTATCAAAGTCATGAGATCTGAAGTGGCTTGGAGATTCTTCTGCGTGTGAGTGTGCTCCTTCTTCTCATTTAACCGAAGGCTCTTTTTACGCAGCCAGCATCTTGGAGCAAACACAACAGGAGAAGATAAGAGCCACACAAACAGAAGAAGCCAGGCAGAGACAACAGCCAGACAGGCATCTCCATCTGTGTGCTGCTCTCTCACTCGCTCACTTTCTTCAGACAAGCTCTGTTTTGATAAAAGTGCGGAGAGTACCATGGTTGTTTCATACCAACAATACACAGGTAAATTCATGGGCAAACAAATCACAGGCAGATGCATGGACAAAAAATGGGAAAACATGTATTCCGTTTTTTTTTTCACCCATGAATACTTTCTTGAGGAAGATACCTTCAGAAAGTCTCTCCATGAGTTTCTCTGAGACGACACCCTGGCTAAGTGGCCTATGGGCTGAATGGCTCACTGACCACGATACAACACAGAGATCGGTCTCTGTTACCTTTAACATCTCCGTAAAACCACATGAGTGATGAGCGGAGCACTGGGGTCTTAGCCTTTTACATTCTGTAAAACCCCCACCACACACTACTGCAATACGTCCACCCTAAATGTCTCAACCATGGGCACAGGATTTGGGAATGAGATAAGCAAACACACCAAGAGCTTTTGCATAATCTGACAGCTCATATCAGGACATTCAGTAATAAGGCCAAATACCAGTGGCCCTACAGATATTTAGCATTTGAAAAGCAGCATCTATTGATTTACCAAGAAATATCACATCACGTTTTGGACATGAGTGAAGTGGCCTCAGCATAACGACAGACCCAGAGCGAGAGAAAGAGCGTAAAGCCTCCCATACATTAGACAACTAAAGTCTGACACACTTTCAGATTTAACAAAAATCTGTGCTAAGTCATGGGTTTTTAGTCTTAGAGGTGCACACATCTTAAGATTCTCCAAAGACTGGGAATCATGCAGCTTCAACACATTATAAAACTTCAGCAGGATTCTTTTGGGGATTTAAAAAAAATCTTAGGCCTCCTCATCCTGTGGGAAACTGACACAAAGAAGAAAAAGAGGAAGACAGTAAGCCTACAGAACCCGACATGCAATGGAGCACCATTGGCCGCCGCATTTGTGTGTGCAACGTTCTGTGACAAAACCAAAAAGCGGGGAAAACGCAGTGTCACTACCGGCGTGCTGATGTCAGACGAAGACAGCGCACCTATTGGCTGTTGGCAGTGCAGGATTATATCGCATCGCCAACCGTCACAACTAATTTGAGCCAAGACTAAAGACTAATAACAAGATATAATAACAGATAATAACAAGAAGGTTTTATTTTGTCGGAAAAGTAAAGACGAAGAAAAGACTGTCGCAAACTCAGTTGGAACCGTCGTAATACAATCTCACACAAATCGTGAGTCGTGATGGGGGCGTGCACCCACTGGAAAGATTTCACTACGAATTCTAATACTGTGAAATCGTTTAAGACATCGTCTAGTGTAAGGCCACTAGTGTACGGCCAGTGTAAGGCCACTAGTGTACAGCCAGTGTAAGGCCAGTGTAAGGCCACTCGTGTAAGGCCACTAGTGTAAGGACAGCGTAAGGCCAGTGTAAGGCCACTCGTGTAAGGCCACTAGTGTAAGGACAGCGTAAGGCCAGTGTAAGGCCACTAGTGTAAGGCCAGTGTACGGCCAGTGTAAGGCTAGTGTAAGGCCACCAGTGTAAGGCCAGTGTAAGGCCAGCGTAAGGCTAGTGTAAGGCTAGTGTAAGGCCACTAGTGTAAGGCCAGTGTAAGGCCAGTAGTGTACGGCCAGTATAAGGCCAGTAGTGTAAGGCCAGTGTAAGGCCACTAGTGTACTGCCAGTGTAAGGCCAGTGTAAGGCCACTAGCGTACGGCCAGTGTAAGGCCACTAGTGTAAGGCCAGTGTAAGGCCACTAGTGTAAGGCCAGCGTAAGGCCAGTGTAAGGCCAGTGTAAGGCCACTAGCATAAGGCCAGTGTAAGGCCAGCGTAAGGCCAGTGTAAGGCCAGTGTAAGGCCACTAGTGTAACGCCAGAGTAAGGCCAGTGTAAGGCCACTAGTGTAAGGCCAGCATAAGGCCAGTAGTGTAAGGCCACTAGTGTACGGCCAGTATAAGGCCAGTGTAAGGCCACTAGTGTAAGGCCAGCATAAGGTCGCTAGTGTAAGGTCGCTAGTGTAAGGTCAGTAGTGTAAGGCCACTAGTGTACGGCCAGTGTAAGGCCAGTGTAAGGCCACTAGTGTAAGGCCAGTGTAAGGCCAGCGTAAGGCTAGTGTAAGGCCACCAGTGTAAGGACAGTGTGAGGCCAGCGTAAGGCTAGTGTAAAGCTAGTGTAAGGCCACTAGTGTAAGGCCAGTAGTGTACGGCCAGTGTAAGGCCAGTAGTGTAAGGCCAGTGTAAGGCCACTAGTGTAAGGCCAGTGTAAGGCCAGTAGTGTAAGGCCAGTGTAAGGCCAGTAGTATAAGGCTAGTGTAAG
>CM045895.1:1155000-1430000 GCA_025169545.1 Anguilla japonica
ACATATTCTCACACACTCATACATGCACACACATAAACACACACACACCAAACATGGAATTATGAAGGCACACATTCATGAATGTTCATGCCACAGCACATATCTCATAATCACACAGATTCAATATTTCATGTAAAGTATGCTCTTCATATTTTTAATCAGTGATACTTCCTACTGGAATCAGAGCAATGAAAAATCTTCCTGGGTCTCAATGGGATATCTTCAAATTCCGTCACTAATGAGCCATATGCTATCCTTCAAGGAAAAGGATCATTATACATTATCCCTCTGGTTAGACACACTAAAGAAATTTACTCCAGTTAGAGAATGCAGTCAGAGGGTTTTGAAGTATGTTGCATGATTCAAGGGGGAAAAGAATTGGATATGTACTGTAACAGACGTTCTGAGCTTCAGAAAGTATGGTAGGTCAAGGACAGGAGAGAGACGACACTTAAACTAGTCTTCTGTGCATCTGTACAGCTGAAAAATCTCTAAAACTAAGAGGATGGAAAATATAAAGTCAGAGAAATCTGATAGTAGATATAATGCCGCTTCTACATTAAGGAGAAGGGAGAAATAATACAGAACTAGGGTAAAATGTACATGTGTGTAGATATTCATCATGTAAGATTTTCAGCTTGTTCACAATGTGCAAATGTATTTTATTCCTTTTTCCCTTACATTCCAGATTACTGGTGTGTCAAAGGGCAGCCATCTGAGCAGCTGTATATACTTGGCTGTGTTTGATTTGTTTGTAACTATTTTTGCAGAGTTACAATACAAGTTCTTCACAGAAAGAGTAATTCAGTAATTCAGCCAAGCGGTGTAGTTCTCAAACCAAAACGGTTTTATTCCCCTAACCTTGGAAGGGCCCACAGGAAGAGCATGGAAATATTGACTCAGTGTTAAGCACAAAAGCATCGTGTTTACAACCTCACACTGTGAAGACAGCAATATTACTTTAAGAAAAAAGTGACAAGTAACCAAGAGGTGCAATATCCAAAAAACCCAACTTGCAAAAACAAGGAAAAACTACTGATGGCACTGTGAAGTTTAAAACAGGTACAGTACACTGCCAGTGGCTCACTGGTTTGAACCAATCATTGTGCATTACTGTGGAGAGCCAGGCCTTTCGATGAGTTCAAATGTGATTGACAGCTCACAAGGTTAAAGAAACCTGGCTGTTCTATCACTAGTAAATTGGCCTACACTCATGCAGACGAAATAAAGCCCCTACCCCAAAGCTATAGCTCACAATTAAATCCATTTAGAATTAGGGTTGGTTAAATAGCTCCAATAACATTTTTAGAGTGCATGTACTCATGACCTTTGCTTTAAACATCATGCGCCACTCATTATGAACATGACATTGGGATATGCAGAGCACAGGGATCAATCCTCCCCAGACTGCTATCAGCTCTCCATCACCATCACACCAGCATCTCTGTCTGCATGATTTCACTATATCATCATCAGCATCACTACCAGCAACACCATCATCATCATCATTTACATCATTACATCATTAATGACACCATCATTACACACTACATATATTTATTAAAACAAGATAAAAATAAAAATTTATCTCACATCAACATCATCATCTCCACAATCATCATCATCATCACCATCATCATCTCCACAATCATCATTACCATCAACATCATAATCATCTCCACAATCTTCATCATAATTATCACCATCATCATCATTATCAACAGCATCTTCGTCATCATCATCATTAATATTAATCATCATCGTCACTGCTGGAATCATCATCATCGTCATCATCATTAGTCACCATTTTCTCTGAACCGTAGTAATGATGAAATCAGCATCACCATTAAGCACACTTAGCTTATGCAGATGAACTGACATTTCATCTCACAATGGCCTAAAGGATCCTTACTAAACAGAGGCATAAGCTTTGTGGTCCCTTTCTGGTTTCTGACGTAAAACATCACCAGTATTATTGTGACAGAGGTATGGAGATACCTCTTTTTCCATCTGAGAAACAGCAGTGTGTGTTACCTTCATGGCTGCCAAACCCATAACAACAAGCGGAACTGCTAGTGCACTACCACTTCCTCTCATGCATGCATGCACACACACACACACACATACACACACTCACTGACTCTCTGACTGACACACATTTGGGCTGTTACAGATCCCAGGCACACTTCTTTGATTCCAGCAGCTCTACAGCTCTTTAAGTATCTGACCATCTGACCACTCCAGCAGCTCTACAGCTCTTTAAGCATCTGACCTCTCCAGCAGCTCTACAGCTCTTTAAGCATCTGACCATCTGACCATCTGACCACTCCAGCAGCTCTACAGCTCTTTAAGCATCTGACCTCTCCAGCAGCTCTACAGCTCTTTAAGCATCTGACCACTCCAGCAGCTCTACAGCTCTTTAAGCATCTGACCACTCCAGCAGCTCTACAGCTCTTTAAGCATCTGACCATCTGACCACTCCAGCAGCTCTACAGCTCTTTAAGCATCTGACCATCTGACCAGCCAGCTCTACAGCTCTTTAAGCATCTGCCATCTGACCACTCCAGCAGCTCTACAGCTCTTTAAGCATCTGACCATCTGACCACTCCAGCAGCTCTACAGCTCTTTAAGCATCTGACCACTCCAGCAGCTCTACAGCTCTTTAAGCATCTGACCATCTGACCACTCCAGCAGCTCTACAGCTCTTTAAGCATCTGACCATCTGACCACTCCAGCAGCTCTACAGCTCTTTAAGCATCTGACCATCTGACCACTCCAGCAGCTCTACAGCTCTTTAAGCATCTGACCACTCCAGCAGCTCTACAGCTCTTTAAGCATCTGACCATCTGACCACTCCAGCAGCTCTGCTCTACAGCTCTTTAAGCATCTGACCATCTGACCACTCCAGCAGCTCTACAGCTCTTTAAGCATCTGACCATCTGACCACTCCAGCAGCTCTCTACAGCTCTTTAAGCATCTGACCACTCCAGCAGCTCTACAGCTCTTTAAGCATCTGACCACTCCAGCAGCTCTACAGCTCTTTAAGCATCTGACCATCTGACCACTCCAGCAGCTCTACAGCTCTTTAAGCATCTGACCACTCCAGCAGCCCTACAGCTCTTTAAGCATCTGACCACTCCAGCAGCTCTACAGCTCTTTAAGCATCTGACCATCTGACCACTCCAGCAGCTCTACAGTGCTTTAAGCATCTGACCACTCCAGCAGCTCTACAGCTCTTTAAGCATCTGACCACTCCAGCAGCTCTACAGCTCTTTAAGCATCTGACCACTCCAGCAGCTCTACAGCTCTTTAAGCATCTGACCATCTGACCACTCCAGCAGCTCTACAGCTCTTTAAGCATCTGACCATCTGACCACTCCAGCAGCTCTACAGCTCTTTAAGCATCTGACCATCTGACCACTCCAGCAGCTCTACAGCTCTTTAAGCATCTGACCACTCCAGCAGCTCTACAGCTCTTTAAGCATCTGACCACTCCAGCAGCTCTACAGCTCTTTAAGCATCTGACCATCTGACCACTCCAGCAGCTCTACAGCTCTTTAAGCATCTGACCATCTGACCACTCCAGCAGCTCTACAGCTCTTTAAGCATCTGACCACTCCAGCAGCCCTACAGCTCTTTAAGCATCTGACCACTCCAGCAGCTCTACAGCTCTTTAAGCATCTGACCATCTGACCACTCCAGCAGCTCTACAGTGCTTTAAGCATCTGACCACTCCAGCAGCTCTACAGCTCTTTAAGCATCTGACCACTCCAGCAGCTCTACAGCTCTTTAAGCATCTGACCACTCCAGCAGCTCTACAGCTCTTTAAGCATCTGACCACCTGACCACTCCAGCAGCTCTACAGCTCTTTAAGCATCTGACCATCTGACCACTCCAGCAGCTCTACAGCTCTTTAAGCATCTGACCATCTGACCACTCCAGCAGCTCTACAGCTCTTTAAGCATCTGACCACTCCAGCAGCTCTACAGCTCTTTAAGCATCTGACCATCTGACCACTCCAGCAGCTCTACAGCTCTTTAAGCATCTGACCATCTGACCACTCCAGCAGCTCTACAGCTCTTTAAGCATCTGACCATCTGACCACTCCAGCAGCTCTACAGCTCTTTAAGCATCTGACCACTCCAGCAGCTCTACAGTGCTTTAAGCATCCATGTCAGTGGCCTGAGTCACTGCTGCAGCCAAAGCATCCATTGCATTCACTCATCTGCACTCAGGTGACCAGCCTACACAAACTACAGACCAGACGGTACTGCAGGAGCACTAGCACCCATCAGAGGAGAATCAGGCCAGAATCAAGCACCAAGCACTTGACATATATGAGGCATAGATGATGGTCAAATCTGAAAATACTCCTGCAGACCCCTAGAAATTTTCATCACAAAACGTTACTAACCAAGAACGTACAATCATATGCAGAGCAGTAGCAAATATAAATGCTTTGTTTAACATCACTCTCTAACCTAGCCCATGCTTACTGTGTGAACTGGACTTAATGTGTTCATAGCCATGAACACATTGTTACATAATGAGTATCGTAGTTATCAGACCTGTGTTCTGTAGTTGTTCCAATGACCTTCAGTATGCACTTGTACGTCATTTTGGATAAAAGCGTCTGCCAAATAAATGTAATGTAATTTTTAAAATCATCAGTGGTAATTGTCCTAGCACGTAAATGTTTTAGTTATTTTAGATCAAGCTTTTGTCACAGTTCTGCTCTGTTGCCATCTGTTTATGAATGCTTCCTGTCTTCTTTTGCCTCGTTTCTCTTTTCTTCTTGCTCACTCGCTCAGGATTCCTTCTTCTCACCGTAGCGGGATTTGACCCCAACGCCCCCTGTCACTCCACACATGATCACGGTATTCAGTTTTCCCAGAGGGTTGTATAACGCAAGCACAGCAGACATGTTTGATTTTAACAGTCAGGATGCCGTAATCGAATGATATTCCGCCTCATTTAATTCAATGTTCAGCAGTGGCCCTGGAAAATGGGCTCCTGAGGTTAAGGTGGCAGCCATTTTAGCTCGAGGAAGAATGGACTAGATTAAAATGAACAAGCCTGAATCTTAGAGCGGGAGTTAAACTACCACAGCAAGCAGGCACAATTCCACTTAGCCTACTTCACTGCCTCTTTAACAGAAAAATATACATTAAGTTTGTTTAAAAGAGCGAAAACAGCACATTACGCGCTAAGCAGGACGGTACTGCAGTGCTGTGATCTCTTCTCCCTGGGTGGCGATGGCAGTTTAACATCGAGATGGTCTCCGTGGGATTACTCCACAGGTGAAAACACCAATCACGCTCAGCGATATGTGTCTGAGCCAAGCGGCAGCCAATAAAACAAGGCCCCAGAAGCGTGCAGCTCCTCTGAAATCCACAGGCTTGTTAGCGCACTGGGCCGCGTGCCCGACTCACGGCTCTCTGGTGTGTTTTTGCCAGACTCCGCACCGTCTGTGTTCGACCGAACAGTCTGAGGAAGCATCTACTCCGCTCCTACTTCTGTGGTAACTGCTAACGGCCCGAATTCAAGACACTTTTTAAAGGATTTACAGCATTGATGCTCATTTTGAATTTATATTATTTAGGCATTACATTCATTAAGACAAAAGGCCCTGCTTTTTCCTGGTTTGTGTCATGAAGGGGCTGGAGCCTATCCCACCATGCATTGGGCAAGAGGCAAGAATCCACCCAGGGCAGATCTGTAATCCATCATAGGGCACAAACACCATTTACTGAGGTACTCACACATACAGGCAGTTCAGACTCTTAGATAACTTAAGCTGCCTGAGTTTGCACCGTGGGAAAATCCCACACAGACACAGGGAGAATACTCAATCCCCACACAGACACAGGGAGAATACTCAAACCCCACACAGACACAGGGAGAATACTCAAACCCTACACAGACACAGGGAGAATACTCAAACCCTACACAGACACAGGGAGAATACTCAAACCCCACACAGACACAGGGAGAATACTCAAACCCCACACAGACACAGGGAGAATACTCAAACCCCACACAGACACAGGGAGAATACTCAAACCCCACAAAGAAATACCAAACCCACACAGACACAGGGAGAATACTCAAACCCACACAGACACAGGGAGAATACTCAAACCCTACACAGACACAGGGAGAATACTCAAACCCCAAACCTACACTGACACAGGGAGACACAGGGGGAGAATACTCAAACCCCACACAGACACAGGGAGAATACTCAAACCCCCACACAGACACAGGGAGAATACTCAAACCCCACACAGACACAGGGAGAATACTCAAACCCCACACAACACAGGGAGAATACTCAAACCCTATACAGACACAGGGAGAATACTCAAACCCCAAACCTACAGACACAGGGAGAATACTCAAACCCTACACAGACACAGGGAGAATACTCAAACCCCACACAGACACAGGGAGAATACTCAAACCCCACACAGACACAGGGAGAATACTCAAACCCCACACAGACACAGGGAGAATACTCAAACCCTACACAGACACAGGGAGAATACTCAAACCCTACACTGACACAGGGAGAATACTCAAACCCTACACAGGCACAGGGAGAATACTCAAACCCCACACAGACACAGGGAGAATACTCAAACCCCACACAAACACAGGGAGAATACTCAAACCCCACACAGGCACAGGGAGAATATTCAAACCCTACACAGGCACAGGGGGAATACTCAAACCCCACACAGACACAGGGAGAATACTCAAACCCCACACAGACACAGGGAGAATACTCAAACCCCACACAAAGAGACTCTGGCCAGGACTCAAAATGAGGACCTTCTTGCTGAAAGGCAACTGCTATCTACAGCACCACCATGCCACCCAGGAGACGAACAATTGTTGTATTGAATTTCACAATAACAGCGATATGAAATACTGTATATCCCGGGATAATTGTAGCTTATGTCACAAAATGAAATTACCATGCGACTCAAAATAAAACTGTCTCCTAAAACTATGCTAACTTTGTTTTGTAGCTAACATTATTAGGCTGTGCATATTAAAAAAACCCCAGCACCTGTCACAAATTACCATGCGACTGATGTTTTGACTAGGCTGTGCATAGGGACTAGGTATTAGTTGTCATGCATAATGTGTACAAAATGGAGTACACATTATTCATAGCAACTAAGTCTCAGGGACTCCTGGCGGTCTTCGGCCCACCCCCACCCTGCCCCCCACCCCCGAAGATGAAGCCAACTGGGGCGTGATGACATAGAACAGACTCTGACTGCCGATGTCAGGGCTACCAAGGGCTGCCCACTCTAATGGCTGCTAACTGAGCCGGCAATGTCACACACAAACATGTCCACACGTTTAGCACACTGCACAAGAACACTACGGAGGGTTACATCTCCAGCTCCTGGTGTTTTTCTGTTTCCTGTTTCCTGTTTCCTGTTTCTATCGCAAGACTGAAGTCTTTATAAATCAAAACAGTATCAACGATGATTTTATGTCCTTTTTTGAATTTGAAATAAATTTTATGAAGAGCTGCCACAATTTAACCTTGAAAACATTCAAAACAGGATCATAGGCCAAGCTTATGAACGGGATTGGTGTAAAATCACACTTTTCAGTATGGCAACTTATCTTGGCAGGAAAAACAGCATTAGCAAACACCAGAGAGCAACACTAATTATGATACACAACTGTCACAGTTCTTAAATTATGGAATTAAATTTGTATACAGCACTGACAGGGTGAACACATGGCATTATCTGCCATTTGAAAAAATTGTATCCAGAAGTATATCTTTGGTTTATACAGCTATATTTCTGATACTCATTCTTTACATAGGTTATTCGTTTAGAGCCACCCAGATCCAGAACCACTTGCATAGCATAGATATACTCAAATCACACAGCTTAATATATTGCAAAGCCATTCGGGTTAAGTACCTTACCTGGGACTTGAACCTGCAGCCCCATTTTGTACTAAGCCACTTTTCATGTTGGAAACGTAATAATAGATTAGGAATTTGCTGCATTTTCTGAACTGGAATGAAAGAAAAGCTTACCCAAGCAGACCTGCAGTCCCAGCATTTCGCTGCACCGTACATCACATCCTGTCCAGTGAAGGAACTTGTTCATGAAAGCAGGTCATGTGACCCAAGCCCATAACTCTCATTTGGACGGTGATCTAACTCGACCTGCTGGCATGCTGACCGGTCCTAGCGTGGGATGGTAAGGGCTGGGGGGGGGGGGGGGGGGGCACCAGAACAGAGGCCATTTGGGGGAGGAAGGCAAACTGTTGTTCGATGAATAAAAGTGCGATTTACTGCCTGCTTTACACCACGCGCACGTGCACTTGCAGGAGCAAAAGCGCCATCGCTCAGCGCACATGCTAATCTGCGTCAGGGCGGCGGTCCCGGGTGTGAGACGGCCTCAGAGTACCGACAGAGCGGGAGATTTATGGCCTCCGTGGTGACTGAGCACCAGGGCCGAGCTTCTCTTAGTCAACATGCTGAGCGAGGCCAGCTTGATATACAATCCGCTGGGTATAAGCACTGGTGGGTGATGTACACCTCTGTCACCCTAACAGTAAGGTTATAAACACCAGAGTGGCTCACAGACTTTGCATTCTGTAAAAAGAATTTCCATAGCACAGTGCAATGTAAGTATTTGGACAGTGACACAATTTTTGTTGTTTTGGCTCTGTATTCCAGCACACTGGATTAGAAATGTAAAAATGAATATACGGCTGTTGTCAGCTTTAATTTGAGGGCATTTATATACATATCGGGTGATCCATGTAGGAATTACAGACCTTTTCATACACAGTCCTCCTATTTTAGAGGACCAAAAGTAATTGGCCAATAGACAGCTCAACTGTTTCTTGGCAAGCTGCATCTTTATTTCATGCACAAGAAAGCTAACCAAAGGTCAAGAGTGGATTCTAGGTGTGGCATTTGCATTTGGAGTCTGTTACTGTTAGCCTATCAATCAACATGAGGACCAAAATGTCAATGCCAGTAAAGTAGGCCATCACAAGCCTGAAAAGCCAAATACATTGATCAGAGACACAGCCAAAACATTGGGTGTGTCAAAATCAGCTGTTTGGTACATTGTTACAGTAATAAGCAGGAATGCACTGGTGACCTCAGTGATAGCAAACCACCTGGTAGACCACAGAAGAAAAACCTCTTTTCAATTGTTGAACATATCAAAAACACTCTTTGGGGTATAGGCATAGATGTGTCAAAAACTAAAATAAAGAGAAGACCACACCAGCATAACCTCCTTCACTGCAGGATGTAAGCCACGCAGGAACCAAACAGGATAGAATTTGCTAGAAAGTACATTGAAAACCTGTATAGTTCGGGAACAAACTCTTATGGACAGAAGACATGAGTATTAACCTGTACCAAAGTGATGGAAAGAGGAAAGTGTGGGGAAAGAGAAAAACTGCTCATGATACAAAGAATGCCACCTAATCCAACCAAATGCCTCAAAATTCATTGGACAGTGCTTCACCTTGCAGCAGGACAATAGCCCCAAAGACACTTCTAGAGCAACCAAGGAGTTTTTCAGGGCCAAAAGGTGGAATGATCTTGACTGGCCAAGTCAGTCCCTGAAGATGAAATCTGCCCCAAAAAAAGGAGCTGAAGATGGCTGCAGTACAGGCCTGGCGGCACCACCAGGAAAGATACCCAGCATGCGATGATGTCTATGGGATGCAAACTTAAGGCATCAATTTAATGAAAATAATTTGCAACCAATTACTAAACATGATGACTTTATAAAAATTATACTCATTTGTTCAATGACGTTTGCTCCCCTAAAATGAAGGGAGTCAAATGACTATGTATAAAAATGTATGCAACTTGCAACTTTAATGTTAGGTTAATCTAAAAATTTGCAGTTGAAAAAATCAAATATATACATTTGTAACAAATGAAGTAAAATTTTAGGTTCATCCAATGAAGAATTTTCTTTTAGAGTATCTAGTATATTTGAAAATATACCATTTATTGCAGCTATGCTCTTTCACCTCTGTATAAGCAAAGATATTATGCAACATATTTTTTCAATATATGGCAATATACTTTCGTTGTGCAAGGGTAGACATGGACGTCTGTATCGTGCAGCTATTTCATAATTATCAGGGAACATTGGGTTTGGATGCCTAACCCATATAACTCTTACCCAACACCACATGTGAAAAGAGTCCTTGAGACAGCCCAGAGGTGAAGGAACGTAAATATTCTCTCATTTGTGTTGGGGCAGAGAATATAATGCTGCCAACCTGCTCCGTTATTATTCTGAAAACGTACCATTTTATGCTGCTGTCAGATTAGAAACGGCGACGATTTCTCACTCTCCGCAGACATTGTTGTGATCTTCTAGAGCCAAATCATAAATTGGAATCCATGCTCTTGGATTTTTGCGGTGTAATATGTGTCTGTGATAAATCTGCAAAGACCGGACTGCATTCAAAGAGCCACCATTTCGGAGCAGACGAAAGCAAGCTTCGGGGTTAACGAGATCTGTTGTTTGTTGGAGCGGTTATTTAACAAAATACATCCCAACAATATTTAGCAAAAAGTAACTTTTAAGAACACAGAAAAAAGAAGATGAACAAAACTTAGCACCAAGTTCTAACACGAAGCTCACCCTCCACATCTGCTTATTAAGCTCCGGATGGTTAAGCTGGATATAACTGACGCTATTGCCCTGACGGCTTGGTGCTGACAGCAGCGCTCGCTCCTAACCGCTCGCTGTGCCAAACGTCCGAGAGCATTCTGCAACCGCGCCACGGCCCTCCCAGTAATTCCCAACCATCATCTGGGAGGTAACAGCACTTAATCACCCCAGCGGAAAAACTCAATACTTATCGGATTTTCATCCTTAAACGTCGGAAAAGGACAATTGGTTTGGTCTCATGTACTTCTCCTCTGGTAAGGACCTCCTCTCTAAGGATAAAGTGGCAGTGATACCTAACCATTAGCCCGGTCTGGCACTAATTTGCTGATTTATATAAATCAGATGAATGCACTTATGTTCTCCTACATTTTGACTTCCTCTGGATAACAGCATCTGCTCAATGACTTTAATGTAATGTATGTAAAGCACATCATTTAAAAAAAGAGCAGTCACTCTTCTTATTTTTGATTGTGGCTTTTTTCCCCCTTTATTGTAAATCTTGTTCATTTAGAATGGTTCCAATTTCATATGAACTTAAAATGACCAATTATCTAGGAGATCACAGACAGTACAGGCATTCTGGTTCTCCCACCCCACACTACATGGGGCTGGGTGCTATGTTACCCATAATACCATGGAGCTGTCCTTAGAGCATATGCATCCTTTCAACAGAAATGAAATGTAAGCACTGTGGTAGGCTGTTTCAAACATGGAGCTAGGATTAACATTCTCTAAACAGAGTGAAATAAAAAATGTAAACAGTGCGCCTGAAATATACTCGCATTAACCTATACATCATTCATATCCCGAATGAAATAATAATAATACTAATAATAATCATAATAATCATAATTAAATTGTTATAGGCATGACATTTTAAACTTTTGGACTTTGTTTTACCCATTTCCCATATTTTCATAGATTAATACGCTGGCTATGTCAGCCAGGACTGGCTGCAGTGGAACACCTCTGATCAGGTCCTTTTCTGATCTTCCAGCAGAGACTGAACATCTAACATCGTGAGATTAAACTCCACCAGGGTGGTAGTAAATTCAATTCAAATTAAATTCATGAGGCAATTCCAATTCCAATCTTAGGATATTTGGCATTGAACACTCATCCATCCATTATCTATACCCGCTTATCCTGAGCAGGGTCGCGGGGGTGCTGGAGCCTATCCCAGCATGCATTGGGCAAGAGGCAGGAATACACCCTGGACAGGCCGCCAAACTATCGCAAGGCACACACACCATTCACTCACACACTCATACCTATGGGCAATTTAGAGTCTCAAATTAGCCTACCTGCATGTTTTTGGACTGTGGGAGGAAACTGGAGTACCTGAAGGAAACCCATGCGGACACGAGGAGAACACGTAAATTCCACACAGAAAGGCCCCAAGCCAAGAGATTCAAACCCATGACCTTCTTGCTGTGAGGCAACAGTGCTACCAATGTATTCAAAAATGTCAATAATGTTCTATTAGGATTTTTGATAAACTGAATTTAAGTTCATTTGTTGAACTGAGAATTCAGTGAAGAGAATTGCACTGACGGAAGCTGTGCAGGATGAATATCCAGTTGGAAGTTTGCTATACATTTAAAATTGAGATTAATTGAAATAAAATGGAAAAGAGAGAATTATTCTGGAAAATGAATTGAGCTGAATGAATTTAAAGTGATAAGGAGTTGAATTGGAATTGAATTACAAGATCTGACCCCAACCTTCAACCTTAAAAATCCTACATCCTGTTAACTTCAATTACATTTGACAGTTTTCAGTAGAAGCAGACTCATAATTAGGCTACTTTAGTTCCCGTAACTGAGAATGAAAACAGACCTGCTCACGAGTAACAGTGACCTAAATTTCCACCAAGATCTTCATTCAAATTAGTGCCCTCACCTAAAGTGTTATATTTGACACTTTCACAGCTGATTGTAGGGTAGTGACTGCAATGTATGCCGTGATTCATGAATGAAGGAAATGCTGGTCTGTGATTAAAAAGATGCAATATCAATCGCTGTTGGTAAAATATGTATTTAAAATAATTTAAATACTCTTTAGATGCAAAAACTCCCTATACTGCCAATCCCTGAGAACTTTCAGTGAGAATGTTACTAACAAAACATACATCACATGAAAGAATGTTCTGAATATTGGCAAAATAGATGTTTCTTTTAATGGGAATCCAAAAAATAACAGCAGCAGTAATACCGAGTGGTGGGCAGTAAAGGCCTTTGGCAGAGGGAAGATCCATGGGAGTGAATCTGATGCCGTTACAGTGATGGAGAGAAGCTGCTAAATTAGCCAGTGTGGAACACTGGGAGTGTCCCAAGCCTCCACAACCCTAGGGCTACCGGCTGCTCCGTTCATTTGAACACAGAAATCGCTTTCAAACAGATACACCCATTCCCCACTTACACTAAACGATGCCCAGCTCGCCAAGGACTACAGACAGTCATCTTGGACAAACCGTTAGCCCCACTCACACTAAACGATGCCCAGCTCGCCCAGGACAACAGACAGCCATCTTGGACAAACCGTTAGCCCCACTCACACTAAACGATGCCCAGCTCACCCAGGACAACAGACAGCCATCTTGGACAAACCGTTAGCCCCACTCACACTAAACGATGCCCAGCAGCTCATCTTGCCCAGGACACTCACAGACAGCAACATCATTGGACAGACTGTTAGCCCCACTCACACTAAACGATGCCCAGCTCGCCCAGGACAACAGACAGCCATCTTGGACAGACTGTTAGCCCCACTCACACTAAACGATGCCCAGCTCGCCCAGGACAACAGACAGCCATCTTGGACAGACCGTTAGCCCCACTCACACTAAACGATGCCCAGCTCACCCAGGACAACAGACAGCCACCTTGGACAGACCGTTAGCTGCGCCGCGCAGTGACAATGAGGTATTGATGAATCCTTTCAGCCCGCCACTCACGTCTTTCAGCCAGCCGCCTAACCATCTCTCAATTTCCCTCGCTCAATACTCCCTCTCTCTCCCCCTCAGCTGACGTGTGACGGGCATTCAGGTACAAAATGGCCACCGTGCGTCAGCCAGGGGGAGGCTGAGGTGAGTTCCCCCTTCACTGTAAAGCGTCATGGCATTCATGAAAAACACCAATTCCACACCTAGAATCAACTCAAGACCTTTTTTCAGCTTTCTTGTGCATGTACTAATGAAGCCAAGACACACAGCTGGCCAAGCTGAGCAGCCAACTGTCCAATTACTTTTGCTCCCCTAAAATGAGGGGACTATGTATGAAAGGGCTGTAATTCTTACAGGATCACATGATATGGTTGTAAATGCCCTCAAGTTAAAGCTGACAGTCTGCACTTTAACCTCACATTCATTGTTTTAGTTCAAAACCAATGTGCTGGAGCACAGAGCCAAAACTTTAAAAAACGTTATGTCACTTTCCCACCAATATTGCATTTAACTGTATATGCAATTCATTGTTGTTATTAAGAATGGTAAATGGACTGCATTTATATAGCGCTTTTATCCAAAGCGCTTTACAATTGATGCCTCTCATTCGCCAGAGCAGTTAGAGGTTAGGGGTTAGGTGTCTTGCTCAAGGACACTTCGACATGCCCAGGGCGGGGTTTGAACCGGCAACCCTCCGACTGCCAGACAATCGGTCTTACCTCCTGAGCTATATCGCCCATGAACATTATGGCAACACTTTTTAAGGCTGGGAGATCCAACCTGGCAGAATACTGGCTGTAAAATATTCCTGTTGCTTTAGCATGCCAGTAGAGAAACAGAAGCTGTGTAGTTCATTAAGCTGTTACACTTCACACCACATTAAGCCATCATCTAAAAGCACCACTCCAACCAGGGCATGCAGTATTCATGAGAAACAGGGCATGACGTTACTCTTCACACTTTGAAATGATCCATCTTTTATTGAATACGTTTTTTATGCTCAGAGGAGAACCTCTCAAAGCCCTGAGATTAACCCTACGCGTGCCGCGTATCCTGTAAAATGGTTTATGTGACACCAGGTAACTCACCCACACGATATAGAAGCAGCCAACAGGCCTGCGCGTAGCGGCCTGGCTAACGTCAGCACTGTTTCACAGGCATAAATCTGCAGGCCATGATGCATGAGGACACAGAAATGCATGCAGGATGCATAAATAAACGCTACAGGACAGAAACGAGGCACTGCACAGACACTAAACGCGGTAGATAGGCTGCAAATAAATATAACTGCACATGCACAGACAGTGCAGCGTTTTCTCTCAGGATAATCCCCAGGGATGTTCCTCAGACGAACACGCACAGCCACACGCACAGGATTACTGTATATTACTGACAGGTATGTAACTGCATTCTGTAGGGCTGGATTACTGTATATTACTGACAGGTATGTAACTGCATTCTGTAGGGCTGGATTACTGTATATTACTGACAGGCATGTAACTGCATTCTGTAGGGCTGGATTACTGTATATTACTGACAGGTATGTAACTGCATTCTGTAGGGCTGGATTACTGTATATTACTGACAGGTATGTAACTGCATTCTGTAGGGCTGGATTACTGTATATTACTGACAGGTATGTAACTGCATTCTGTAGGGCTGGATTACTGTATATTACTGACAGGTATGTAACTGCATTCTGTAGGGCTGGATTACTGTATATTACTGACAGGTATGTAACTGCATTCTGTAGGGCTGGATTACTGTATATTACTGACAGGGTATGTAACTGCATTCTGTAGGGCTGGATTACTGTATATTACTGACAGGTATGTAACTGCATTCTGTAGGGCTGGATTACTGTATATTACTGACAGGTATGTAACTGCATTCTGTAGGGTGGATTACTGTATATTACTGACAGGTATGTAACTGCATTCTGTAGGGCTGGATTACTGTATATTACTGACAGGTATGTAACTGCTTTCTGTAGGGCTGGATTACTGTATATTACTGACAGGCATGTAACTGCATTCTGTAGGGTTGGATTACTGTATATTACTGACAGGTATGTAACTGCATTCTGTAGGGCTGGATTACTGTATATTACTGACAGGTATGTAACTGCATTCTGTAGGGCTGGATTTCCACAAGAAGTCATTTCTAAATAATAGCTAAGAGACAGATTTATTTTAGTTTTTTTGTTTTTATGTACTCTATCAGATTTTCAGGTCAAAAGTTTACATACACTTTGTTAGTATTTGGTGGCATTGCCGTTTAATTGCTTAACTTGAATCAAACGCTTGGAGTAGCCTTCCATAAGCTTCTCACAATACTTTGCTGGAATTCTTGTCTATTCCTCCTGACAGAACTGGTGTAAGTCAGTCAGGTTTGTGGGCCTCCTTGCTCGGACACACTTTTTCAGTTCAGTCTACAAATTTTCTATGAAATTCAGATGAGGGCTGATGGCCACTCCAATACTTTCACTATGTAGTCTTTAAGCCATTTTATTACAACCTTGGAGGTATGCTCAGGATCATTGTCCTGCTGGAAGACCCAGTTGCGACCAAGTTTTACCTTCCTAGCTGATGTCTCGAGGTGTTGCTTCAGAATTTTGCACCACTCCCTTATCCAGCAAAACACCCCCACAACATGATGCTGCCATCCCCATGCTTCACAGTTGGGATGGTGTTCTTCGGATTAAAAGCCTCACCCTTTTTCCTCATACATAGCGCTGATCATTATGGCCAAACAGTTTTTTTTTCATCTGACCAGAAAACACTCGTCCAAAAGGCTAGGGTTTCATCCTGGTGATCATCTGCAAACTTCATTCTGGCTTTTTTATGCCGGTGTTGGAGTAGTTGCTTCTTCCTTGCACGACAGCCTTTCAGGCCATGGCATGCAGGATTCTCTTAATGGTGGATGTAGATACTTTGTACCTGATGCCTCCAACTCCTTCACCAGTTCCTTTGTTGTTGTCTTGGGGTTCAGTTTAACCTTTCGAACCAAAGTTAGTTCAGCCCTGGGAGTTAATTTGTGCCTCCTTCCTGAACGATGCAGTGTCTGTGTGGTCCCAAGGTTTTTATATTTGCATACAATTGTTTGTATAGATGCTCGTGGTACCTTCAGTTATTTGGAAATTGCCCCTAAAGAGGAACCAGAATTGTGGAAGTCCAAAAAAAATTTTCTGAGGTCTTGGATTTTCCCATGGTATCAAAAAGGCGAAAAGGCAGTGGCTCTAAAGGTAGGCCCTTAAATACAACCATGGGTGCCAATTAACTCCCAGTTAACTCCTAATTATTACAATTGGCCAATCAGAAGCTTCTAAAAAGTCATTACATCAATTTCTGGAATCTTCCAGACTGTTTAAAGAGTCAGTCAACTTGGTGTATGTAAACTTTTGACCCACTAGAATTCTGACATAGTGAATTAAAGCTGAAATAAATCTGTCTCTAATCAATTGTTTTAGAATGATCTCTGATGTGAACAACATAGATACCCAAACTGCCAAAAGAAATGTATGGTAACAAGAAATGTGCAGAGTTGTGAGTTTGAATATCTTTAGCCTAGGTGTATGTAAACTTTTGGCTTCAACTGTATGTAACTGGTTTTTACAGTCAATGAGCAGCTACTTTTATTGCTGTTTGCTCTATTTTATCCATGATCATTCGTAAGCTACATACAGTATGTCTCTGATTTCAGAGAATAGGTGCAGCCAGGGGTAAGGAGAACAGGAGAACACAAAGTGAGAGAGATCCCCACCGCTGGTCTTGAGTTTTCTTCCCGGTTAGTGTTGCTCTGAGGGAAAACAACATCGCACCATACAATTGTATAGGGTTTTAAAAAACTACATATAAATATCTTATGGTAATTCTGACAATTAGCACATAAAGGCTGGCGGACAAGAATTCTCTGGGTAGATGAAGCTGTTAAGTAAAGCTAAAAATACCCATGCCATTAATGGATCAGTGTGTAATGTTCAAAGCAATTTTGACCTCAAAACATGTTTCCTGTTTTCGACAGATCAGCTCATTAGCAAGGCAGTGGCTGATTCTGTAGGCTTAGGGAATTCATGCAGAAACACGCTCTACAGCGCCGCTGGTTGGCTTATCCTGGTGAGGTACTGTAACGGTGTGGACACGCCCCACGTTCTGGTACTGAATCCGGACCGTGCCGGTGTTGACTGTGTCCGGCACAGTGTTTGATCCTGGATTCCTTTAGAAGGGGTCAAATTGGCCCCATAATATTTTTAGGGGGTCACTGCCAAATGTCAGTATCTCACTGGGAAAAAAATCTGAACTTCCTTTTAATGTAAAAACACAATATCTGTATCTTTAACAATACATTAATTCACCTTTTATAGTAAAAACACACAAGAAATGTGCCCATTGAATGTACGGTTCACTGTGTTTTTACAAGAAAAGATGAATTATTGTATAAATTTCAAGAAATTAACTTCTTAAATTTTGCATTGTCTTTCTACTTACAGCCCCCATTGACTTTGGTAAAACACTCAGCTTAGCCTAGAACAATATACCACGCATTTACCACTATAACTTTGCTACTATAACTACTGTGCTTTGGTAACTAGATAAGTAGTTTAGCGAGCTAGTAAGCTTGCTAGCTGGTTAACATTCCTGATATGGCCTAGTATTAGCCTACTTAAACAGGGCCCCATTTCATGAAAGCGATGTACGAGGGTGTTCACTCCCAGAGCGTAATATCTCATCAAAATGCATTTCACAACATCTGCCGCAACTAATAAAAGTCTGATGACCACTGGTCTCTAGCACATGTCTTTTGAATGCACAGTGAATGAGGCATGCTCCAAGAAATCTTCTGTGATCACGCCCACCCTTTAGATAACTACGGAGATCATGAGTTGCACGAATAGATGGCCACGTCCACACCACGAAATATTCATATAAGTTACATTAATTACCAAAATTACATTAATACAATACATAAACTCAGCTTTTTGATGAATGACTATATAAATACATGACATCAGCTTAAATAGATCATGTTGGCTGGAGATTTGGTAAGTTCAATGCAAACTGTACTGTTAAACTTAGTTTTTTTCTCCCCTGGACAATCTGGATGGGGTCATATAGGCCCATGTAATGATTGCTAGGGGTCTTTCAGGATTTTTAGGGGGCCAATGGCACAGTGGTGTGGCCTAGATCAAACACACAGACACACACATGCGGGGCACACGGTAGCTTAGTCGGTTGTACCACCTGCCCACAAAATACAACCAGACTCATAATTTGGCTACTTTAGTTCCCAGCGGAGAGAATGAAACCAGGCTCGCTCAGGAGTAACAGTCAGTGTCTTCATTTCCACTAATATCTTCTTTCAAATTAATGCCCTCACCAAAAGTGTTATATTTGACAGTTTTCACAGCCCTGAAGCTGAATTCTTCTTTAAAAAAAACCAAGTTATTAATGGCCAACTGTACACTTTATTGATAAAAAAAGTAACACACTCTCTGACATTGCGTTGGTGTTGATGTTAACTCTAACAAATCCCACATTAATCACCCACAGCAGATTATAAAACGCATTAATAAGAGAGAGCAGCACAATCGATATATGGAGTGTGCCTTTGTTTTGCGCCGTCCTTTCCGTGACCTTGATTTCACGCGTCAGAAGGCTCCGGTACGGTCACAGCTGATTTAAGGTCTCGCGGTTGTGATGTGAAATCCAATCTGCTCTGTCAGGACGGAGCGGCCGCACAGCGGACTCTCCTAAGGCCCAGCCGCTCCCGGGTCACGTCTGCATTACCGTGTCGCGCTCCTCGACATTTCGAGAATGAATAGTGTTTGACTGCAAGGCCAGTTCCCAGGTACCGTTAACCCGCACGTCTCTCCCCCAGGCCCGCGCCAGACTGATGATCTTTGTTCAAGAAATCAAGCCACCACGAGGGTATACATTTTTAAAGGCCTCATCAGACTCTCATTTCGACTGCTTGTTTCGACCTTCTGTCTCAAACAGTGACATTCCTCGATCGCTCAGGCTGCCTGCAGGTGTGTCTCTGCAGCCCAATAAAGTCTCAAATAAGCTTTTATCATTTGCCATCAGGAGTACTGAACACATGCAATGATTTGATGTACAGCGCATTTCTCTAAATCTTATTATAATGTGGTTCATTTTAAAACCCTCGGTGAGAGAAAGGAAATCTAATTAGTATTTGGGTTTCAATTAACCCTATTCCAAACCCCGACTGATTTTATTTGATCACTTCTGGTACGATGTCCCAGCAAATGGAAAGCACTTCATCAGCGACATCCTACCTCTCCCCATCGTGTCTGAAACTCACATTCGTGTGTTGATTAGTCACGTCTGAATTACGAGTTGGAGGAGACTGCAAAAGTGAAAAACTCTTAAATAATTCCGAAAAAAGTTTCAAGTCAGCAGTGGTCATTATGCCTGCTCGAGAGGGCATCAGTGAGGAAAGAAAGGAGGTTGCAGCTCAGTCTCTTCTTATCTCATGCCTGTCTCCTGGACAGTCACTGTTCGCTTCACAACAGGCTCAAGGTGCTTGATTTTTTGCCATATCAGGTACAGCAGGTCCTGGCCAAGTCTGAATCAGCATTTGTCCTTAACACTGACAAACAAATTTGCCAAACCTGCCAGAGCTTTTCCGTGAAAAACACGTCTGCTTATTCTTATCTGAAAGTTAAGGACTAATGTTGATTGAATCCAGGGCATCGTAATTGACCGAATCCAGCCCAAAGTCATCCAGGGGGTCACTGTCCATATTTCTTGTAGGTTTGCTGCTGCCCTGAGTGGCAGGACCCAAAGGGCGCAGCCGAATGTCTGCTTCGCTACCTGTGGATATGATGGGGCTGGGTGAGTGCTATCTGGAGCCCTGTCTTTTAGCCTCAATGCTAGTGAGCTAGCCATACCTAAAGTCTCTATAACATGGTAAACAACATATAAATAACTTATGGGTTTCGGGTTTTTGTATCATATAGAACAAATCACAATTTTAGATCTTCATGCTAAATCAGGACCGCCCAATCAAGTTCCTTATTTCTGCCCCTACAGATCCAACAGATATTTAATGAAACAATTCAGGGCAAATGCCTCGCTCAAATGTGCAATGGCAGCACCTCAGCTCAGAAAATGCCACACTGCTTCCCAGCAATCCCTATGCTACTGGTAAGTAGCAGTAGGAAAAATGTTTTCATGTAAATCTCCTGGTTAATGATGCATCGTCTTAAATCCTCCACCACTGGGCAGTAAAAGCACTATTTTGGTGTCATGGAAAAAAATACAAATACATACAAAAAATCTCCACAAAAGGGAGCAGTGGCTGGGTGGCTCATCCCCTTATGACACTGCCCCACGGTCTGGTGTGGACTCAGACACTGCTGCAGTGCATGGATGGGTCCGACATCGGTCTGGTGTGGACTCAGACACTGCTGCAGTGCATGGATGGGCCCCACGGTCTGGTGTGGACTCAGACACTGCTGCAGTGCATGGATGGGCCTCACGGTCTGGTGTGGACTCAGACACTGCTGCAGTGCATGGATGGGCCCCACAGCCGGGTGTGGACTCAGACACTGCTGCAGTGCATGGATGGGCCCCACGGCCTGGTGTGGACTCAGACACTGCTGCAGTGCATGGATGGGCCCCACGGTCTGGTGTGGACTCAGACACTGCTGCAGTGCATGGATGGGCCCCACAGCCTGGTATGGACTCAGACACTGCTGCAGGATGCCCCACGGTGGAGACACTGCTGCAGTGCATGGATGGGTCACACATCGGTCTGGTATGGACTCAGACACTGCTGCAGTGCATGGATGGGTCCCACGGTCTGGTGTGGACTCAGACACTGCTGCAGTGCATGGATGGGTCAGACATCGGTCCACCTGTTGAGCTACACACAAAATGTCTCAGAAATGTCCTCTGACTTGTGCAATTGACCAATCAGCGATGTACAGGACTGCTGGCTCCACCCCATACGGCATGATATAGTACAGTAGAGTGTGGTATGGTATGGTAGAGTGTGGTATGGTACGGTAGAGTGTGGTATGGTAGAGTGTGGTATGGTACGGTAGAGTGTGGTATGGTACAGTAGAGTGTGGTGGTATGGTAGGTAGAGTGTGGTATGGTGCAGAGTGAGTGTGGTGTGTGGTATGGTGTAGAGTGTGGTAGGTATGGTACAGTAGAGTGTGGTATGGTGGTAGAGTGTGGTATGGTAGAGTGGTAGAGTGGGTATGGTACGAGAGTGTGGTATGGTACAGTAGAGTGTGGTATGGTACGGTAGAGTGTGGTACAGTAGAGTGTGGTATGGTACAGTAGAGTGTGGTACAGTAGAGTGTGGTATGGTACAGTAGAGTGTGGTATGGGTACGGTAGAGTGTGGTATGGTACAGTAGAGTGTGGTATGGTACAGTAGAGTGTGGTATGGTACGGTAGGTGTGGTATGGTACAGTAGAGTGTAGAGTAAGGTATGGTAGTAGAGTGTGGTATGGGTACGGTAGAGTGTGGTATGGTACAGTAGAGTGTGGTATGGTATAGAGTGTGGTACAGGTAGAGTGTGGTATGGTACAGAGAGTGTGGTATGGTACCAGTAGAGTGTGGTATGGTACAGGTAGAGTGTGGTATGGTACAGTAGAGTGTGTATGGTACGGTAGAGTGTGGTATGGTACAGTAGAGTGTGGTATGGTATGTAGAGTGTGGTATGTGTGGTAGAGTGTGTGTATGGTAGAGTGTGGTATGGTAGTAGAGTGTGGTATGGTACAGTAGAGTGTGGTATGGTACAGTAGAGTGTGGTATGGTACAGTAGAGTGTGGTATGGTACAGTAGAGTGTGGTATGGTACAGTAGAGTGTGGTAGTACAGTAGAGTGTGGTATGGTACGTAGAGTGTGGTATGGTACAGTAGAGTGTGGTATGGTATGGTAGAGTGTGGTATGGTACAGTAGAGTGTGGTATGGTACAGTAGAGTGTGGTATGGTGTGGTGGTATGTAGAGTGTGGTATGGTACAGTAGAGTGTGGTATGGTACAGTAGAGTGTGGTATGGTACAGTAGAGTGTGGTATGGTAGAGTGTAGTGTGTGGTATGGTACAGTAGAGTGTGGTATGGTACAGTAGAGTGTGGTATGGTACAGTAGAGTGTGGTATGGTACAGTAGAGTGTGGTATGGTACAGTAGAGTGTGGTATGGTACAGTAGAGTGTGGTATGGTACAGTAGAGTGTGGTATGGTACAGTAGAGTGTGGTATGGTATGGTACAGTAGAGTGTGGTATGGTACAGTAGAGTGTGGTATGGTACAGTAGAGTGTGGTATGGTACAGTAGAGTGTGGTATGGTATGCAGTAGAGTGTGGTATAGAGTGTGGTGTCGGTAGAGTGTGGTACAGTAGAGTGTGGTATGGTACAGTAGAGTGTGGTATGGTACAGTAGAGTGTGGTGGTATGGTACCAGTAGAGTGTGGTATGGTACGTAGAGTGTGGTATGGTACGGTAGAGTGTGGTATGGTACGGTAGAGTGTGGTATGGTACAGTAGAGTGTGGTATGGTACGTAGAGTGTGGTATGGTACAGTAGAGTGTGGTACAGTAGAGTGTGGTATGGTACAGGTAGAGTGGTATGGTACAGTAGAGTGTGGTATGGTATGGTGTGGTATGGTAGTGTGGTATGGTACGGTAGAGTGTGGTATGGTACGTAGAGTGTGGTATGGTACAGTAGAGTGTGGTATGGTACAGTAGAGTGTGGTATGGTACGGTAGAGTGTGGTATGGTACAGTACAGTAGTGGTAGTGTGGTAGAGTGTGGTATGGTACAGTAGAGTGTGGTATGGTACAGTAGAGTGTGGTATGTACGGTAGAGTGTGGTATGGTAGAGTGTGGTTATGTAGAGTGTGGTATGGTACGGTAGAGTGTGGTATGGTATGGTAGAGTGTGGTATGGTACAGTAGAGTGTGGTATGGTACAGTAGAGTGTGGTATGGTATGGTAGAGTGTGGTATGGTACAGTAGAGTGTGGTATGGTACAGTAGAGTGTGGTATGGTACAGGTAGAGTGTGGTATGGTACAGTAGAGTGTGGTATGGTACGGTAGAGTGTGGTATGGTACAGTAGAGTGTGGTATGGTACAGTAGAGTGTGGTATGGTACAGTAGGTAGTGTGGTATGGTACAGTAGAGTGTGGTATGGTACAGTAGAGTGTGGTATGGTATAGAGTGTGTGTATGGTACAGTAGAGTGTGGTATGGTACAGTAGAGTGTGTATGGTACAGTAGAGTGTGGTATGGTACAGTAGAGTGTGGTATGGTATGTGGTATGGTAGGTAGTAGGTGGTATGGTACAGTAGAGTGTGGGCATAGAGTGGTACGGTAGTAGAGTGTGGTATGGTACAGTAGAGTGTGGTATGGTACAGTAGAGTGTGAGTGTGGTATGGTACAGTAGAGTGTGGTATGGTACGGTAGAGTGTGGTATGGTACGGTAGAGTGTGGTATGGTACAGTAGAGTGTGGTATGGTACAGTAGAGTGTGGTATGGTACAGTAGAGTGTGGTATGGTATGGTAGAGTGTGGTATGGTACAGTAGAGTGTGGTATGGTACAGTAGAGTGTGGTATGGTACAGTAGAGTGTGGTATGGTAGAGTATGGTAGTAGAGTGTGGTATGGTACGGTAGAGTGTGGTATGGTACAGTAGAGTGTGGTATGGGTATGGTAGAGTGTGGTATGGTACGGTGAGTGTGGTATGGTACGGTAGAGTAGAGTGTGGTATGGTACGGTAGTAGAGTGTGGTATGGTAGGGTATGGTACAGTAGAGTGTGGTATGGTACAGTAGAGTGTGGTATGGTACGTAGAGTGTGGTATGGTACGGTAGAGTGTGTATGAGTGTGGTATGGTACAGTAGAGTGTGGTGGTAGTAGAGTAGTATGGTGTGTACAGAGTGTGGTATGGTACAGTAGAGTGTGGTATGGTACGTAGAGTGTGGTATGGTACAGTAGAGTGGTATGGTACAGTAGAGTGTGTACGGTAGAGAGTGTGGTATGGTACAGTAGTGTGGTATGGTAGAGTGTGGTATGGTACGGTAGAGTGTGGTATGGTACAGTAGAGTGTGGTATGGTACAGTAGAGTGTGGTATGGTACAGTAGAGTGTGGTATGGTACAGTAGAGTGTGGTATGGTATGGTAGTAGAGTGTGGTATGGTAGAGTGTGGTATGTATGGTACGTAGAGTAGAGTGGTATGGTACGGTAGAGTGTGGTATGGTACAGTAGAGTGTGGTACAGTAGAGTGTGGTATGGTATGGTAGAGTGTGGTATGGTACGGTAGAGTGTGGTATGGTACAGTAGAGTGTGGTATGGTGCAGTAGAGTGTGTATGGTAGAGTGTGGTATGGGTACAGTAGAGTGTGGTATGGTACAGTAGAGTGTGGTAGTGTGTACAGTAGAGTGTGGTATGGTATGTAGAGTGTGGTATGGTAGTGGTATGTGTGTGTGGTATGGTACAGTAGAGTGTGGTATGGTACGGTAGAGTGTGGTATGGTACAGTAGAGTGTGGTATGGTAGAGTGTGTATGGTAGAGTGTGGTATGGGTACAGTAGGTGTGGTATGGTAGGTAGAGTGTGGTATGGTATGGTAGAGTGTGGTATGGTACAGTAGAGTGTGTATGGTAGAGTGTGGTATGGTACGGTAGAGTGTGGTATGGTACAGTAGAGTGTGGTATGGTACGGTAGAGTGTGGTATGGTACAGTAGAGTGTGGTATGGTATGGTAGAGTGTGGTATGGTACAGTAGAGTGTGGTATGGTACGGTAGAGTGTGGAGTGTGGTATGGTATGGTACAGGTAGAGTGTGGTATGGTACAGGTAGAGTGTGGTATGGTACAGTAGAGTGTGGTATGGTACAGTAGAGTGTGGTATGGTATGGTAGAGTGTGGTATGGTACGGTAGAGTGTGGTATGGTACAGTAGAGTGTGGTATGGTATGGTAGAGTGTGGTATGGTACAGTAGAGTGTGGTATGGTACAGGAGTAGAGTGTGTGGTATGGTACAGTAGAGTGTGGTATGGTACAGTAGAGTGTGGTATGGTAAGTAGAGTGTGGTATGGTACGGTAGAGTAGTGTGTGGTATGGTATGGTAGAGTGAGTATGGTATGTAGAGTGTGGTATGGTACGGTAGAGTGTGGTATGGTATGGTAGTGTGTATGGTATGGTAGTAGAGTGTGGTATGGTACGGTAGAGTGTGGTATGGTACAGTAGAGTGTGGTATGGTACAGTAGAGTGTGGTATGGTATGGTAGAGTGTGGTATGGTATGGTAGAGAGTGTGGTATGGTACGGTAGAGTGTGGTATGGTACAGTAGAGTGTGGTATGGTATGTGGTTATGTAGAGTGTGGTATGGTACGGTATAGTACAGTAGAGTGTGTGTATGTGTGGTATGGTACAGTAGAGTGTGGTATGGTACAGTAGAGTGTGGTGTGGTATGGTATGGTAGAGTGTGGTATGGTACGGTAGGTATGGTATGGGTAGAGTGTGGTATGGTATGGTAGAGTGGTGATATGGTACAGTAGAGTGTGGTATGGTACAGTGTAGTAGTGTACAGTAGAGTGTGGTATGGTACAGTAGAGTGTGGTATGTGGTATGGTACAGTAGAGTGTGGTATGGTACAGTAGAGTGTGTATGGTATGGTATGTGGTATGGGTAGAGTGTGGTATGGTACAGTAGAGTGTGGTATGGTACGGTAGGTACAGTAGAGTGTGTATGGTACAGTAGAGTGTGGTATGGTATGGTGTGGTATGGTATGGTAGAGTAGTGTGGTATGGTACAACAGGTAGAGTGTGTATGTGGTATGGTGTACAGTAGAGTGTGGTATGTACGGTAGAGTGTGGTATGGTATGGTAGAGTGTGGTATGGTGCAATAGAGTGTGGTATGGTACGGTAGAGTGTGGTATGGTATGGTAGAGTGTGGTATGGTATGGTAGAGTGTGGTATGGTACGGTAGAGTGTGTATGGTATGGTAGGTAGTGTGTGGTATGGTACGGTAGAGTGTGGTATGGTACAGTAGAGTGTGGTATGGTATGGTACGGTAGAGTGTGGTATGGTACAGTAGAGTGTGGTATGGTACGGTAGAGTGTGGTATGGTACAGTAGAGTGTGGTATGGTATGGTAGAGTGTGGTATGGTGTGGTAGTGGTAGGTGGTGTGGTATGGTACAGTAGAGTGTGGTATGGTACAGTAGAGTGTGGTATGGTATGGTAGAGTGTGGTATGGTATGGTAGAGTGTGGTATGGTATGGTAGAGTGTGGTATGGTATGGTAGAGTGTGGTATGGTACAGTAGAGTGTGGTATGGTACAGTAGAGTGTGGTATGGTACAGTAGAGTGTGGTATGGTACAGTAGAGTGTGGTATGGTACAGTAGAGTGTGGTATGGTACAGTAGAGTGTGGTATGGTATGGTAGAGTGTGGTATGGTGCAATAGAGTGTGGTATGGTACGGTAGAGTGTGGTATGGTATGGTAGAGTGTGGTATGGTACGGTAGAGTGTGGTATGGTACAGTAGAGTGTGGTATGGTACGGTAGAGTGTGGTATGGTACGGTAGAGTGTGGTATGGTATGGTAGAGTGTATGGTATGGTAGAGTGTGGTATGGTACGTAGAGTGTGGTATGGTATGTAGGTGTGGTAGGTAGTAGAGTGTGGTATGGTACAGTAGAGTGTGGTATGGTATGGTAGAGTGTGGTATGGTATGGTATGGTAGTAGTAGAGTGTGTATGGTATGGTAGAGTGTGGTATGGTATGGTAGAGTGTGGTATGGCACAGTAGAGTGTGGTACGGTGCAGTAGAGTGTGGTACAGTAGAGTGTGGTACGGTGCAGTAGAGTGTGGTATGGTATGGTAGAGTGTGGTATGGTACAGTAGAGTGTGGTATGGTGCAGTAGAGTGTGGTATGGTACAGTAGAGTGTGGTATGGTGCAGTAGAGTTGTGGTATGGTACAGTAGAGTGTGGTATGGTATGGTAGAGTGTGGTATGGTACAGTAGAGTGTGGTATGGTATGGTAGAGTGTGGTTTGGTACGGTAGTGTGGTATGGTATGGTAGAGTGTGGTATGGTACAGTAGAGTGTGGTATGGTGCAGTAGAGTGTGGTATGGTACAGTAGAGTGTGGTATGGTACGGTAGAGTGTGGTTTGGTACGGTAGAGTGTGGTATGGTACAGTAGAGTGTGGTACGGTGCAGTAGACTGTGCTATGGTGCAGTGTGGCAATGGAACAGGGCCGTACGTGAGCCTGGCTAACTGACTGTGCCGTGCTGAGAAGCAGAGGCTGCCATCATGCTTTGGAGGAAAGCATGTGCTTTTCTGCTCTTTACTTTCTTTGGATCTATAATGTAACTTAAATAATGATGATTCTGATGATGACACTCCAAAATCGATAACAGAGTAGTTACCGTAATGAGCACTGGTAAATGCTTTGGTATTCCAAACTGCGAGATGAATGAGGTCTAAATTATCTCAGGATAGCAAGTGCTTAATATCAGAGTATGTCTTTTCATTGGATCTATATTTTAAATGCAACTTTTAAATAAATACTAATTCTTTAACTGACTGGGTCTTTAATTGGACAGTATTTCCAGCACACCCATAATCCCGGTAGGAACACAAGTGCTGAGACATTGAATGATGTCACAGACCCCCATTCAGTATTAGCGTCTTCACAAATGTGGGGTCAGGAAGCAGGAATGTGGCAGTTGGTTCTAGGGCTCGGGAAGCAGAAATGTGGCAGTTGGTTCTAGGGCTCAGAAGCAGAAATGAGGCAGTTGGTTCTAGGGCTCCGGAGGCAGAAATGTGGCAGTTGGTTCTAAGGCTCAGGAAGCAGAAACGAGGCAGTTGGTTCTAGGGCTCGGGAAGGCAGAAATGAGGCAGTTGGTTCTAGGGCTCAGGAAGCAGAAACGAGGCAGTTGGTTCTAGGGATCCGGAAGCAGAAATGTGGCAGCTGGTTCTAGGGATCGGGAAGCAGAAATGTGGCAGTTGGTTCTAGGGATCGGGAGGCAGAAATGTGGCAGTTGGTCGAGGCAGCCCTCCTGAGCACACTCAGTGGGACTTTATTAGGCCCGACAGCCCGAGGACCGATGAACACTCTTCCTGATCCTCTTCAGACTTACACTGATAGCAGCTTTCAGATTCAAAGCTGCGCACATAAACCGGCTTAAATACAGTGCATTACAGCAGCTTGTTTGATAAATTTAATAAATTTGCTAATAAACTGTATATTAAATCTGAATAAGTAAACATTACCATCACAAGAGCCTATGTGTGCCGATATCGTACAGACCCACAGATCTTCTTGCGTACTGTGCAGAAAAACACATTGTTAATAATTAATAACCACTTGTGAGCGGTTGTTTGTAGATACCAAGGGAAACAATGGGCAATTAATTTAATTATGTATGACTGCACAGAGAGATCAATCATGGATTCGGTGCAAGCAATAGTGGCTAAAGGCTACAGCATAATATGCTGCAAGGGACAATTTAATCCTTAAAATTGATTTTTATTCATTGTTTTTGAGTGAGTGTTTATTTGTACATATTGATGGTTATTTATTTGTCTCCAATACATTGAGAACCTCCCGGATTAATCACCACAGCAGTGATACAGTACACAGGTATTTTGAGTTATTTCAGAGCCAAATTGTTGTAGTCCAATAAATAATGACAGATAATTCATGTAGGAGACAAATTGCATTATGGAAGTCCTGCACTAAATGCAATTTGATTTATTTCCATTAAGATGACGGTTATTTATTTGGCAGATGACCTTACCAAGAAAAGATTTTGAGCTCTAGAGCATATCAGGGCAAGACGTTTTTTTTCTTGTCGGCAGGCTGAAACGAAAGTGGAACGTCAGCACTTGTTTTTCAGCGAAGCGCGGTGAAGTGGAAAACCACGGCCTGAAGACGTGCCGCGTTTCAGAAAACGTCCCCCGAGTTCTACTGTCACTTCTGGGGACCCGCCACGGCTGGGAGGTACGAGCCAGGCCCAGTCCGCAGGCTCCAGATTTGAGGTTTTATCATACCGGAGCGTAAGCTGGAACTCCAGTAGTCCTCGGCTTATCTCCGCGTGTGTAGCAGATTCTGCAACGCCACGCAACACAGGCGCTGCTGAAATCAAACAGCTTTCTCTCGTTTGCTTCCTGCCTCTCTCTGCAGTGATGTCCTCTGAAGTATGGCAAAATCACACACACACACACATACACCCATTTATGGGGACCATAAGAGATAACAGTACACCACAAGCTTCCAGCTTTCCAAGGTAAACATGAACCCCAAATAACGTACAACTAACATGTCCTGGTGTTATCTCATCGCTTGCACTATCCAAAATTTGTAAATGTCACGTTCTTTACATATGGCTTGTATGTTAGTATAATTAATGTACCCAGAATGCTTTCTTTACAAGAGAGATCATTTCTGATTAGCTTATGAGCTGGTGTGCCATTCTTGATTAGTACTCATTTGCAATATTTAATGTTGCATTCTGACAAGGACAAATTATGCAGTTCACACCAGAGAAATACAGAACATTAAATCCTCTTTAATAAGGGATTAGGTCACTGACCTGATGTAGCAGAGATTAGATTTAAGTCATTTAATGGGTGGGGAGTATGATCATGCAAACAAGATGGGATTTACAGCAGATCCCTTGTTACAGCATTCAAGAACACTTGCTCATGACTGCAGACATTCAGTGGGCTATATAAAAGAGATAGGGAAGTAGCTCACAACTATCAGTGCTTTTTAAGAATTTTAGTCAGTTAAAAACATCTTAGTTCTAGTTAGCTTGAAAATGGAATATTATATAATTAGAGACTTTGTGAATATGATTGTCATGCAAGAATTTTACAGTGGGGAAAAAATTCCCAGCTGCACTGATAAATATCAGAGGAGTATTTGGTTTTGTTATAATAATAAGACAGGGTCCACAGTCTTGTATTTGACTTTGGAACATTCATATCCGAAACCAACCCAACGTACACACTGTCGTACACATGTACACAAATCACCTGTCTCAGGTTTCAATTGTAATCTTAGGATTAAGCAAATTGCATCACTCTTTGTCCACATAAAGCTTTCTTTATGTTTTCAGTAGAGGTGGCTTCACTGAATGAGTTTCATCTGCTGTAACCTCTTCCAAAAAGGTACATCTTCCCGGCAGCTGGACTAAGTTCCTTAACGTTCTGAAAACTTATCCTATCCTACATTTGTGAAGAAGACTGCAATTCATATTTTCCTCAGTTCATGTCCAGAAACACAACATGTGAGTGAGCAATGCACCCCCTTCCCCCATTTTAAACTGAGAGTAACTGTCACACATCTCAGTCAAGTGACTGAGCACACCTGTGGTCCAGAAGGTT
Source organism: Anguilla japonica (assembly GCA_025169545.1). Taxonomy (NCBI): domain Eukaryota; kingdom Metazoa; phylum Chordata; class Actinopteri; order Anguilliformes; family Anguillidae; genus Anguilla; species Anguilla japonica. Next base: position 1,185,998 of record CM045895.1, read on the forward strand.
TTGGGTTTGCAGACTAGAAGGTTTTGGTTAAATTTTTTCTCTGCACGTTTGGTTTTCGAGGGGGAGGCATATTTTAATGGTTAGGGAACCTTAGCTGTGGTGCTGTAATTCTGTCTGATTCCCAAATGGGGCTCTACCATTGTACGTGGTAAATGTCCAGGTGTTATGCTCACCTGTCTAGGGTTTACGACTGCGCTTCTGAAAGCAGCTGCAAAATAGAAATCATATAAGCAAATATACCGGGGCACTCACCGCCATACACCACCTGGTCGTTCTCGACCGATCCAAGCACCGGCTCAGTAGCGAACGGCCCAATCGTATTGCTATAGTTCAGTTTGGTCAAAATCAGTATCTTGAAGTATGGTTTTGTGCATAATTATGAAAGGTGGAAAGCAAGGGAAAATGGGTGGACGCAACGAGATCCATGCCATATCCATACGAGAGCATGCGGAGTAGGTCCAAGAGAGGTGCAACGCAGCAGTGAACCTCCTTAATCGTTTTAGAGCCCCCGTCATCTCCTTCTGTGCTCCTATAATCTCTCCACCCAGTGGTCATTACCCAATCAAACGCAAGGGCATGATCCCAATTCCATTTCATGTGACCAGAATAGGTGTTATCCAAACTACTAAAGAAAAAAACCAAGGGGACATTAATATGCACAGGCATAACATCCAGGTGTAGAAATAGACTGGATGTAAAGACAATGTAAGCTATCCGTGTTGCTCTGGATAAGAGCATCTTCTGAATGCTTTACAATGTAAACAGCAATAGTGAGAGTCAGGTTGTACAGGGAAGCTGTGCTTTCCACGCAAGTGCACAAAACAACAAGATGTACAAATGTGACATTGCACAAATTCAGTTGAATTGAATATATATACACACATGTACATGTGTACACACACAAACACGCACACACACACCTGCCCAAACACACAAACACAGGTTTACTTTGCCTGAGAAGGATGGCTCTATCATAAAAGATGACTCATCGGAGTGCGAGGGTCACCCTTTGTGCAGAATAAGCAACAGGTCTGAAGAGTGTCAGCAGCTACACTCCACCAGCAGCCAGGAAACAGCATTCTATCCACCTAAACTCCACCCAGCCACTGTGGAGCAGCCAGGAAACAGCATTCTATCCACCTAAACTCCACCCAGCTACTGTGGAGCAGCCAGGAAACATAGCATTCTATCCACCTAAACTCCACCCAGCCACTGTGGAGCAGCCAGGAAACATCATTCTATCCACCTAAACTCCACCCAGTCACTGTGGGGCAGCCAGGAAACATAACATTCTATCCACCTAAACTCCACCCAGCCACTGTGGGGCAGCCAGGAAACATAACATTCTATCCACCTACACTCCACCCAGCTACTGTGGAGCAGCCAGGAAACGAGGCATTCTGTCCACCTAAACTCCACCCAGTCACTGTGGAGCAGCCAGGAAACAGCATTCTATCCACCTAAACTCCAACCAGCCACTGTGGAGCAACCAGGAAACATAACATTCTATCCACCTACACTCCACCCAGCCACTGTGGAGCAGCCAGGAAACAGCATTCTATCCACCTAAACTCCAACCAGCCACTGTGGAGCAACCAAGAAACATAACATTCTATCCACCTAAACTCCACCCAGCCACTGTGGAGCAGCCAGGAAACATAACATTCTATCCACCTAAACTCCACCCAGCCACTGTGGAGCAGCCAGGAAACAGCATTCTATCCACCTAAACTCCAACCAGCCACTGTGGAGCAACCAAGAAACATAACATTCTATCCACCTAAACTCCACCCAGCCACTGTGGAGCAACCAGGAAACATAACATTCTATCCACCCAAACTCCACCCAGCCACTGTGGAGCAGCCAGGAAACGAAGCATTCTGTCCACCTACACTCCACCCAGCCAGATGCCTTTATAGCACTGAAGCGTTCCATTCCATTCACATGAAAAATTCTAAACTCACAGAAGTTCTTTAAACAAAACATCATTCTGAATCAATGGCAGTTAAGGAATATATGACAGTTAACTGCAAGTTCAAAGCTAGTGGTGGAAGATTCTCGCCTTGCCAGGAAAGCATACAAGAAGGAACTCCGGTAGGGACCGCGTGGCCTAATGGATATGGCATCTGACTTCGGATCAGAAGACTGAGGGTTTGATTCCCTTCGTGGTTGCCTAGAAATGCACCTAGACAGGGCTTCTCTTAGTACTGTTATGCTGATGATACACAACTCTTCATCTCTTTCCTTCCCTCTGCTATACTGGTCAATGAGAGAAAAAAATGCCAGCCTGGCTGACATCTCAACATGGATGGCCAGGCATCACCTGAAGCTCAACCTCAACAATCCACAAAAACTTTACAAACTGTAATTCTAGTTAAAGTCATGAATATTTAAGCCTACGTCAGTCCATTACAGAGAAGCTGAAAACTAAAAATAAAGAAAAGCACTAGAAGGATACATCGGGTTAACTGCAAGTTCAAAGCTAGTCACAGATGATTCTCACCTAGCCAGGGAAGCATACAAGACTGAAGCCTGGCAGGGACCACGTGGCCTAATGGATAAGGCGTCTGACTTCGGATCAGAAGATTGAGGGTTCGAGTCCCTTCGTGGTTGCTTAGAAACACACCGGTGTGACGTCTATGTGCTTGTCATATCTTTTATCTGGAAAAAGCTGCATCTATATAATGGCCATTGTCAAATATGTCTAAAACTAAAAATTTACAAACTGTAAGTGTTATTAAGCCCTTATGTAGCACTCTTTTTTTGAACACAAGCCTGAAAATGATTTACCCAAAATAAAATGGCTACTATTTTGGAACCTTTTGATTACCAGGAATAATGTAAATTCTGATCGGCTGGAAGGTGTACATTAAAATGTGACATCCACACACCTGTGGTAAGTGGTTCCAGCCAAAAGGTATGGTCACCATTGGAAATTCTCATGCTGACTACCATTGAAGTGAAATCGTCTCGTGATTTAAGGAGATGAAATGTATGATGAACACTTGTTTTACAGTGAATATCATAGTTACATCAACACTGAGCTAGCTACGATCGAGTGAATTTTTAGTACCAAGTTACACGAGTGGCAGCAAAACTAGCCTAACGTTAGCTTCTTACTTGAAAAGAAGGAAAGGAACAAGAATAAGTGCCTGATTGGCATTTCAAAAGAACAACATTTTTTCCATATCAGCTTTTTAAATGACATAAGATAATAAAACACAGCAAAACCCAGTGTATCCTTACCTGTCCTCCGTCATTAACGTCTCCCTGGCCGGTGGCCATGTTCCCTCTGACTTTAAGATGGCTCGTGTTACCCCAGTCCTTCAGAAACCTACCCTAGACCCTTCTGATGTCAAGAACTATCAACCTGTATCACTTTCCAAAACCCTTGAACGAGCAGTGCTTAAACGACTACCCTTTTTTCTCCATCAGAACAATCTGCTTCACCCTCACCAGTCTGGCTTTTGAACCGGACACTCAACAGAGACTGCTCTAATGACTGTGATGGAGGCATTCGCCACTGCAAGAGCCTCATCCCTCTCCTCTGTCATGATCCTCCTATATCTGTCTGCAGCATTCGACACTGTGGAGCACAAACTACTCATTGCCACTTTGGCCGAAATGGACATTTCTGAGACTGCCCTCTCTTGGTTTGTTTCCTATCTTGCAGATAGGTCCAAACAGGTCACCTGGATGGAGTCTGTCTCTGCACCTCATCCCCTTGTTACAGGAGTCCCACAGGGATCTGTACTGGGCCCTCTGCTATTCTCCATTTACACCAAATCTTTTGGTTCAGTCATTAAGTCACACGGCTTCTCTTAGCACTGTTATGCTGATGATACACAACTCTTCAACTCTTTCCATCCCTCTGCCATACTGGTCAATGAGAGAAAAAAATGCCAGCCTGGCTGACATCTCAACAAGAATGGCCAGGCATCACCTGAAGCTCAACCTCAACAATCCAGAAAAACTTTACAAACTGTAATTCTTGTTAACGTCAAGAAGATTTAAGCGTATGTGAGTCCATTAAAGAGAAACTGAAAGCTAAAAAGCAAAAAAAGCACTAGAAGGATATATAGGGTTAACTGCAAGTTCAAAGCTAGTCACGGATGATTATCGCCTTCCCAGGGAAGCATACAAGAATAAAACTTGGCGGGGACCGCGTGGCCTAATGGATAAGGCGTCTGACTTCGGATCAGAAGATTGAGGGTTCGAGTCCCTTCGTGGTTGCTTAGAAACACACCGGTGTGACGATCTATGTGCTCGTCACATCTTCTATCTGGAAAAAGCTTCGTCTATATAATGGGCAGTTTTAATTTTATTCATGTCCTTTGATTTCAAAAGGCTTCTTGTCTAATCAGTTAAATAGTTTAATGGTAAGCACTCTAGCCTTCGAATCTAGTGATCTGAGTTCAAAATTCAGTGGAGTTTTATAAGTAGCAATCAAACAAGTGATAAGCGGGATTTCAAAAGAACAACATTTTTTTCAGTATTAGCTTTCCAAACGGCATCACATTACAAAACACGGCATAATACTTAACCTATTGACAACTGGTACCATAAAATGCCACCCAGCTTCAATCCTCAAAAACTAAAAATTTACAAACTGTAAGGTTAATTAACCCCTCATGTAGCACTCTCTTTTTTTAAACACAAGCCTGAAAATAATTTACCCAAAATAAAATGTTTACTATTTTGGAACCTTTTGATTACCAGGAATAATGTAAATTCTGATCGGCTGTAAGGTGTACATTAAAATGTGACATCCACACACCTGTGGTCAGTGGTTCCAGTCAAAAGGTATGGTCACCATTGGAAATTCTTACGCTGACTACCATTGAAGCAAAATCGTCTTGTAATTGCAGAAGCTTAATTGTATGATGCACACCAGTGTCTGTGTGCACACTAGTTAACAGTGAATATCTAAGTTAAGAATATCTTAAGTAGGTTCTCGCCCTGCCAGGAAACTATACAAGAAGTGGGCATGCAGGTTTTCATTCCAGCCAATCACTACACCTGCTCATCTCACTAACAAGCTCCCTCCTGTCTGGTTGGAGGTTTGTAAATGAGTGAAATCAGCAGGTGGAGTGATTGGTTGCAATGAAATCTCAGCTCTCCATGGCACATGATAGAGCACCACTGCGCTAAATAAATGCCAGTACATTGGACAAACACGGCTTTTAACTCTCATAACGGGGAAACAACACAGGAGGAGAAAAAGTGAACAGACCCATAAAGGAGGTCACTTTCACATTATTTCTATTCATTTACTTTTGCCATTGCACAACAAAGGAACATACTACTACATAGTATTTGCACAGAAAACACAAGTAAATTATACTGACTATGGCAAAACACATAATCTGTCATCTCACAGCAAGGTCCTGGTTTTGAATCTCGGCTGGGGCCTATCTGTGTGCAGTTTGCATGTTCTTCCCGTGTACGTGGGGGCTTCCTCCGGGTACTCTTATTTCCTCCCACAGTCCAAAGACATGCGCGTAGGCTAATTAGAGAGTCTAAATTGCCCATAGGTATGAGTGTGTGAGTTCATGGTGTGTGTGCCTTGCGATGGACTGGCAACCTGTCCAGGGTGTATTCCTGCCTCTCGCCCAATGCATGCTGGGATAGGCTCCAGCACCCACCATGACCTGGACCAGGACCAGCAGGCTGGATAATGAATGGATTGGCAGACAAGACATAATAAAATAATGTGAACAATGCATCTAGTGAAAAATAAGAGAGAATTGAAATCTTGAAGAATGACATCCCTTGAAGAAAGACAGCTGGTACTCCTGCTTGCAAAAGTATCGTCTCATTAATATTGACTGTCACACTTCTGCCTCATCTGTAATGTAAATAGAAATGCTATGTTTGCACGCGGATATGAAACAACATTACTATACTTCAAAAACCCAGAGCTGTGACTGGTACAGCGAGCTCCAGATTCAGCGCAGTGTCACAGCCTGCTGCTGAAAAAAGCAGCCCACTATACCACCCTGCTGAGGATGAATGGGCACAGGATGGTGTAAGAAAAGAACCAATTATTGTAGTTTAGTTTGTATTGTAATTGTTTTAAATACTTTGTTTAGACACCAGTAGAATTCCTGTAGCGTATTGATAACTGAATATTCGCCCATATTGAAAACAAAATTCTCCTTTCATAAGATTGTATGGTTTAGTTAGTGACCTGTTTCATTCAAAATTCTCAGGGACCTGCAAGCGTGTTTTCAAATTTTACCAGTATCAATCTAGTTAAATTTCAAAATTTTCATATCATAGCTTTTATCTGATGTGGTCTGGAACATATGCCCATGGTTTTGTCTCTATGAGAAAACATACCTTCTGATATATTGTACAGCGATGGGTACAAGACTGAACTTAACATTCACAATAAATCTTACAGATGTAGAGCTCCCTCCATTCTCTATAATACACAGTGGATATCATTCGGCATCCAGACGGTTGATATGCAATAAAAAAGCCATCAGCTAACACAAACTGTCCATAAGGAATTATTACCAGGAATATTTGTATTGTGTCTTTAAAATGAAAACTTTGGATGATCTATTTCACAGATGACTATTTTCCTCCCTATGCTCTCAGGGGCTATGTTCTGCTTGGCCTTCACCCTGTACACTCTCTCCTCAAACACAGACTCTGAAATCTCCTTGCTCTTAAATATGTTCCTTTTCCGCCTGTTCTCCTGTTGCCTTCAAACAGGAAGGATTAAATCTCTATTGCAAAACATTAAAAGGTTGACCCATCTGCTTTTCCAAACTGTCTTCTCTGTCCACCTGTTGTCTTCCATTTTTCATTTAAAAAAACTTGCATGGACTGCCTTTAAATAAAATGTCCAAGCTTCTAATTTGGAAATAACCACCTGGACTGACTCCAGTTTCATTTGGGCTGGGTACTCAATGAATATGGCAGACTTATCCATTAGTACCCAAATGTGTTCCATTACAGTCCCCTGTTCCACTGTGCTTGTCTTGGTCAACTTCTCAGGCACAGTTCACCTGATCATGCTTGTCTGCTCAGACCGGTTAAAATCCATACGGGCATTACAAAGACGTGCAGTATAATCCCTAATATGGTTTACAGGGTAAAAAAACGAGGAGCCTTGAGTTTGAGGCACAGTACACCAGAGGTACACCACAGTACACCAGAGTAATTAAAGTGTGGAAATTAAAGCTTCTTGTCTGGAGCTATACATTTCTCTTTTAATCTATGTGCTATTTATAGTCTGGAATTTCCACTAAATTCCCAATTCAGGCACAATCGGCTTGAATTTTTCAGCTGTGTGAGGTCATGTGCGCCAATTCTGTGTTTCAATTCCCGTTGACCAATCAGGAGGTGGCTTCGTGTACAGTCGAGGCCAAAAGTTTACATACACCTTAGGATAAAGACATTCACACTCAATTTTTCACAACTCCACTCATTTCATGTTACCATCCATTAACTTGTGTTCAGTCAATTAGGGTATCTGCTTTATTTCCATAAGAGGTCATTTCAGAATAATAGCTAAGAGGTAGATTTATTTCAGCTTTCATGTACTATATCAGATTTTCATTGGGTCAAAAGTTTACATACACTTTGTTAGTATTTGGTGGCATTATTATTACATTTTAATTGCTTAACTTCAATCAAACACTTGGGGTAGCGTTCCACAAGCTTCTCACAATACTTTTCAGGCATTTTTGCCCATTCCTCCTGACAGAACTGGTGCTCGGACACACTTTTTCATTTCAGTCCACAAAGTTTCAGGTCAGAACTTTGTGATGGCCACTCCAATACTTTCATTTTGTTGTCTTCAAGCCATTTTGTTTCAACTTTGGAGGTATGCTTAAGATCATTGTCCTGCTGGAAGACCCAGTTGTGACCAAGTTTTAACTTTCAAGCTGACGTCTTGAGGTGTTGCTTCAGTATTTCTGGACAATCCTCATGATGCCATCTATGTTCTGAAGTGCACCAGTCCCTTTTCCAGCAAAACACCCCCACTGCATGATGCTGCCCCCCCCCCCCCATGCTTCACAGTTGGGATGGTGTTCTTCAGATTAAAAGCCTCACCCTTTTTCCTCCATACATACCTCTGATCATTATGGCCACACAGGTCAGTTTTTTTTACTTCATCTGAGTAGAGAACACTCCTCAAAAAGGCTAGGTCTTCGACCTGGTAATCACCTGTAAACTTCATTCTGGCTTTTTTGTGCCAGTCTTGGAGTAGGGGCTTCTTCCTTGCGCGACAGCCTTTCAGGCCATGGTGATGTAGGATTCTCTTACTGGTGAATGTAGATACTTTGACACCTGATGCCTCCAACTCCTTCACCAGTTCCTTTGTCGTTGTCTTGGGGTTCAGTTGAACCTTTTGGACCAAAGTTCGTTCAACCCTGCAAGTTAATTTGTGCCTCCTTCCTGAACGATGCAGTGTCTGTGTGGTCCCATGATTTTTATATTTTCATTTGTTTGTTTGGAAATTGTACCTAAGTAGGAACCAGACTTGTGTAAGTCCATAATTTTTCTCTGAGGTCTTGGCTAAGTTGCTTGGATTTTCCCATGGTATTAAGGGCAAAAAGGCAGTGGCTCTAAAGGTAGGCCCTTAAATACAGCCACAGGTGCCAGTTAACTCCCAATTAACTCCTAATTATGACAATTAGCCTATCAGAAGCTTCTAAAAAGTCATAACATCAATTTCTGGAATCTTCTAGATCCACTGGAATTCTGATATAGTGAATCAAAGCTGAATTAAATCTGTCTCTAATTGATTGTTTTAAAATGACCTCTGATGTGAACAAAGTAGATGCCCTAATTAACTTGCCAAAAGAAATGTATGGTAACATGAAATGAGCGGAGTTGTGAAAAACTGAGTTTGAATATCTTTAGCCAAGGTGTACGTAAACTTTTGGCCTCAACTGTTTGATGCTTTGCCCGTTGTGCTTTGCTGACTGTAACATCATCTGATCTGGTCAGGAGCTTGTGTAGTCTACGCTATCATCAGACCTGCTGTCGCAATCTGGACCTTGTTAAGAGAGAGAGGGCATCCCATCTCCCGACGTTGTAACCCGTGAGAAGATCATATAATGATCATATAATAGACCCACCCTTAGGGAGACAGCAGGCTTGTTAGGGTTAGGGTTGAAAAGACACCATCATGGTACATAGTACAATTGGTCTTATGAGTTTGGTTAAATATGATGCACAGAAAGGGTATAATGTGTTGCTGGAAAAAACGTTTTCTTCACTGATAACGAGAACGAGAGACTCCAGAATGTTCCCTGGAATGGTGAATCACAGAAGTAGCCTATGCGTGAGCAAAGAGTGATGTCCGTAGGCTACTCCAATCACTGTTCATGTATTGATTGGCAGTACTAATACCCAATCAAAATGGAATTACAGATAACTTGCTTTCCATTTAAAACAAGTTGTCTGATATGTTCAAACTGCAGGCATCAGACTCCAAAAACGGCCGGCTGGCACAAAAAAAAGTATATTTTAAAGTAACTTTTTTTGCTTTAAAGTCAATTTTGATGCCATAGCTGGGCAGAACCCCACTCCTGTTCAACAGGCTAATAGGTGCAGTATGTCAATTAGTGTCCCTCCCCTTTAGTGTCCCTATCTTTACCGGGAATGTGCAGAGCCACCTCCCGCACTGGTCCCACATACTGCAAACCCTTCGCCTACAATTTCTGTGAGGTCAAATGCTTGATGGGACCAGTTTCACCACCAGCCTGACACAATTGTAAAAACCTTCTATTTAAGGCTAATGAAAATGAATCAAGCTATATTTGGTGCCATAACAACATCAAACAAGTGACAACATATAAAACAAATCAAACCGAATATGATTTTTTCCTTTTAAACCCGTACATCCGCTGGTGAGGAGAAACTGTGACCGTGGTGTGACCACCCTGGTTCAAACCTGGTTGCTAAAGCAGCTCCGTCTCCAATCCCTGACTGCAGGGCCGGGCCAAGGCTGTGGCCTACGGCTTTTCCTACAGTTTTCTCAGTTTCATTTTCACACATTTGTGGAGGCTGAGGTGAGCTTCCTCCCTTTAATCTAAAGCACTTAAATATCTTGAAATGAGAAGCACTGGACATAAGCAATGGATTACAAATTCCCATTTTTTAAAAACATGTACACCACCAATTGATCGTCACTTAATAGCAATTCTGTTAAAAGACATTATTATTAATTCATTTTATTTCACCGGATCAATGGTCATTTCGAATTTTCTAAATCATATTATGAAGAAGTTAGAGGTATTACGGACGTATGCTGTACGTACAAACCGCTGAATGAAACAGGCAAACAAACTGAAGGCTGTTGCCTAAAACAACCAAGCAATGCCACGCGATTATTCATAATTAAAAGCCTAATGGAGATAACTCAGCCGGTGTGCTGGATGGACTGCGAACGACTGTGACAGGGGAGGCACACGGAAGTAGCTTAATAAGCACGCTGCAGCTGGAGAACCAGTGCCCAAGTTACGGGCTAACATCCTGTACCGAAAACACACACTGATATTGTATAACTGTAAAATATTGATATTGTAAGATTTAAGATATGGGGTGGGTCTGCGTGCGACCGTTTTGCACAACACATCGCTAGCTAGACGAGCCGCTAACGCAAACAGTTCTCGTGGGACGTGTCACCGAGTGTAAAACTGCCTTTTGGTGATTTCAGGAATTCAAATTCAAAGCAGCATCATTTAAAGCTTTTGACCCTGACCTGGTCATTAGTGAAACTCATTATGCCGCAATGTTCTCTCTCAATCGCTGCAATTTAAGCTCTGCTTTTCGCATTCTGTTTGACCTGGTTCACACGGGCCAGACGCCTCCTAATTACAACTCTCTGCAAAAGTAACACAAGAGCGCGCTTAGTTGCAGCAATTCAGACATGTGAAGACTAGATTATGGTATGGTTACTGAGTGACTAATTATTCTGCCAAGTTACGGACAAGTCAGATAACCTTCTCGTGTTCACTCACTGGGTTTTTGTCATTTTCAGAGGGAAGATCTGTGTTTAAATGAGACAGGACATAATTATGAAGGGAGCTCACAAACATCAGCCCTACATTTATATACACAAAATATTTCACAGAACTTTTTGCGAACATCGGGGTCAAATCAAGTGATCTTACAGTCAGCCTTATTCTGAATTTAAATTAGTTGACCATTGAACTTGCGGTGAGATGTCAAGTCCCATTGCATTCATACGGAAAGGATTAAAAGCTGGAGATGGACCAGGCCTGTTTAACTTCCTGTCCCATAATGCAGCATTTTAACAGCATATTTCCTGCAAAAACAAACAATATGTGTAGAAAGTCTCTTTCCCACTGAAGGCAAGAAAAATAATCAAAATGCGAAATCATTCCCCTTGAGTTAGATTTTTACCCTTCTGTTCACAGATATATCCAGCAGCCCTCCAAAAAAGTGTTTGTTATAATGGGCCTTTCATTCTGTCCCAAATCAAGAACAGTTGGGCCATCAGCTTGCATCCTGCCAAACAGGAAATGGGGCGATACTGATAAAACAGTCTGAGCGTGTCTATATAAACGCAGCACGTCATAATTTTAGGTAATAATGCGTTAAAAGCACTCTGCTTTTCAAAAGGAGCAATTTTCTGTCTGAAAATTTGTTACCACCAGTTTTTTTTTAAAATAGACAAAGAACAAGCCTACTCATATGTTCATCCACAACAGAAAATTACAGGTTTCATGTTCGCAAATCCATGTCACTCTTGACAGAACAGCAGAATTAAAACCCTCATTTAGTCTGTCAGCAAAGGCACAGGCAGTCAGTTATGATTAATCCAGGCAAACATACATTTCTACAATTAAAATACAGAAAAAGATACACCAGCAGCACAGTCTATTCTGTAGTATAGTACTGTGCGTTTCCAGTCCGCAAGAGCCATGGCAGCTACACAAGAATAACACACACACTGATGGAGTAATTATATGAAAACAATCAGTACACAGTCTCAGGACTGCCTAATGCTCCAGGTACCTCGAGTTCATTTGGAAAAACTGCTTTTAAATTCTGTGCCCCTGATACCTGAACTGCAAAAAAATACTGAAACCCAATTCTTTTCTAATGCTGAGAAATTTTAGATCTTTGCTTGTGAATCTTGTTCATTTGTTCTGTTCCAACTGATGAAAAATTCAGCAAAAATGTCAGCTGCAATATCATATATATAAAATCCATTTACACTACATTAAGTATTCAAATGTTTCAAATTAACAGCATACTTCAAGAATGGCGGTAACTCCGATTACGCTTGTTAGCGTTGATGGTGGTCTTGTGATGTTGGCTACATCAGTCAAAAAAAAGTGTTGAGTGTTCAGGCGAGTACCTGATGTACAGTATCTCCTCTTTTCAATTAGTCAGCCTCGTGACACACTGGAGTGTGTAATCTTTGCTGACAGAAGTCTGTTTACGGGCGAGTAAATCCCTTCAGACCAGGAGTACGTACGTACCCGTTTTTCTCAAAAATGCCCTTCTGTTGTTCAGAAATAATCACTGCCTGCACCCCCTTACATTCCTTTACATATTATGCAAAAATGTCTTTGCCTTTAAAGCTCACCAGGGCAAGATGGATCACTCAGACTGAGACATCTCCACATATGGTTAAATAAAAGACCAGTGTACACTCCCACGGAATTTCATTCAAACCTCTAAGTCACACGACGGTTACAGTTATGGTTTTCACAAAACCCATGTCCCAGTCAAACAGTGAGGTAGTGGCGCCTAAAGCAAGGCGAGTGCCATGAGAGATACACAAGGCCAAGCCATACAGAACTGAAACAATACCGTCCTTATATATACACAGGGCATCGAGAGATAGTGACCTTTTCAAGCATGTTTTCTTAGAAGACTAATTAAAACAGGAATTTAGATATTGTTTAAAATGCTTTTGCTGTCAACGTGATTAAATTGGTCATTCACGCCTGAATGTGACCAAATGAAGTGGCAGAGCGTTGCGTAATCACTGTACTGCCTCATTAGCCCGGGAGGTGACTGGGGACAAGGCGCTGAGGTGATTTCATTTGGTAAATGTCAGGCCCATTCAAACGTCAAGAAAGAGTGGCACAGACGGCCCAGTCAGCACAGAAACAGCGGCCTCTAGTGGCCCAGTCTGCAAGTGCACATTTCAGGGAGAATTAGGACCAGCTATTGAAAAAATGCAGGGCGGCGGAATGTCCCGTCAGCCTCTTTAGCGCTGATTTAGGGTTGATTCACAAAATCCCAGCAGTCCGGCAGGTGGCAGTGAAGGAGCTATCTCACAAGGACACCATTTTGGCTCCTGGACACATGACGCGCTGGGTGAGATGGGACTGTTGGTCAGTACCAAGTTGTTCGTCTTCCACATTACGTCTTACAGTGTGGTCCACATTTCCATTTTCAGCGAGGCAATAAAACCTAGTCAAAATATACCTTAAAAGATCCCAAAAACCTAAGATGAATAAGGCCACATACTAACTGTAATTTGCACAACAGTATTTCTGTGTTTCATACTCCTGAACAGATGAGCACAAAAGCGTCTGTCATTTCTGTATCTGTCTGAAGCCTCATGGGTATTTTTACTGGCTTAACGGCGAAATGGAAAGGAACGGAACGAGGAGCTCTTTATAGAGGAGTTAATCTCTTCAAATTCCGGGAGATAAGGCTCTCAGACAATATTTGGAAAGCGAGGCCGTTTCCTTTCACTCTGGGGCGTATAATGCGGTAGATTATCTGCACCTGAAATGCTGATTCAGAGTCTTTGAAGGGGAGAAATACGAATGAGTCTGTAACTGGCAATCAGAGCCACTGGCTGCCAATTTCAGTTTCTCTCTTCACGGAGTCGCAGAGGATCGTTTGAGAGGCCGACATCACTTTCGCTGCTTGAGACCAGCCGAGGGGGGAGCGTGGTCCTGCTCAAACTCAGGCTCGGACCCACGCAGTCGCTCGGGGTCCACGGCCGTCTGTTTGCTGAACGGACCCAACCCCTTTAGCCTCTCAGTTTAGCCTGCATGTTACTGATGCATGTCCATTCTGTGGGAAGCCGCATTGTGTTCATGGCATTTGACGTTTCCATCCTTTTTTAACGTTAGAGCTGAAAGGGGGGAGGAGGAGCCTGATCAGTCATTTAGGGGTGTGGGTTGTTCCAAACTGACAGGTTTTTAGTATATTTATGGCCTTAATCCAGCTGGAAAAAAAGGTTTTGGCGCAAACGATGCGTCAGCTGTGCGTGTGCAGTCCTCCAATGCGACGACTGCGCAGCCCGGCTGCAGAGGGACACGCAGCGGTGGGCGGTGACTGGCCCAGAGGAGGGCACTGCGCCTGTCCGAATCCTCAGATGGGCCTGGGACAGCCCCACTAATGCACCGGGCCACAGAACGCTTGTGAGAAAAGAACTTCATGAATTACCAAATAAATTAAAGATAAAAAAGATTACACAAAAAAGCAAACAATGACCAAATACCAAGTACAAACACCTACTTCACACTGATTAGATTATGTAGCCTAGATGGATCTCTGAGCTCATGTAAGAGTCCTCTGACATCACAGCATCACAGTCTGCTGTTTCCAGTGTGATTCTGACATCACAGCATCACAGTCTGCTGTTTCCAGTGTGATTCTGACATCACAGCATCACAGTCTGCTGTTTCCAGTGTGATTCTGACATCACAGTGTTACGTCTGCTGTTTCCAGTGTGATTCTGACATCACATGTTACATCTGCTGTTTCCAGTGTGATTCTGACATCACAATGTTATGTCTGCTGTTTCCAGTGTGATTCTGACATCACAGTGTTACGTCTGCTGTTTCCAGTGTGATTCTGACATCACAGTGTTACGTCTGCTGTTTCCAGTGTGATTCTGACATCACAGTGTTATGTCTGCTGTTTCCAGTGTGAAAATACTGTCAGATATAGGCAACTCTCCTCAAATAGGCCATTTATTGTCCTTCTTCCTTCTATGCACTCACACTCATGGCAAGGATCTGCAAAGCACAGATTTGAAACAGTCTTGAAGTGCAGGATGTTTTATTGCTGGTCATGCTGAAACTTCAAGTAAACAGAGTGGTGCCTTTTTTCATTAAATGTACTTAAGTGATTAAAACAGATCTTTCTAAATTCAACTTATCATTTAATCTCCCTAACACGATGTGGAGAAGCTGTGTGTTACTTGCCAACTGATTAGTCAGATCGTTGGCATGCTTGTTAAAGAAGGAAAATTAATGAAAACAATTTAAACAGATTGATCAGTTTAAAGGGAAGTTTTCCCCCCACCAATTTTCAGCTCACCAACCCCTTCCCCCCCCCCCCCCCCCCTCCCCCCAACACATTCCATGCATCTCCGTGAGAATGTAAAACAGGAGTGACATCCCAAATCAGCATGTTTCCTACGAGTCTGTCTTATGCCACAAGAAGAGAGATCATCTTACTGCTGTACTTTTCCCTTTGAAATTCCCCTGTCAATTTTAAGAAGCACCATTACTCTGATTTGGTTGAAGGTATGATGTAGTATAGTGACTGAAAGCCAAGCGTCCCTTGGGATGACTGCACTCATAATGAGGATAATTTTGGTTTCCTCAATAGAGAAAATTGGTCACGCTTCAAGTGGGACTTGGCAGAGGGTTCGATGTGAAAGGGGCCCGGCTGATCTGACCAGCCCACTGTGAAGAACAGTGACAGCCCCGCCATCCTTCCAGCCCCGCGGGAATAATCGACAGGAGCATTCAGAGAGAGCTTCAGCTCTCCGAGCCGTCCGGCCCCAGGGAGCCTTCCCACAGCATGGAGGCACAGTGCTCCTCTGTCAGCCTCCGCAAAATATGAAGTGGAGTCGCCACAAAATAAGCCTACCCCTCCGTTCCCTCCCCTCCCTCTCTGACCTCCCTCCGTCCCCTCCTCTCTCCCTCCCCTCCCTCTCTGATCTCCCTCCGTCCCCTCCTCTCTCCCTCCCTTTCTCTCCCTCCCTCCCCTCCTCTCTACCTCCCTCCCTTCCTTCCTATCTCTCCCTCCCTCTCTGACCTCCTTTCCTCCCTTCCCTCCTCGCTCCCTCCCTTTCTCCCATTACATTACATTACATTACATTTATTTCGCAGACGCTTTTATCCAAAGCGACGTACAAAAGTGCATATCATGGTCGTAGGCAACTGCTGAACACAAGTTCAGAAAGGTATAATACTTATTTTGTACAGCTATTTCTAGCTAAGAACACAGTTCACACAGTGAACACTATTCTAACCTAACCTCTGCAAAGCCAACTAGGCAGAAGAGTAAGCTACAGTATTAGGACAAAGACAAATACAAGTGACATGAAAAGGGGGGGTTTTTTTTTTTTTTTTTTTTTTTTAAATTAAAGAGTGAAATATACAGAATGGTGGTGGTTAATCTAGGTATAGTCTGAAGAGATGTGTCTTCAGGCCACGGCGGAAGATGGGTAGTGAGGGGGAGGTTCGGAGAGGGACGGGAAGTTCATTCCACCACTGGGGAGCTAGGGTGGAGAAGCTCTGTGATCCCTTTGGGCGGGTGGGAGGGGTTACTAGGCGCCCTGCTTCCGCAGAGCGGAGTGGTCGAGCAGGCACGTAGAAGCGAATCATGTCCTGCAAGTAGATGGGGGCTGTCCTGTTGGCAGCAGTGTAGGCAAGGGTCAGGGTTTTGAACCGGATCCTGGCGGCGACAGGTAGCCAGTGGAGTGATCGCAGCAGAGGAGTGACGTGGGAGAATTTGGGAAGGTTGTAGATGAGTCGGGCAGCGGCATTCTGGATCATCTGAAGTGGCTGTATGGCACAAGCTGGCAGGCTTGCAAGGAGAGAGTTGCAGTAATCAAGGCGAGAGGTCACCGTAGCCTGGACGAGCAGCTGGGTGGAGTGCGTCGTCAGGTATGGTCGAATCCTTCTGATGTTGTACAGAAGGAATCTGCAGGACCGTGATGTTGCCTTGATGTGCTCCTTGAGGTCCAGTTGGTCATCCAGGACCACCCCCAAGCTCTTGGCAGAGTGAGAGGCAGTCACTGTGGTGCCATCAACCGTGATTGAGAGCTCACGAAGTAAGGAGGTCTTGCCCTCCCCTCCCTCTCTCCCCTCCTCCCCTCCCTCCCTTCCTCCCTCCCCTCACTCTCTCCCCTCCCTCCCTTCCTCCCTTCCGTTCTCTCTCTCCCTCTCCTTCCTTCCTCTGTCCCTGCCTCCCTTCCTGCCACCATCCCCTCCCCCCCCCCCCCCCCCCCCCCCCCCCCCCCCTTCCCCTGTCCCTGCCTCCATCGGCCTAAAGGCCCAGATTCACCCTTCAGGAACCAGCCTCCTTCCCTGCCCTACTCCCTCCCCTCCCTTCCTTCCTCTCTCTCCTTCCTCCCCCCCCCTCCTCTGTCTCTGCCTCCGTCGGCCTAAAGGCCCAGATTCACCCTTCAGGAACCAGCCTCTCCCAAGCAGCTGGGTGTCCCCTGATGAAGAGTCCAGCAGACAGACATGATAGATCGTGTGGAACAAAACCTACTAAAGCTTCTGCTTGTAAGAATATTGTCACTTTCCTGCCTCTGGGGAGGACCTGAACCATACCTGCTTTACAGGGGAAGCAATCAATAGCGCCGCTAGTTAGACAGATTGGCCTCGAGCTGTGGTTCATTTCAAACTTTTCCCCTGACTGCATCCCTCACCGGTTGCTAACGATTTAATTACCATTTCGGTCCTTCCGGCTGAGGCTATTTTTAAATAAGCCCCGTACGTTTGTGTGAATGAGCGTGTGCACGTGTGCGAGCACGAGAGTGCACGTGTGTCTTTAGCCCCCGGATGAGCAGTTTGGTCCTCCTGTCACACGATTGTCACGGCTCAACAAATCCAGGGTTTACTGTGAAGATGGACACATAAAATGAAGATGGACACATAAAATGCAGTACAAAATAATATTCAATACTACAGTAAAGCAAGCAGTCATGATTCAAACTGGGGGGGGCAGGGGTGGGGGGGGGGGGTTAGGAGTGTGAGGGTATTCCACCCTCCATGGTATGTCAAATATTAACCATACCTTTTGTTGTTTCAGAAAAATCTATTTATTACATTACATTATATGTCATACATTCAATAGAACTTCCAGCGATGATGTCATGCACAATTACTTTACACTCAGCAACCACATCAATGCGTGAATAAAATGTGTCATTAACTGTGTGAAAGGCTCATAATTTTCCAATGGTTTTGATTATAAGTAAGGGGAAAGTCGACATATAATTATACTATAGTTCCTGTTCACAAAGTGAAAATGTTTATCATGTTTAACTAGGGGTGGGACATTTTACGATTCTCTCTACAAGATGACAAACAAGCTGATTTGTCCTTGCAATTACTTGAGAGCTCAGTTGTTTTTTTGGGTCCCTAAAGCCTGTTTTACAGCAGCAGACCCACCTGAAGGCATTTCCGGCAGCTTTACTCCACACAGAACCCCCAGATATAACTGAACAGCTATCAGTCTCCGTTCTGCTGATTATCAGGCTTCAGTAGTCTGATTCAGTAGGTCACAAACACTGTTTGATAAAAGTTTTATTAGCTATTCTGGGAAACAAAGACATAAAAATAAACAAAGCTACACTACATCTAAGATTGCAAAACCTTAAGCCTACAATTTGGTGCCTTTCGTGTGCACCTCAAGTGGAGAATAATAAAACCTGAGGCATTGTGGGGAATAAATGCGCTAAAAGACGTTAACGGTCTCCTACACTGCCGTTCCAAACCAATACAATTAAAGAAGAGAGAGGGTGGCAAACAAGAACGCGAGTGCGTAAAGCTTGCAGGAGGCAGTGTGCGAGTCGTCTGTACATTCTGTAAAGCTTGCAGGAGACAGTGTGCAACTGAGTCGTCTGTACGTTCCGTAAAGCTTGCAGGAGACAGTGTGAAAGTTGTCTGTATGTTCTGTAAAGCTTGCAGGAGACAGTGTGCGAGTCGTCTGTACGTTCTGTAAAGCTTGCAGGAGACAGTGTGCGAGTCGTCTGTACGTTCTGTAAAGCTTGTAGGAGACAGTGTGCGAGTCGTCTGTACGTTCTGTAAAGCTTGCAGGAGACAGTGTGCGAGTCGTCTGTACGTTCTGTAAAGCTTGTAGGAGACAGTGTGCGAGTCGTCTGTACGTTCTGTAAAGCTTGCAGGAGACAATGTGCGAGTCGTCTGTACGTTCTGTAAAGCTTGCAGGAGACAGTGTGCGAGTCGTCTGTACGTTCTGTAAAGCTTGCAGGAGACAGTGTGCGAGTCGTCTGTACGTTCTGTAAAGCTTGCAGGAGACAGTGTGCGAGTCGTCTGTACGTTCTGTAAAGCTTGCAGGAGACAGTGTGCGAGTCGTCTGTACGTTCTGTAAAGCTTGCAGGAGACAGTGTGCGAGTCACCTGTACGTTCTGTAAAGCTTGCAGGAGACAGTGTGCGAGTTGTCTGTACGTTCTGTAAAGCTTGCAGGAGACAGTGTGCGAGTCGCCTGCACGTGCCCCTTGCCTTGGCCTACAAAGAACAGGCCTGAGTATGTTCTGCAGGAGAGAGTCTATTGATGATTTATGTAATTGTCTAGCATCAGTGTGACTACTTAGTGAACGACTTTCATGATTATAAGCCCATCTCTTGAATAGCCTAGAATAAATAGTGGTGTGTTGATGATGAAGGCCATTATAGCTGAAAGACAGAGATTTCCAAAGAAAATTTTGCCTAAAGATTTCTCTTTGCTCTCTCTCTCTCTGTCACCTCACTCTCTCGATATACATACATATATATACTGTATATATACAGCACCAGTCAGAAGTTTGGCCAGACCTGCTTAAACCAGTTTTTTCATGATTAAAAATGCTTTAAACTGTATAAACTTGTCTAGAAACACTTAATATTTCATTATATGATATATGTATATAAGCAGATAATCTTAAGTGGATCGCATTCAAAAGTTTGATTTTAAAATGAAAATGGAAATCTTGTAAGCTCATTGGGAAGGGGGGGGGGTGCATTGTTTTGTTATTTAAATATCTTGGTACGTATTGGTGTTCATGATCACATCTATCTTAACAGGTGCTCCAGGACCTGTAGAATTTTTCATATTTAAAAAAATAAAGACCACCCGCCATATTTCAAAATGCATGGGGTATATTCCTACATCATTTTCACCACATGCAGTACCATATAGCCTATTTCCAATGGCGGGTAGAAGGGTGAAACAGAACAGGAACTAAAGCAGGGAACAAAAGGCCTCGCAGGGCAAACTCTCAAAAAACAAAGAAAACTGCAAAACACAGAAAACAGAAAATCCAAGAATCCAAAAACACACAAAACGGATCGTGGACAGATTGACACATGGAACTACTCTAAGGAGGAAACACGCAGGGCAGAAACATGACCAGAAGCACACTCAACCAAACAAGGATCCAGCCCCTGAGTCAGGGAGAAGGGAACTTAAATAGACAAGACACTGATGAGACACAGCAGGGCACAATGCACAATCAGGCCACAGAGAGGGAAGGGAAAACAAGACAACAAAAAAACAATAATTGAACAATTGAAAACAATAATACAATTAAACAGGGTACAAGCAGGACACAAAACAGAAGTGCTGCCATCTGGCGGCCCAACAAGGAAAGACAGAGACGGAAACACAGAACCATGACAATCAGTAGCAGTATCAGTATCAGTAGCAGCAGTAGTAGCAGTATCAGTAGCAGTATCAGTAGTAGCAGTAGCAGCAGTAGTAGCAGTATCAGTATCAGTAGCAGCAGTAGTAGCAGTATCAGTATCAGTATCAGTAGCAGTAGCAGTAGCAGTATCAGTACCAGTAGCAGCAGTAGTAGCAGTATCAGTATCAGTAGCAGCAGTAGTAGCAGTATCAGTAGCAGCAGTAGTATCAGTATCAGTAGCAGTATCAGTAGCATTATCAGTATCAGTAGCAGCAGTAGTAGCAGTATCAGTATCAGTAGCAGCAGTAGTAGCAGTATCAGTATCAGTAGCAGTAGCAGTAGCAGTATCAGTACCAGTAGCAGCAGTAGTAGCAGTATCAGTATCAGTAGCAGCAGTAGTAGCAGTATCAGTAGCAGCAGTAGTATCAGTATCAGTAGCATTATCAGTATCAGTAGCAGCAGTAGTAGCAGTATCAGTAGCAGTAGCAGTAACAGTAACAGTATCAGTATCAGTAGCAGTATCAGTATCAGTATCAGTAGCAGTATCAGTAGCAGCAGTAGTAGCAGTATCAGTAGCAGCAGTAGTAGCAGTATCAGTAGCAGTATCAGTATCAGTAGCAGCAGTAGTAGCAGTAGCAGTAGCATTATCAGTATCAGTAGCAGCAGTAGTAGCAGTATCAGTAGCAGTGGCAGTAACAGTAACAGTATCAGTATCAGTATCAGTAGGCTATCAGTAGCAGCAGTAGTAGCAGTATCAGTACCAGTAGCAGTAACAGTATCAGTATCAGTATCAGTATCAGTATCAGTATCAGAATCAGTAGCAGTAGCAGTATCAGTATCAGCATCAATAGCAGCAGTAGTAACAGTATCAGTAGCAGTACCAGTACCAGTATCAGTAGCATTATCAGTATCCATATCCGTATCCGTATCAGTATCAGTATCAGTATCAGTAGCAGTAGCAGTATCAGTATCAGTATCAGTATCAGTAGCAGTAGCAGTAGCTGTACCAGTATCAGTAGCAGTATAACTTGCTATGCAATGCAGATTTCGGAGTATGTGACCATGTTTTGAGGACCATGTCTCTTTCTAAGCCGTATTGGTCCATTTTTAGTACAGTGTGCTAACTCTGACTGTATATGGCATGCTATGAAATCCCAACCCAGGGGAAGCTATAATCAGAATGTAAGGTGTCTTGTGTGCTAAAAAAAAGCCCTCAAATTCAATTAAGCTTTAAGATGGAAATGACTTTTTTTTTCAGGCGGTTATAAAATGAGTGGAATAATGGCTTCCACTGTAAAAGGTACTCTTAATATCCCAGGTGTTCCTGGATCAAAATCAGGTAAATGTGTTATCTCAGCCAAAATCACTCAGGGGTTAAATCCCAGCCAAAATTACTCAGGGGTTAAATCCCAACCGAAATCACTCAGGGGTTAAATCCCAGCCAAAATCACTCAGGGGTTAAATCCCAATTGAAATCACTCAGGGGTTAAATCCCAGCCAAAATCACACAGGTGTTAAATCACAGCCAAAATCACTCAGGGGTTAAATCCCAACGAAATCACATAGGGGTTAAATCCCAGCTAAAATCACTCAGGGGTTAAATCCCAGCCAAAATCACTCAGGGGTTAAATCCCAGCCATAATCACTCAGGGGTTAAATCCCAGCCATAATCACTCAGGGGTTAAATCCCAACCGAAATCACTCAGGGGTTAAATCCCAGCCAAAAATCACTCAGGGGTTAAATCCCAACCGAAATCACATAGAGGTTAAATCCCAGCCAAAATCACTCAGGGGTTAAATCCCAGCCAAAATCACTCAGGGGTTAAATCCCAGCCACAACCACTCAGGGGTTAAATCCCAGCCAAAATCACGCAGGGGTTAAATCCCAACCGAAATCACATAGAGGTTAAATCTCAGCCAAAATCACATAGGGGTTAAATCCCAGCTAAAATCACTCAGGGGTTAAATCCCAGCCAAAATCACTCAGGGGTTAAATCCCAGCCAAAATCACTCAGGGGTTAAATCCCAGCCACAATCACTCAGGGGTTAAATCCCAACCGAAATCACTCAGGGGTTAAATCCCAGCCAAAATCACTCAGGGGTTAAATCCCAACCGAAATCACATAGAGGTTAAATCCCAACCGAAATCACATAGAGGTTAAATCCCAGCCAAAATCACTCAGGGGTTAAATCCCAGCCAAAATCACTCAGGGGTTAAATCCCAGCCAAAATCACGCAGGGGAGAAACCTCGTCTGAAGCGCATCTGATTTATATTGTAGACATTCTGAGGAATCCATTCCTCCCCTCTTTTACTGAGTTTGAATCCTTTCCTTTTGGAGGAGAAAAAGATTTGCATGGAGATTTGTTGCCTTACATTCAAATGACCCTAATTTTGGCCATCCATGTAATAATTATTCCCCATAAAACATTCATGCATTTGTAGGATTAATAGCACAGGTTGTGCCAGTTTGCTCTTCACCTTGAAACAATGTGTGAGGAATTCAGAATATTGCATTCTTTAATAGCTAATTATAAAAAAGTAATATAAATAAAACATTAATATATTTTTTCTTAAAGATTCAAAAACAATTTCCAAAATAGTTTTGATAACTCATTTATTTTCATTGACTGCAACAGCATTAAATTGGTTAATTTAACACGGTAATCTACAGTTTTACAAACACAGTTCGAAAATTGCAATTCTGGACACAGAATTCTAATCTCTTAAACAGCACAAGAACTTACTTTAATTTTGGTAAAAAAGGTTCATTTGCAGTCATCGCCTTGTCACCGAGGTGCATTAATGTTAATTACGATACAGCACCACTTTGGAGTAAGTGCCTCTGTTTAAAGTTCAAGTTTGCTTTTGAAACAGGCCTAATTGTTGCCGACGCTGCACACTTTTTTGTCACAGAGGCAATGTGGAATTCTCTATGCAGGCAAAGCCCTGATGTCCAAGTAATCTTCAGTTTGATCATACATATGGTGAACAGACACATTCCACCGACCTACAGCCACTTTCTCTGTCTTCTTCCCTTTAATATTCCAGACTCCTCTACTCTCCAATCCTTGACAAATCACACGTGGCACTGTGCTACACCGCTGGGTCCCTGTGCTACACTGCTGGGTCTCTGTGCTACACCGCTGGGTCTCTATGATACAGTCCCTGTGCTACACCGCTGGGTCCCTGTGCTACACTGCTGGGTCCCTGTGCTACACCGCTGGGTCTCTGTGCTACACCGCTGGGTCTCTGTGATACAGTCCCTGTGCTACATCGCTGGGTCCCTGTGCTACACTGCTGGGTCTCTGTGCTACACCGCTGGGTCCCTGTGCTACACCGCTGGGTCCCTGTGCTACACTGCTGGGTCTCTGTGATACAGTCCCTGTGCTACACCGCTGGGTCTCTGTGCTACACCGCTGGGTCCCTGTGCTACACCGCTGGGTCTCTGGGTCCCTGTGCTACACCGCTGGGTCTCTGGGTCTCTGTGCTACACCACTAGGTCCCTGTGCTACACCACTGAGTCTCTGTGCTACACCGCTGGGTCTCTGGGTCTCTGTGCTACACCGCTGGGTGCCTGGGTCCCTGTGCTACACCGCTGGGTCTCTGTGATACAGTCCCTGTGCTACACCGCTGGATCCCTGTGCTACACCACTAGGTCCCTGTGCTACACCGCTGGGTCTCTGTGCTACACCACTAGGTCCCTGTGCTACACCACTAGGTCCCTGTGCTACACCGCTGGGTCTCTGTGCTACACCACTAGGTCCCTGTGCTACACCACTAGGTCCCTGTGCTACACCGCTGGGTCTCTGTGCTACACCGCTGGGTCCCTGTGCTACACCGCTAGGGGCTCTGGGTCCCAGAATGAGCTTGAGTCCCAGCCGGAGATCTGGCTGACAAATTCAGGCTGACTCCAGAGGTTTAGACAAGTCGTGTTCAATTCTGAGCCAACATTTAACAGGGGCTGCAGTGAGCCCCCCTCCCCCTGCCTACACCCTCTCTATACATCTTCTTAAATTTTCTGCTGCTTGTGTGCAAAAACCTGCGCTGTTCTGAAAAAAAAAAAACTTGAGCTCAACACAAACAATAATATAAATGTTGCTAAACAACCATGCCTGCTTCACAAGAAATTACTCATCCTCTCTATCCAATAAGAACAATGTGTGAGACGTTAAAAACTGAAAGAGCCCAAACTGCTCAATTTCCAGCCTTTGCGTCTCCACATAAAACAATCGAGAGTTACTGTTAGACCTGATATGGTGCAAGAGCATTTCTCCCATCCATGTAGTGCTGTAAATAGCATCAAGTTTCGAAATGGCCCAGAGCAAGAAACGATGCAAATCAGCTATGAGCTCTGTTTCTCATTACACAAACAACAACACACTGCAAATACATTAAACCGAGACAAAAAAGGCCGACAGCTAATTGTAAACAAAGCAGCATAATTAATGCAGGCAAGTGAGGTATTCAACAGGCCCGGAAAGTAATTTGTGGGGAGATAACAGAATCTAATGCACCGGGTGACATCATCTCTACAAACTGAGATCATCTTTTTATATTGTTCTGTCTTGTGCTTGACTCATTACAGAAACAAATGAGTCTATGAAACATATGCTTAGGGGGGTAAAATGTGATTAGAATGCCACTCAATCGTGCTTTTGAACTTTATGGAACACGTCCTCTCTCCTCTGCACTTGATGTGGCTGAGATAATTTGGGTTCCTGGCTAAGACACCGCTGGGATTGAGTATCTTTGTGAATCCTGCCAGATCTTTCGCGTTGCGAAACAAGAGTGTGGCTTAAGGCTGTGGTCGCGACTCCACATTTCATCTCCGATTATAGTCCTTGTGTCTTAAGGAGGCAAACTCGGGAGCTGGCTTTTCCTGCCCTGAAGGCTGCTTGAATGCCAGCCTACAAGAACACTGCTTCCCACGTATGTGTCTACACCCCCCCCCCACCCCCCCAACGCCCCACGGTGCTCAGCCAGGGTACTCCTCCCCAACAGCTCGCGTTCAGTGAACGGGTGAAAACGTCCCCTTCTCCTCGTGACTCATTGCGGTCAGGTCACGTGAGTGACTGCGTGGTCATCTGGAACCAGAGCAACGAATTACCCAAAAGTAAGACACATTCGCTAGAACCCTAATTCTACCATGTTCTCATCGGCGCTCGAAAGAAATAGCCCATCAGTGAGCGGACCCAAAGCACGCTTTCCGCTAGCCCGCAAACAAATGAGCTTAAATTGCACCACAGCTCCTATTTGAAATATTCTGGCTTCATGTGGTGGCCATAAATTTAAAGGGGAGCCCGAATTGCATGCGAGTTATGGTCCCCAGACACTTTATAATGGATTCTAAAATGCGCCAGTCCTACGCTGAAAAAAAAACTGTCAAACGTTTATTAGATTTGAGTAGCATACGGAAAATTGCTTATTGTAAAATAAAAATGGATTTTAAATGCATAATTGAATGGAGAATTTCATGCGCGCGTGCACACACACACACACACACACACACACACACACACACACACACACACACAACACACACACACACACACACCCACACACACACACACACACACACACACACACTTCAGATCCAGGGGAAACAGATTTGAGTAGCGAGCCTGAATTTGAAGGTGGGGAAGGGAATATGCATGTTGAATATTTTCTTAAAGCATAACAGAAACTGACTGCAGCTTAAGACAGGCCCTGGGGCCTGGATGAACATGTGGCCCCTGACTGCGCATCGGGGCCACAAAACCATGGAAGAGCTGAAAGAAAGCGATAAAAGCCTGTTTTCTGTTAGGAGATAAATTAGCACATTCTGAGCTCCCGTTCCAACAGACGCTGACACACACAGCCCAAACAGAAAACGTGTGTACTTCCGAAATGGAAGCCTAAGACAAAGTAAGTATATTTTGTGAGAAATCAATACAAGAGTGCTCAGAGAGAGAAATCGTTTGAATTTGTAAGATCAGCATGAGGCTTCCTGCAGTTTAGAGGCTTTTCCATGCGGGCTGCTCAGCTTCAAAATGAAGCAAAAACAAAAACATTCCTCTCAGCTTCACCCCTGTGTGTGTGTATGTGTGTGTGTGCATGTGTGCATGTGTATGCATGTCTGTGTGTGTGTATGTGCGTGTGTGTGTGTGTGTATGTATGTATCTGTGTTTATGTGTGTGTCTGTATCTGTGTGTGTATGTGTGTGTGTATGTATGTATCTGTGTTTATGTGTGTGTCTGTATCTGTGCGTGGGTGTGTGTGAGTGTGTGTGTGTCTTTCTGTCTGTCTGTCTACAGGTGTGCATACCGGTGGGATGTGGGTGTAATGAGAAATGTTTGTCAGCTGCTGATACAATGACAGTGAATAAAACTAGAAGCCTGATGGCCCAGCAAGAAAACAAATCTAACCTAGTCCCATGCGCACATTTAGGCTGTATCTTTTGTTTTCCAAAAATGCAATGCTAACAAATTCCGAATGTCATTCCTGTTTACTTGTATTTAACAACCATAAACCAAGTTTCTGTTCTCCCAGCTCATGAATATTAATTCATGTTACACATATAAATAGGCAAATTAATATTCATGAGCTTGGAGAACAGAACCCTGCAAGACAGCCATTATATCAAGAGAAAATATGACCGATTAAAAAGAAACTAAACATTACATCCTCTTCACAAGCCTTGCAGTCAGGCTCTACATGAGATGGGCCTTAATAATTAATGTAATAATAATTACAATACAAATTAAGGGCCAAGTTACATTACTTAACATAAGTCCTGCGAATGAATTTCTTAAAATCCTATCTGTCATTTAAAAAATTATGCAACAATTAATCCATCTACAACTTGTCACTTAATTTTGCAACTTTCTATCTGGCTGTTGCCGAGCACTCTGTAATACAATGCAAACATATCATATGTTTTCAAATGAACATTTAGAGGTTGGCCTTTTATAAATACTTCAAGATTTTTTGCAGAACATTAAATATAACATCAAAAACAAATTGAGAGTCACAAACAGTGAGCAGAGGTATCAGTAGCAATTACATGAGTTTAATTAATATCATGCATAGATAGTTCCACTGCACTTACTTATTTTAAGATTGAATCATTATTACAGAAAGTATTCATAATGATCCAATGCTGACATAAAAATATTTAAAACTGGTGCTGAATTA
The DNA here is from genome assembly GCA_025169545.1 of Anguilla japonica. Lineage (NCBI taxonomy): Eukaryota > Metazoa > Chordata > Actinopteri > Anguilliformes > Anguillidae > Anguilla > Anguilla japonica. The sequence continues at coordinate 1,213,790 of CM045895.1, forward strand.
GCACATTCATTTTTATTAAATTTAGCAATGCAGCTCAATTTGGGGCACTTGGGAAAGGTATAGGGAACAAAATTGAGGTCTCAGCTTTAATATAAAAATCACGTGTTGAAACACGTTATTCTTATTCTTTTCCAGATGTTCAAAATATGCAAATGCGTTTATTTATATGCAAAATGCGTTCATTTATATTTAAGTTTTGTTTAGTATTTTATTCATTACTTTATGAATTATTAATCATCCTCATTATTCCCTCTTGCATTGACGCCGTGTTGCTCATTGTGCCGTACGCCATCCATCTACTTTCCAGTTTGGAGGTGTGAGGGACTGTATATAAGAACAGGAATTGAAAAAAAAAAAAAATGGCTTTGTGCGGAATGGCATGCTACATATAATACCTGAGCATTCTAGAACAGCGCAAGTGACTCCAAACACAGCATGTCAACATTCTGCCGCTTACCCGCCGCCACACACTCTTCTTTGGTCAACTTCACACGAGGAAAAGCGTTCGGTCTCAAACCTGCCCAAAAGCATGAGAAACCATGACATTTATGTGTCAATGTGATCTCCGTGCCCTTTTCATCTTAGTTCTGAGGCAATACAGACAATCATCAATCACGTCAGTCTCAGACCTTCATGCATGTACGTCCTCTGTACATTTAAAGGCCACATGCACTGTACAGTGTGTATAGTTCCATGTCCCATCTTTTTGCTTTCTTAATGAATTAAGCAGCTCTCTGTGGTGTGGTTTCATTGCTCATCCTTGGTACGATTAATCTCATTGGGCCTCATTCCCGAAACGTGCACGATCACACAGATCATAAACTGTGTGTAAGAACGCTTCCAAGAAAAGAAAGTGTTTTTTTTTCTTATCTGAATTTGTTCATGGCTTTTTCCTTGTGATAATTGCATGAACAGGATTACAGCGTGTAATTTTTTTTGAACACTTTTGATATCAGTAAATTAAAAGCACAAAGAAAAGAAAATCTCAGTGCCTCTCTGACTGCCCCAGGCTCTGAAATCAGCCACGCCTAATTTCACTGTGCCAGAATCCTAACAACCAATCAGGACAGCTCTCTGCAAGGAGGCCAATCAGGACAGCTCTCTGCTAGGAGGCCAATCAGGACAGCTCTCTGCAAGGAGGCCAATCAGGACAGCTTTCTGCTAGGAGGCCAATCAGGACAGCTCTCTGCTAGGACGCCAATCAGGACAGCTCTCTGCTAGGAGGCCAATCAGGACAGCTCTCTGCTAGGAGGCTTCCCTGACTGCCAGTCAATCCTGTTGCGTGTTCAGAGCACTCACATAGGAGGCAGGGCGGGGCAGAGAGGCTGCAGAGATGGTGCTAAAGCTAGACCTCCAAATGACGCAAAACTCCGCTGCATCCTTGTCATGTTACGTTTAAAACTATATTTTACACTGAATTTGTCATGAAGACATACAAAGTCAAGACATTTTTTGAGTAAAATCAGATGAAACTCATTAGCCTGTAGCCACGAAAGCAGCTGATTGTGTGACTGGTGACAATAGCTAAGCTGGCTAGCTTTTAAATAATGTAAAACACCAGTGCTGTCATCTTATGTTTAAAAGCTTCTAAAATATATTTTCACTCTGAATTTGGCATTTAGGCATACAGATTATGAAAGTCTAAATATTGTTCTACTAAAATGAGTTCAAACCCTAAAACAGCCAAAAATAATGAACATTCAACATGAACATCGATTGATTTTAAATTTGCCCCAGCGACTTCTGACTGATTATGACAGAATGGGTCACATGACCTCTCTCTCCAGTACTCAGGTGTCTGGCACCATGTGAACATGTGATTGGAGGGAGGGGCTTTGGATGGAGAGCTGAGGGGAGGGGGTGGGAGTAGGTGGAATGTTTAAAAAAACTGTATCTCTCTCTCGCTCGTTTCTCCAAACTTACATACTGCAACTTTACCCACTTTATATCTCATTCAGTTATTCAAACAAAGAAATGGCTGAATGGAACAGAATGATGCAGCATTCAAGCTTAACATGCCTATAACCATATTTCCTTGTTTGCTAGCAATGAGCATATTTTAAAGCCAGAATGCAACTATTTTCTGTGAAAGGAAATCCTGTATCAAACCCTGTATCACTTGCATCAAAGCTAATATGTAGGGAAATACAACACACAAACAACACACTTGGATGCTCTAACCATCTCCTACACAATTGGGAGAAGCCAGTTATAAATCACAGGGGGCTTAGTTCCAGTTTCATTTGAATTCTCACAAAATTCCACTGCATGTTCTGTGCACTCATACAATAACACAAACAGCTGGTGTTTTGTGGAACTGCAATAAAAAAGGCTGAGCAGGCCACTTGAGCACAAGCCCTGTTTAGTGACCATCTGTCTGTACTGATCAGCAGGACCAGGAACAGCCTGTTCCTCTAGGCCGACTCGCTCTAACGTGACCTGAACCATGACCGGCGCCATGACCGGCACCATGACCTGCACCATGACCTGCACCATGACCTGTACCATGACCTGCACCATGACCTGTACCATGACCTGCACCATGACCTGTACCATGACCTGCACCATGACCTGCACCATGACCTGCACCATGACCTGCACCATAACCTACACCATAACCTGCACCATAACCTGCACCATGACCTGTACCATGACCTGTACCATAACCAGCACCATGACCTGTACCATGACCTGCACCATGACCTGCACCATGAGAGGCATCAATTGTAAAGCGCTTTGGATAAAAGCGCTATATAAATGCAGTCCATTTACCATTTACCATTTACCATAACCTGCACCATAACCTGCACCATGACCTGCACTATGACCTGTACCATGACCTGCACTATGACCTGTACCATGACCTGCACCATGACCTGCACCATAACCTGCACCATGACCTGTACCATGACCTGCACCATGACCTGCACCATGACCTGTACCATGACCTGCACCATGACCTGTACCATGACCTGCACCATGACCTGTACCATGACGTGCACCATGACCTGCATATTAGCTTTGATGCAAGTGACCTGCACCATGACCTGCACCATGACCTGCACCATGACCTGCACCATAACCTACACCATAACCTGCACCATAACCTGCACCATGACCTGTACCATGACCTGTACCATAACCGGCACCATGACCTGTACCATGACCTGCACCATGACCTGCACCATGAGAGGCATCAATTGTAAAGCGCTTTGGATAAAAGCGCTATATAAATGCAGTCCATTTACCATTTACCATTTACCATAACCTGCACCATAACCTGCACCATAACCTGCACCATGACCTGCACTATGACCTGTACCATGACCTGCACTATGACCTGTACCATGACCTGCACCATGACCTGCACCATAACCTGCACCATGACCTGTACCATGACCTGCACCATGACCTGCACCATGACCTGTACCATGACCTGCACCATGACCTGTACCATGACGTGCACCATGACCTGCACCATGACCTGCACCATGACCTGCAACAGACCTGCACCATGACCTGCACCATGACCTGCACCATGACCTGCACCATAACCTGTACCATGACCTGCACCATGACCTGCACCATGACCTGAACCATGACCTGTACCATAACCTGCACCATGACCTGTACCATAACCTGCACCATGACCTGCACCATGACCTGAACCATGACCTGCAACAGACTTGTACCATGACCTGCACCATGACCTGCACCATGACCTGTACCATGACCTGCACCATGACCTGTACCATGACCTGCACCATGACCTGCACCATGACCTGCACCATGACCTGAAACAGACCTACACCATGACCTGCACCATGACCTGCGCCATGACCTGTACCATGACCTGCACCATGACCTGCACCATGCAGTTTGCATCAGCATGTCACGCTTTACAGCAGCCAGGCTGAATCACACCAGCATGCTACGCTTTACTGCAGCCAGGCTGAATCACACCAGCATGCTACGCTTTACAGCAGCCAGGCTAAATCACACCAGCATGTCACGCTTTACAGCAGCCAAGCTGAATCACACCAGCATGCTACGCTTTACTGCAGCCAGGCTGAATCACACCAGCATGCTACGCTTTACTGCAGCCAGGCTGAATCACACCAGCATGCTACGCTTTACTGCAGCCAGGCTGAATCACACCAGCATGCTACGCTTTACAGCAGCCAGGCTAAATCACACCAGCATGCTACGCTTTACTGCAGCCAGGCTGAATCGCACCAGCATGCTACGCTTTACTGCAGCCAGGCTGAATCACACCAGCATGCTACGCTTTACTGCAGCCAGGCTGAATCACACCAGCATGCTACGCTTTACTGCAGCCAGGCTGAATCACACCAGCATGCTACGCTTTACAGCAGCCAGGCTAAATCACACCAGCATGTCACACTTTACAGCAGCCAGGCTAAATCACACCAGCATGTCACACTTTACAGCATGCTAACGCCTCCATGTTATTGGAGCTAATTGCTATTTGACAGTGGTTTGAATGAAGCGGCTGTAATTATTGTATTATTGGATTAAAATAGCAAGCATTCATGGATTACCTAAATATAGGTAATGCATAGCACATTAAGTACCTTGGTTAATGAGAACTGCCACTGCACAACAGAAACTCATTTCCGCACAGAAGACACGTGTACAGCTAATCCATACATTCAGCTAATCTCCATTGAAAATAATCCACTAAAAATATCCATAATGCTCAACATGCTGGAGAGCACACTGATGCTTATGGTTAGTTTATTTAATGCATTGTTTCTGTAAAACAAGCAGATGTGTGTTGAGCATTTACTTATAGTAAGAACACAGAATGTGCAGAAATTTAAATAGGCTATACTTATATCAATACAGACACTGAGGTTTTTAGTCTAAAACCTACATGAATAGGCAGTTGTCCACTTAAAACAGTCAAACGTCTCAGTTGAAATATGTAACAACCGGAATTCACCAGACCCAGTATTCCCTCTGATGATTCCTCCTCTAAGGCCATGTTCCATCTAAGCAGCACAGTATTTAAGGCATTTAACAGTAGTGTTCATGTGCACTGTGTTAACTGGACACAGTAAGAAAAAGAATACATACAACTGAATATTGAAAACACACAGCTCAGCATTTAGCCTGTGAATGCATGTTTGCCGTGTCTCGCCACCTGGTGAGATGGCATCTAACTGTCTCATTGGATGCGACGGCGTCCAATCAGGACAGGGCCAACTACCTCTCCCCTTGAGGCGATTCAGCATGGCTGTAATTCAAAAACTCTGCCTTATCTGTTGAGCTTTCCGTAACATGCTTACAGTCCCTCACACAGCTGAGGAATTTACATTTCCCTGCTGTCTGTTACAAACACTGGTCCATCTCTTCAATTTGCAGGTTATTTCAGTGCTTTTGATTGGCCAACATCATACTAGTATACTGTAGATGCCTATGCTTTTACAATGTGCCATTTTACAGGAGAGGGGTGTGCCCACAGGACTGAACATGACATGGGTCTACATACCTCACACAGCATAGTTAAAGAAATTTTGTATGTAGATACGGTTACGATTTTGCGAACAGGATGTCTAATGCTCTAACAAAATGCAGAAAACCTAGCGACGCACGCTATTTTACCAAAACATACAACTTGACTCGCAACACTTATTCACATGTGATATATGTTTTATTGTTTTAATCTGCACTGGTTTCTACCTCTCCCTGACTGGTTGCTTCTCTGAGCCAGGTAGCTCACAGAGCCTGTTGGGATTAACAGTGTGGCCCAGAACACCAAGCGTTCATCAAGCAGACAGAATCAGAGCCATCCCAGAGTGCAAAGCAGGCCGCTGTAAATCCTGGAGCCCAGACATTTATTGTTCGCGGTCGATGCTTCCTGTCACTGCCCCCCCCCCCCTTGTGATGTGCTGTTGCAAACATCAGCCCTGGCCCTTCCTCCCAGCTTAAACAAGCCAACCAGAGATCAATTGGTTTTTCTCATGTCAACTATTGGCCGATTGCACTCAAACACTGAAGGTGTCAACCCGCAAGCTTTTTCTTTCTTTTAAAAAAGAAAGACCTGTTCTCTTGAATGCAATGAAATGAGCATATGGGCACAGTAGAGACCCAGCACGGTCTTAATGGGGCCCCTAGCTTTAAGCGCGATGGATTTAAGGGGAAATTACACTTAAATTACATTAAATTACTAAAATCTCACAAATTACACTAGAAACAGGCCCCAGAGCGTCGCACAACAAACAAGTTTCAGACAAAATCATCAGAATTGAAAAATATTTTTAAAAATTATTTACACTGAATATTTAGAAGCAAGAGGCCACCTCAGTAAAAATAAATGATTCATCTCCAGCTGGAATCAGAATGGACAGGGTAAAATTTCAGAAAGTAGAACTTCGCACTCATTTAGCAGAGACTCTTATACAGGGTAACTTACAGTGGAAGGGAAGACTGCATTTAATTCAGTGCAATTTAATTCAATTTGTTACAGCACCTTCTACAGAGATGCTGTCACAAAAGAAAATTTGGTAAGGTCTAGACGCCCAAAAAGTGAGAAATTTACCTGAGCAATAGTGCCAGACCTGGCTAACAAAATTCCCAGACCAGCATACTGTATATAGATGTAGGGATGGTGGTGGAGTGGGTAGCACTGTTGCCTTGCAGAGTGCAAATCCGCCCTGGGCCTTCCTGTGTGGAGTGTGCATGTTCTTCCCTTGTCTTCGTGGGTTTCCTCAGGGTATCCTCCCACAGTCCAAAGACATGCAGGTAGGCTAATTGGAGACTCTTAACTGCCCCTAGGTATAAGTGTTCAAATCATGTGTGTGCCCTGCAAAAGACTGGCGGCCAGTCCAGGGTGTATTCCTGCCTCTCGCCCAATGCACACTGGGATAGGCTCCAGCACCCCCTGCATCCCTGCCCAGAATAAGCGGGCATAGGTAATGGATGGATGGATCACTGAAGCACTAATGCAAGGTTAGGAGGGGTGGGGGTGGGGGGCCCGAGAACTAAGAAATGTTGGAAGATGGCAAACAGTCCTGTCCACCGTGAAAAGTTTATTCCACCACTGGGGGCCAGCTGGGCATCCCAACAGGGAGAACCAACCACCCAGGGAGGGGAGAATCAGTGTCCTCCATGTGGCAGAATGGAGAGATCAAGCAAGGGGGCAGGGTTTGAACACTTACTGGAGGTATCGTGGCGTTCCATTCACTACCCTGTAAGCTAGCACAAACCCTGTTCCTGGAGATCTACCGTCTTGTAGGTTTTCACTCCAACCCTAACAAAACACACCTCATTCAACAGATAGAGCAGTGGCGCCCAACCCTGTTCCTGGAGATTTACCATCCTGTAGGTTTTCACTCCAACCCTAACAAAGCAAAGCTCATTCAACAGAGATCCTGTTTAGCTGAAACTTAGTAGAGTCAGCTGTGTCAAATTAGGGTTGAAATGAAAACCTACAGGATGGTAGATCTGCAGGAACAGGGTTGGTTACCACCACACTAAGGATGTGAGCTGTAACTGGCACCCAGTAAAGTGAAATGAAGGAGGGGCGTGACATGCGCACGTCTGGAAAGATTGTACACAAGTCCTGGAACTGAAAAAAGCTTGTGCACGCAGCCTGACACCCTAGGCCCCCAACCACGTCGTCAACCCCACCCAGGCAACCTCCGGATCAGACCTTGACAAATCCCACCCGTAGCTGATTTGTGAAGAAACCGGGGATGTTGCATAACAAGTGCGGGCCCAAAGCATAGAAGCACGGGGCCTAAAGGAACCCGGGGAAAGAGCTCTCCCGTGCTCCTGCTGGAAAAGCCCCAGGAGCACATCCATCACAGCGGCACTGACAGCTTATTACGGGCCCTTTCAATTCAGGACAACCACTCAATCACAGAGATTGGAGCTGCTTCTCCCGTTCGTACCGCTGCTGCTGTATTGCCTGCAGTTTGTTGGGTGGGACTGTGCTGGGCCCTAATACATTTACAACCACCGTGCCCTGTGCTAATATGCTAATGTGAAATCCTCCCACGTGCGGGCTAAAAAATCTCCTGACAGAATCTGGCAACCCAGGTGGAGCCTGAGATTAATTTGACCCTTCTTCTTCTAGAAATAAGTCACGACTTTAAGATGGAACTTGGCTCTTATGAGGCTCCTATTGAAATGTTTGGGAAAAAAATGGCCCTCATTATCTCACCACCTAATTATCCACCCTTACATCTGACTCGCTACTAATTGCTCAAATTCCACACTTTCACTTCCCCCGTCATCAAATGATCGCAGATCTCATTTGACCTACCTGTTGATCAAACAAAGATAAAATAATAATAAATTAAATATAGCAAAAACCCTTCCCTGGGTTTTAAGTTCTCATAACATGGCAGTCGATGTCTTTTAAGGGCTAAGCAAACGAAGCAGACTAAAACAGGAAGTCAGGGCCCATATTCATAAAGCATCCCCCATTCATAAAGCATCTCAGAGTCACAGTGCTGATCTTGGATCAGGTTTCTGCTGCCAACATCTCAACCCTATTCGCCACGAGCTACAGGCAAAACTGATCCAAGGTCAGCTCTCCACACTGTTCATGAAAACAGGCCCTGGCTTCTTTGGGTACTTTAGATACCAGTAAACAGAGCAACTGTTACATCAATAAGACTTTTCCAGCAGTTATCCTGCAGTGACTTGTGCTTCCCTGCTATAAGCGATCTGTTGCAGAAGACAAGGCCAGGTGATGAAAAAGAAGTTAATAACATGTTTATAACACGTTATAAGGCACACTGCACATCCCTTCACTAGGTCTGTGCAATATCCTGCAATGACTGGGTGCTGATAAGACAGCCAATCAGCAGCAAGGCCTTGCAGCTTCCATGTGACTGACAAGAACACATGACCGCATGGAAACTGTACAACTTTGCTGCTGATTGGCTGTCTTATTATCACCCAATAGATATCAGTGGTGATGTATTTTTTCCCCCAGAAGCATGTCACACGGCCTCTGAAGTTTGGATGTTTGCTACCGGATCAGGTATAATTAAAGGGGGAAAAAAACAGGCAGTAGGCGTCGATGACCATTACTGCATTCAATAATTATCTGGAGTGCGAATTGCTTTGGGCTGCCCCACCCCCGGCCCCACCTTGTATACCGGACACGGTCCTGCGGAGCGGAAGAGGGGCGTAACACACACCCCCTCAGTAAATAAACCGGAGGCCGCTGGTTTTATGCGCCACGTACATCAACCTGAGAGCAGACCTCAGGTCCTCACTGTTTCACCTGGGTCAACTCAGATCACCACAGTCAAACTACACTCCTTCAGCAAGCTTTACCTGTCCCCATATGTATGCACCAGCTTTTATACTAAATCAGACAGGTCTATATCTGAACAGCACATTTGTTTCTTTATAGATATTTAATACTTACTTGCTTTTATCAGTTTTTAATTCAAGCGATTCTTATCAGATTAATTGAATTAATGAGATGTCAAGGGTAATCAAGTCTCTTGTAAAATGATGGTCAATCAGTGTATATGAACATGCTAAAAAAAGAAAAAAAACAGAAACAGTTTGTTATTCAGCCACCACAGAAGGGTGAGTGAAAGGACCTTCTGTAAGAGCAGATCTGATCAATGCCAGGATCCTCGACATCTAAATGAATTTATTTAAATATTATTTACTTTTATTCAGTACTCTGAGACACATTGAGGAATCAAAGCCCTCTTTTTCAATTGAACGTATGTAGGATATGTAGTGTTTAGATTTTGGCCTTGGAATCAGTGAATAAGAATGTGGCCTGGCCTCCCCGTCACAAGCATCAAAGCAAATGTGATTGGGGCAATATAAAATCCACTGATACCCTAATCTAGGCAGACAATCTATGGGTCTCACCCCCCCCGAAGAGACAAACCAGATGACACAGGACACCATATCGGGGGTCGGAGACCCTACATGCCTAGCATGTCCCTTTCCCATGTCCTCTTTTAGTTTGAATACAATCTTTAGGTAGGACAGTCCTTGCCATAAATTAGTCTGACCCCCCTTCCTTTCTCTTCTAAACCTTAACCCGGCATCACCCAATCAGGGCAACATCCTCAAGCCATGCTGGGTAAGGTATTTAAGATGGCCACAGGAGATAGTTGTTTGTGTTGCGTTTGGTTTCAGAGCCTGGAAGAAGAATTTTCCTCTGTTTATTTTGGTGGTGGTTCCTTGGTTGTGTGATTGTAGCTGGTTACCTTTCATCCTGTGGTTATTATACTGGAAGTGGGTGACACTTTGGCAAGGTCTGGCTGATCCGTTTCTCTGTCTCTCTCTCTTATCCGTCTCTCTCTCTCTATTTTCTGGTATTTCTAGATTAGTTGTTTAATGTTTTGCTGTATGTCTTCTGTTGTGTAATTTAGAAGTAGTGTGCCTGCATTCAATAAAGAATGTATGTTTTCAATTCATTAATATAATTGACTGCTTCTTATTGAATTCAATTATTTAATCTGAAAACCTGATATACAATATATTTTACATGTAGGTTAAGTGAGGGGTTCTAACAGGCAACTTCTCTTGTGTTCAGTATTCAGAGTGCTGGACATTTGGACCCTCTGGACAAGAGCATTGACTGTTGGAACCGCTGGATTCAGAAAATAAACATATTTTTAATTAATCCTTGCTTGTCCGACACCTATAATATAAATAATATAAAACATACATATAAATCATCATTCACAAAATTAAAGCAATCTATAAGTAAGACATTAGCCAGAACATAAGAGCATAATACAACATTAATTAAAGCATTCACAATTAAATTTAATCAGGTTCTTTATGAGATGCCTGAAGGGGCCAAGAGGTACCAGAGCATTGAGTTTGAGAGACTGCTGTAGTTTATTCCAAGCATATGGAGCCCACTATCTAAAGGCAGTTTTCTTTCCCCAGTTCGGTATTAATCGCAAGGCAACAAGTTCTGAGAACGAGAACTCTCCAGTTAATGAGGGTGTGAGGATACGATCGGCATTATACATGAACGTAAGCCAATGCTGCTCTCTTCTCACATACATTACACACATGTTACATATAATCTACTATATTCTAGACTGGTGCAAAGTGTTCTAGACTGGTGCGTATGATGCAGCGCACCAAAAATGGTAGTTGGTGGTCATAAGAAGAAGAAAACCAAATTAAGTATGTGATGTCTCTCCAAATAGAAACATTACGAGCTATTGAGTCATATTTACCTTGTTTCCATGATAACCCAAATGTGCTAAGATAAGATATACTTTTATTGAACCCTATGGGGTAATTTGTCCTCTGCATTTGACCCATCCTAGTTACTTAGGAGCAGTGGACAGCCACAGTGCAGCGCCCGGGGACCAACTCCAGTTCTGAGGCCAGTGCCTTGGTCAAGGTGGGGTGATATAACCTCACATTACACTCTTCATTTGGGGGTAACTTTGGGGATAAAAAGCCATTACCCTGTTTGCATTCCATCAGAAAGAGATTATTAGTAACTGCTGGTTTTCAAGTCTACTGATACGAGTAATGAGAATATTACCCACGATGCATCTTGGCCTGGATTCAAACAACATTTGTCCTTAGTGCTGACTCACAATTAAAATGCGATTAGCACAGTTGGTTTTCACGTCTCACAGTTTGGTGAGTTCAGTGATCAGCAAAATGAACCTGACAGACAGTGGGTTTGTTTTTTTTTTTGTTTGTTTTTTTTTTGGGGGGGGGGGGGGGTGGTCTTTTACCCATGTCCAGCTGGTCCATATCCCAGGCCCTATCCAGAGTGGCTGAGTGGTGATAAAAACATAAGAACACATATAAAAGCAGGCATCCAGCCCATGTAGTCTTGCCACACTAATGCCACACTGCCTTGTGGTCGATGCCTTGTCGACCTCCTAGCGGATGTAAGATAGCTCGGCTAGTTCGCTCATGAACACAGCGAGTTGCAGTAAAGCGAAGGCCTTGTAGCAGGTTACCGTGACAACTCGGGCAAGCGCTTCCCACTCAGTACACTTGCAGGAAGGAGAGCCTTCCCCACCCCTGCACCTGCACTATCACTAGTACAGGAGTCAGAAAGTTCATCTTAGCCGCCTAAGTACCAAAATCCCTTCCCATTACTTCACATGCTTTTGAACACTTCAGGCTAATTCTACTACTTACCCCCCGACTCCCTCTCCAGAAAAGGCCTTGGAACCGTATATGTGCAATCTGCTTTTCTGGTCTTCCACTAACATACGTAAGTTTGCCCATGCATTTTGCCTGATCATATTTGGCCTCAGGGGAAAAAACAGCAAACAACAAATTTTACAAAATTTAACTATTTTGAATAGCATCTACTCATCTGCAGATCTTCCACGTTTTGTTGCCATTAGTGCAGCTGGCCCATGAGCGAGGGGAAGCTTTTATGAGGCCACAGCAGTGAGTCGTGTTCTTCACAAGCTTTTAACCAATCAGCCATGTGAATCTGTGTTAGTGTTTTTAGCAGAAAAAATACGCACAGGGGAGTTTAGCACAGAAAGGTTTGCCGTTGCGGACATTTTGGCTCCAGGCAGTAGGGAGTCTCTGGAGGGCTGCAGCAGTGTTCTGCTACACGTGAGCCCGCTGCCTGCCGCCATTTCCCAGCTTTTCAATAACCTTCTCCAAAATCTTCAGTCCCTTTCAACAAGAAAATGAAAATCCAGTTATTTTCACGGCTCATCGTTGATAAGCCTTCTGAAAAGCGCTTAGAGAAAGAGGATTATTTTAAAAAGGAGCAGCATTTTGCCCAAAACTATAAAAAATAATAACGAAACGAGAAGTACTCATACTTTTCCCCTTTCACGCGTCAAGCCATTTTTCCTCACCCAGCACTTTCAGTGTCAAACAATGTCCAATTTCAAAGATTTTTTATGATGTTTTGAAGGGGAAGAAATTGTGAAAGACTAGATTTGGATGTGGATATTTTTTCTGAGGTGGCTCACAGTTTAACTAAAAAAAACAGGCATTTAAAAAAAATTAGCTTAATGCATGGCCTTTTGGCTCCTCTGAAAAGCCTCTTATGAACAAAATTCATCAAAAGGCAAATAGGCAGAGGGCACGTGAACTTCTTTCCAAAACAAATCCTTCAGACCCAGCAATGCCTGAGAAAAACAACTCTGAGTTCAGATCCTGCTTTCCATGAAATGTTAAACATTAAAGAGGAACTCCACCCAAAAATCATCATTTGGTATGCTCTGTCTTACCCTCAGAATAATTGGCTGACCTGTGTTCCAAGTGTCAAACACCAAGTACTTAGCAACTGAAAAAGACCACTTAAAGTGATGATGTCATTGGGATATAACTCTTCCTCCTCTAGTCACCACTTAAATCAGGATCTAGAAACCTTTGTCCTGGAGAGCAGTAGGGGCTACTGGTTCTTGTTTTTTGTCAGCATTCAAGCGATTAAAGTATTTGCTTTTGTACATAACTCGTGTTACTTGGTTTCTGGTTGCTGATTTTAAGCTGGAAAAAAAATCAGACGATGTACGAGATGTCTACGCTATATGTGTTGAACTGCTATATGTGTTGAGCTGTGCATGCTATATGTGTTGAGCTGTGCACACTATATGTGTTGAGCTGTGCATGCTATATGTGTGAGCTGTGCATGCTATATGTGCTGAGCTGTGCATGCTATATGTGTTCAGCTGTGCATGCCATATGTGTTCAGCTGTGCATGCTATTTGTGTTGAGCTGTGCATGCTATATGCGTTAGGCTGTGCATGCTATTTGTGTTGAGCTGTGCATGCTATATATTTTGAGCTGTGCATGCTATATGTGTTGAGCTGTGTGCTATGTGCTGAGCTGTGCATGCTATATGTGTTGAGCTGTGCATGCTATATGTGTTGAGCTGTGCATGCTATTTGTGTTGAGCTGTGCATGCTATATGCGTTGAGCTGTGCATGCTTTATGTGTTGAGCTGCTATGCTTTTGCTTGATGTCATGCTAAGTGTTCCTGTGTGCTCTATCTGCCCAGTGTGTTGTTATGTGTTGCATGATGCTACGTTGTTGCTTGTTCTGTATGCTTTTCCACGAAAATCAGCTCAAATGGCTAAATCTGGCACATTTTACACTTTGTTTAATATGCACTGTCCCTTTTTTAAACAAGTAAACATGAAACTCTATGGGTCACCATTACCAGGGTGCAGACCTGGTGTGTCTTTTGACTTCACCCACACCATGTAATGATGTCATACCTATTGATTTACAGTAGGTCACAAGACTTAGACAGAAGATTCTGGAGTCTTATTTCAGTTTCTCGAGCTCTGCTAAATTTTCTGAATCTATTCTCTATAATGGGAGAAAGGGAAAGAGTTATACCTGGAAGACCCCATCATTTTGGGTGGGGCTCTATAGTGGGCTAATAGGACTTGCCTTGACAACAAGGATAATTCCTCTTTTCATGAAATAATCATAAAGGAGGAACTCAAAATCATAATAATCGTAATCATATGTAATTACAAATACCACATCATGCATACTGCATATGCATGTGTGTGAGTGTATGTGTCTGCAGTGAACTTAATGCATTCTACAGACTAAAAAACAAAGAGGTTGATCTCCAAGCAACCAACATATGAACAGAATTTTAACTATGGCGCACAAATATAAATATTTGTTGAATCGTTTATTTGCCGACCTCTGTGAAGTCAGCCAATGACTCATTCGAAATGCATTCTGAAAAATAATAAATACAGATACTCAAAGTTAATAAGCATACAAAATGCATCCCTCTGTGCACTCAGTCAAACATTAATCTGTTTTCTTCCTTATTGAGGTCAGACTGGGTCATATAACAGCCACAGAATGAATTCAAGTGCGCATCAAAATTACCATACATACATACAGCATAAGGTTTACCGTATATGGGATATTGCATTCTAAAATATTCACTAAATCAGTCTAATTTCCCTTTTTTATTTGCCGCTGCATAAGAACAATATCTTACAGAGACACAGTACTGGCATTCTCTCCATAAATTAGAAGTCATAACTAGAAATATAAAAGGAACTATCACAAACTCAGATATAGGCCATTTCTTCACAAGACAGCTAGCTTTAATTTAATCCTGCATCCAACAATTCCCCCATAATCCCAGAGGATGTCTTCTCTCACACACAAAAACCAGTCAATCACACATCAAAACACAGAGTATTAAGTATTAGGGATTTTACATTTCTGAAATAAACAATAAATTCCAATGCATTCAGTCATTCATTCGTTACTAGTCATTGCTTTGGCCTGCATGTGGCCTGTGGCTAAGGTGCACACAAGGGTGTCGGTGCAGAGGTATTAATGGGGTAAAAGGAGGAGTTTAGAGAATGGGGTAAAAGGAGGAGTTTTGAGTTCAGAGACTCATTTTAGAGATCCCCTTTTGAGTTTAGAGACTCCATTTAGAGATCCCCTTTTGAGTTTAGAGACTCCATTTAGAGATCCCCTTTTGAGTTTAGAGACTCATTTTACAGATCCCCTTTTGAGTTTAGAGACTCATTTTACAGATCCCCTTTTGAGTTTAGAGACTCATTTTACAGATCCCCTTTTGAGTTTAGAGACTCATTTTACAGATCCCCTTTTGAGTTTAGAGACTCGTTTAGACTTCGCTTTTTGAGACTCCCTCTTGCTTCCTTGTGCTTTTAAAATTTGAAGCTATCATGTTTTTCTGTATGTTTTGTTTTGAGTTTGTTTTGGGTTAGAGTGTTTTTTTCTGTTGTAGTTTACAGGTGGTTAGACAGTTTCTTTTCTTTGTTGTTTTTAACACCTTTTTAGATAGTTAGGCCAGAGTAGGGAGAGTACTTGCCAGAAGACTCCTCTTTCTTTGCCCCGGTAGGGAGGTTCAGTGCTGCGTTTTGTTTTAGATGAGGAGTAGCCTAGCTCTGGCCGCTCTACTGCCTGTACCATCCTGTAAACCTACATATAATCATGTGTTCGGGTTTTTTTTTTTTTTTGTCTTATGTTTGTAATAAACTTTATATTGTTTGTTATTGTTAAGTACACGCTTACTGTCCATGGTAGTCCGAGTGCCTTTTGGGACATAACACTGTGCACCACTTTTTTTTTTTTTTTTTCAAATGTATGGTTCTGAACCCACTCAGGTTTCTCTTCAGACCATCCTGTCATCAATTGTTCATTTTTGTTCTTTTTAGCCTTCAGTGAATTTACAATATTTCACAATTCAGAGGAGCACAGTACTGTGATTCTGTGACATTTCTGGTCAAAGCTTTCATACTGTCTAAATCCCATTCACCTCTACGTACATCACTGAAATGTTCCAGATTAAGCAAATATCAGTACACCATATCCAAACAGAAAGCATCTCATTCATGTTCACTGCCTGGCCTCAGTGTCACCACCTGTACATGAAACATGATATGGCACTACGATGGCTGCTTGCTAAGGCTGGATAACCAACACTGTGTTAAACAGAAGTCAGGAGTGAGGCTATGCTGTCTGTTAGACCGCACTGACATCCCTTCATCTGAAACAGTACCCGCGGTCATTTATACAAAAATGCCTTCTAATTCCCAGCCCCGTTCATAATGTGAGAGCTGGTTTATTTCCTCCTTCCTACTGTACAAATGAGGTACTTTGATTTATATTTCTAGATTTCTAATGCTAGTTAAAATAACACATTTACACAAGCCTATTAGCTTATTAGCCCTAAAAACTCAAACCTTTTATCAGTCGGCTACAGACTTCACATGTTCTAAAATGAACTTTACAGTCAACTGTTCACATCTGCACCTGATTCAATAATCCCATAAGTCTGATTAATGTCATTAAAATAGAGAAGAATGGTAAAGAATATATAGAGCAGACAAGTTTTTGGCCCAGTATAAAGTTTTCTCCGCAAGCCAGGTCTGATATTACTGCCAAATATGCACCCAAGACAAAATGTTCACTTCAGGAATCAGCTCAGAGTGCTAACTTATCCCATGATTTACAGTGAAATGTTTACCTGCGTGGCCATTAGCTAGCATAACGTACAGGCTTGCTCCTCAACAGTGCTTCATTAGCCTGAAGGATGACGGCTAGCCACTCATTCCAGTGCATTTCAGGTGGCCTAAAACAAGAGGACAGACCCATCACCCAGAAAAATGTGCTTCTGCAATGACTGTTAGCATAATGGACCGTCAAGAGCATACAGATCTGTGTCCTCAACAAGAAGTTCAAAAGCTTAAAAAACTTGCTGAGTGACAATCGAGTGTCATTTAAATTGGATATTCAGATGTATGGCATGTTTGCCTTCACAGCAAGAGGTCTCTTCAGAGTGTACTTTTAGTAATTAGCGCTGAGAAGAACACCATAACATGCAGTGATCTTGATGAGATGAGAACCTGCTGCTTTGGTGGTTGAATCAGTAAACATCAGATCTGAAAGGACTGTTTTCATGTGCGTAACGGGCAGGGGATTTAAAAAGAGCAGTGCTAATGGGGATTATGTAAATGTACTTTTCTGAAAAAATCTGAACCCTTCCCTTCATCAATCCTGGAACAGATATGTAATTCTCATTAGCACATCCCTCCTAAAATGGTAGCCTACTTCTAAGAAAAGATAAGCGCATTGACTGAACGCAGACCTTTTTCATTCGAGGGACTTTCTATCTCTGTGCCTGTATCGAATCTGTTGGGCATGAGCAGGTCATATTTGCAATTCGGTCTGACAGAAACCCTTTTTGCAATACGGGCAAATTTTCCACAGTTCAGGAATGACTTAACCCGTATTGCAAAAAGGGTTTCTGTCAGACCAAATCACAAATATGACCTGTTCATATTTCAAATTCTGTGAAAAGAATAATTTGTGACATCTTGTACAGTTTGAAAGCTTACCATTTACAGCAACACTTACAGAAATTTTTGAGGTGTTTTTCACTACACCTAAACCAGAGGCACACCAGAGGAACATCATCATAAGAAATGGATTGCTAACTGGTTACATGGAATCCCAGGCTTAATTCATTGGGCCAAAATCGGTAGTTTCTCCACTGATGCTGATGAACTAATGATATGTGTGTTTGAGAGACACTAAAGGAGAAGCAGCACACAGGCATGCCTTGTTTTGCCCTGACTTCTGATGTCTTCTGCATTTGTATCATCATCTTGTTATAGCTTGTCATTTCTCCTAGTTGGACTTGACATAACTTTCTGACCTAGCCTATGCTTACTGCGTGACCTGGACTTAGTATTGTACCGTATCAGATCAGTGTGTTGTAGTTGTTCCAGTGACCTTCGGTATGCACCTATTGTACGTCGCTTTGGATAAAAGCGTCTGCCATTTAAATGTAATGTAAAGTAAAGTCTAAAATATCAGGAGGCGGAGATAAAGGGTCAGGGCTTGATGAGCCCATGCCATTTCCAATACAGGGTGGGGGCTAAAGGGAAGAGCATCACCCCAGTGTAAGCCAAACCCCGGTCACACACACCGGGACAAATGCTCTCTCACTACACCTCTGCTCTCCCATCCTTCCATGACAATTAAGCAAGAAAAACTCACAGCACTGGAAAGGAGGACCTAAAGAAGGGAAATCATATCAGTGAAGTTTGTTTCTTAAGTAGTGAGGGGAGGGAGCCACCAGAATCAAATAAATTGATGACAGTGATGTGCACGACAACGTGGTCATTTAGCTAACTTAGCTAGCTAGCAAACAGTCAGTAACACAGATACGTCCTTTGTGATATTTAGGGATAATGTCAAGGAGGAAAGGTAAAAGCCAAAAAACCAGAGTTTTTTCAGACGGCCGAATCCTGGAGGTGATGGCGATGAGGAAGAGACTGCTGTCTGCTAACATTCGCGGCCCCACCGAGTCAACAACGTTAGCCGAGCCTATTTTGTTGTTGTTTAAATGTGCCCAGCATTCCAAGGCTTGTTGTAAGATTCAATAGCCAATCAGGACTTGAAAACAAGTTTTTTGTAGAGTGCAAAAACTTTGATATTATTTATTTTTATTTAATTTCTTTTGTTGTTGTTGAAAACACAGCATTCCAAGACTGTACATTGTTGTCAGATTCTTTTCTATTTTTTAAAAATTAAATGTGTGTTGAATAAATGACTTATTTATAACAACATTCACATTACGTAGTCTCAAATCTCCAGTCAGCTTTTAGCACTGACTTAATGTAGGGCCCTATGGAATCTGTGTTGTAGCTTTTTTTAAATTCTCAATTCTGGGATTCCGTCCATGGTTCTGTTATCACAGAAACTATAGGGCCCTACCTTAATGCTGCCATCAGTCTGTCGCTGGCCCGTGCCGGGCCCCCATCAAAAAAGACACTTGGCCGCCGGCCCCCATCAAAAGATACTTGCCACCGGGCCTAACAAATTTTCTGGGGGAAACCATGATATAGCCTACTACTACTGAACAGCCAACCTGTTTATCTTGAAATGAATTACCAGTCACATTTATTGGATAAAACCGAAACAAAGTACATTGTACATACCAAACAGAAACCAACAAATTATTATTTCTACAACGTGTTCTGTTGAATTAATTATCAAACCTAATCATTCCTTCTCTTCAGTTAGTTCTTCTTTGACAGTCAGCATTGCTTAGAAAGCAGACAAGGAGACTCCATCACCAAACTGAGATCCTGTTCCAGGTCAGTTATGGACGAAGAAAGAGGGAGGAGCTTAAAACAAACCCCAGGGTAACACCTGTGCAAACCATACAGTCAACAGGTGGGTCATTTTCCTGCACCATATAAAGTGATGCCCAGGGTAGAGCTTTTGTGAGAAAAAGTGGCATATGCAAGAGAAAGTGGGATTTCATAATCCCATGGTTAGGTGGTAACTTTTCCAATTTTTTTCGAAGGCACAATATAAAGCTTGTAAAGTAAGGCTTTTTGAAATTAATTAATTTTTGCCACCTGCAGCGCAACACTCAAAGCACAGAGTACAAACAAACAGCACACAGCACTCTTAGCACAGGGAACAAACAGCACACAGAACTCAGCACAGAGCACAAACAGAGCACAGCACTGTCAGCACAGAGCACAAACAGCACACAGCACTCTTAGCACAGAGCACAAACAGAGCACAGCACTGTCAGCACAGAGCACAAACAGAGCACAGCACTCTTAGCACAGAGCACAAACAGTGCACAGCACTATTAGCACAGAGCACAAACAGCACTATTAGCACAGAGTACAAACAGCACACAGCACTCTTAGCACAGAGCACAAGCAGTGCACAGCACTCTTAGCACACAGCACACTCAGCACAGAGCACAAATAGTGCACAGCACTCTTAGCACAGAGCACAAGCAGTGCACAGCACTCTTAGCACAGAGCACAAACAGCACTCAGCACAGAGCACAAACAGTGCACACCACTCTTAGCACAGAGCACAAGCAGTGCACAGCACTCTTAGCACACAGCACACTCAGCACAGAGCACAAACAGCACACAGCACTCTCAGCACAGAGCACAAACAGCACACAGCACTCTTAGCACAGAGCACAAACAGAGCACAGCACTCTTAGCACAGAGCACAAACAGCACTCTTAGTACAGAGCACAAACAGTGCACAGCTCTCTTAGCACAGAGCACAAACAGTGCACAGCACTCTTAGCACAGAGCACAAGCAGTGCTCAGCACTCTTAGTACAGAGCACAAACAGCACACAGCACTCTTAGCACAGAGCACAAACAGCACACAGCACTCTTAGCACAGAGCACAAACAGTGCACAGCACTCTTAGTACAGAGCACAAACAGCACACAGCACTCTTAGCACAGAGCACAAACAGAGCACAGCACTCTTAGCACAGAGCACAAACAGTGCACAGCACTCTTAGTACAGAGCACAAACAGTGCACAGCACTCTCAGCACAGAGCACAAACAGCACACAGCACTTAGCACAGAGCACAAACAGTGCACAGCACTCTTAGTACAGAGCGCAAAGCAAGTGCACAGCATTTCACTTAGTACAGTGTCCAAAGGAAACTCCTGTTCTGGATTTTGTTACAATCAGTACATTGCAACAAGCTGTGAAATGATCATACGACAGACTTAACCTAATGTTTGTGGAAGGATTAACCCATTTAAGGCCACTTACTGTCAGAAATAGCTGCATGCCATGAAGAGTAAATGCCTCATATCCACCTCCCAGGACATTTAATCAGTCAGATAAACACTTTCTGTGATATACCACTACTGGACAGGGCCTTTAGAAAGAGCTTCAGTCTTTCCACTGGTGAAATTATAGATCGGCAAGTAAAATCAATGGGGTCCTAAATGCAGTTTAGATCACCAGCTGATGTAACTTTAACATCATTGACTCGCTGGCTCTTCAACTGCAGCTATGCGCCATGAAAGTGACAATGTCATTGTGATCACTGGAGACACATACAAATGTGTTTTTTTATTTATTTTATTTTGCATTGAATAACTACTAGCTAATGCTACCATGTACCAACAAGCTAGCAAGCAGTCAGGTAGATTATAACGTGGTCACATTAATGTTAGCTAGCGCGGGTAATGGAGGGAGGCAAAAAAACAGAGGCTAATGTAAATTTACTTACATGGAAAATAAATCAAATTAAAAGTGCTAATATTGCCTGCGCCATACACCAGTTGACTGTTTCATTCATTCAGGTTTGTCCTTAAAAAGTGGTGATAAACCTAACAAAGTAATTCCAGTGGCCACTGCATTTGCACAATTAGCCTCCAGTCGGTTGTTGCCATGGACATATCTGTGTTGATGATGCTGTACTTTGACTTTTGATCGCCCTACTGAAGTCCTTGTACCTTGTTTCTTGTAGCACCTGTGTATAGTCGACATTTTTCAACTGCTTGCTTCCTTACTGCTGCTACCTTGTCATGGTTTGGCTTGTAAAAGAGGTTTTCATCTCAGTAAAAACAAAAAAAAAGGTTTGACCAGTTAATGGTTTTCCATATCAGATGAAAGACTCAGGAGACTCAGGAAATAAGCCAGAATGTAGCTTGTCTCAGTTGTGGTGGGTTATCTCTCCCAACCATTAATAAAAAGAAAAAAGAGTACAGAGGGCCAATACAAAACACACATCAATCAGTGGCACGGGCTGTGTGATGCTAGCCAATACTGCATTAAATATCCCAGCTGTGTGAATGCAGAAGGTGCTCAATGCTCAACTAAGATCTTATCTTAATAGTTTTGCAGCTAACGGTCCAATACAAGGCACAATTACATCTGGGTTTGTCCAGTGAAGTCAGTAATCGCCTCTTAGTAATTCACAGTGAAGAGAACCTGTAATGTGTGTATGAACTGCTCTGTGGCGATGCTGAGAACCATTCATGTGATGGAGTGCAACAGATAACATCATCTGAAAGCCAATACAGACAACAAACAGCCCTAAAACCCAATAGAACAGAACACTCTGGGATCTGCGTCACATTAAATACTTGCAGATTTCAAAAGAACACATTCTTTCTGAAGGAACTGTGGTACTTTCAAGAAGCCTACCTTTCCTAAAAACATCAACAGTGCGCCACTCTGTTTGATCCTAATTAGATGGCCCGTTTCTTAACTGATACTCCAAACTTCTGGCTTGCATCCATGATCCCACACATCATACATCACATAGTTCCATTTTTCTCCAACGCCTATGTGCTTATCTGTCATGTACTGCTGTTGCACGCAATGTAACTTGACAGATTTTTATCCGTTCAAGGACTACAGATCAAATCTAGCTTTTTACTAAAACTGGCACTCTTATGTACACAACTGTGGACAGGCTGCTTATTGCGCTTTTTCACAGTTAAATAAATGTTACAAAACAGAAAATAAATATGTTCTGACAGCATGAACAAGTTCCAGCTACATCAATGAGAAAATGTTCTTTCCATTTTTTTCCTCTTTTTGATTCATCTGGGTTTTAGCTTGCTTTTAAAACCTTGAGCGAAACACGCACACTGTTTTCCTTGTAAAACATGGACGGTTTGTTTAACTGCTGATAGTTAATGATTAAACAGACAGGAATATGAGCAGGCCCAGCTAGCCTGACATCTTTTGAACTTAATTAAATCCCAGCATATGTTTCAGAACAGGATTATTCATGACATCACTCAATGATGCTTGCTATAACTCTATTTAACATGATTCAGTAGCATGTTTCAGGTACATGGTTAATATATGAGAGAGACACTTCATGCCTGATTTTTAGGGATACCCCTCAAAGCTTCCTGCCTTGTCAGAACATGTAATGGCACAGCATAAATCTGCAATGTCTCTTCCCTCCTTTTGAACTTTTTTTCTTTGAATTTAACATTCGAAAAACGTTTGAGCAGAAGTTCATTCGCAAACTTTGTGCGTTCTGTGCAATCTGTTGGCATAGCAAAAATGGGTGTCTTTGGTCATTAAACGTGTTAAAATGAATTCAGAACTGGAGGGGGACACGCGTGACACATTCGGTCAGGTAGCTGACTTTCAATGACTCCCCCAGCGAGGTTGGGCGCATGATCCCCAGCCTTCACACCCCCCACACTGTCATCCCCTCTCTGAGTTTCTCTGCCTAAATAAAGAACAAAACACAGAAGGAAGGCAGACTGTCTCTGCTCCTTTTCTTAAAGAAAACAACTTTTGATATTTGGGAGATGATCGCTAAGCGCAAAACGAAAAAAAGGAGCTGTTATGATTTCAGTACATGTTTGTTTCGTTTCTGAACACTGTGTATGCTTCTGAAAAAAGACCAGATTGTTTAAAGTGGTTCTCAGTTTGTTTTTGAAAAGGGCGGCAGGGGGTGTGCTCATAAAATCAGCTGAGAAGTAGCTGGAGCTGCTCTGAGGCACGTCCGTCATATTTCAGTATTCGCTTTTTCATTGATTTCCAAGCAGAGTCATAACCTGCCAATATACGCTGAACCCGTTTCCAGGAAGGAATAATGGTGTTTTCCAGAATATTCCGCCTAAGATGGAGGAGAGTAAATATAGCAAACTCATTCACTCTTATGAGCGTTGATGTTTCTTGCAGAAAAGCACCCTGAGCACTTATCACAGGGCAAATCACATTCATAACCACTACTTCACCTCTGATTTGCTATTTCAAACAGCCCAACTGCCTAAGCTACTGGGTCCTAAAGGCTGAGTCTCTGAATCTTACCCCAATCCACCGCACTGTCACAGTTCAGATAGGGACTGTTCTGCTGTTTCTTATTAATGCCCAGCGCCTGCCACTTCATCACTTGGTCATTAGCAATGCACTGTGGGCTCTTTTATTCTATTTCCAATATAGCTCTGGGAGATCCCCATTTCTGCGCAGAGAGGAAATGTTTATAATAGCCCACCACCCGTAAACTGTGATGTTCCGTCCCTCCAGCACTGTCACTGCGTTCTTCACGCAAAGCCTTTTCAATAAAAGGCAGTGACAAGCTTGATAAATAATGTGTGTGTATTTCTAAACTTGTGGTATATTTTTATCACAGATAAAAAAATTACTTTCGGGGGCTGCTGGGTGGTTCATTCGGTTAAGGCACCCTGCTGTAGCCGCACAGGCTCAGACTGAATCGACTGTGGCCGGCAGCTCCGTAGGACGATGCGCACTTGCCGACTGCGATGTCCAGGCCATGGGAGGATTTGCGTAATTACATCCTACAATTTTAATAGGCAAAGAAGTATGTATTTATATACTGAGTGTTAATAAGAACATTAACTAGCCATATGGCAAAGGCTTTACTGCTCAAGAGATATTACTGCATGTTGCTAATTAAAGAAATTATCTTACATTAGCCTATATTTTCTTGGCCTAAATGCAGCCATCATAAAGTCATAGAATTTAATTAATTTAAAATTCAAACACTAACAGCATGCCACCACAATGTTATGCAGTAAAAATGAGTGAATGAATTAATATTGTAGGAAGTGCAAGAAGTGTTACCATTTCTGCAGTCTGTGATCTGCAATGCCAAGGTTTCGTGACTTAATAAGTATCTCCGACTGCAGAAACAGGAACATTTCTTGCATGAACATTTACATGTTAAATAGCTTTACACCCATAATTTGCATGCATGCACGCGTTTATAATAAATAATAATCTGTCACTTAAAAAATACCAAATTCACTGCTGTGTGCACACCAGTGTCTTGGCTCACATCTGTTTCAACCTCTGCTGACTCCCTCAGTCCATAATGACAGAAACCGAGCATCCTGTAGCTTCCTTGTCCAGTACTGCCTGAATAAATTAAGGTCTCCACATGTGTATACTTATAAACCACCTGCATGTGACATCAGAGGCCTGGCCAGAGGCCGGACACTACACAGTGTGCACATATATCCACACAAACGGAAAGACTGCTCAATCAAGTTGAAAAAAAAAACGATGGGGTATATGAGGGGGGCCAAAGGTGCTAAAGCACTTGACTGTGACACCTGGGAGAGCTTCAGCACCTGGGAGAGCTTCAGCACCTTGCAGCACCTGGGAGAGCTTCAGGACCTGGGAGAGCTTCAGCACCTGGGAGAGCTGCAGCACCTGGGAGAGCTTCAGGACCTGAGAGAGCTTCAGGACCTCGGACAGCGTCAACCCCACTCACAGGCAGGGCAGCAGATCAGCTGATCCCGTTTGTCTAATCATTAAGCTCTACAAAATACCCAGAGCTCAGTCTGAAAGAGGAACCATCCCTCCATGGCGACTCTCCCACTCTCCCACTCTCCCCCACTGTCCCTCTCCCCCTCTACCCCACTGTCCCTCTCCACCTCTCCCACTCCCCCACTGTCCCTCTCCCCCTCTACCCCACTGTCCCTCTCCACCTCTCCCACTCTCCCCCACTGTCCCTCTCCCCCTCTCTACCCCACTGTCTCTCTCCCCCTCAACCTCTCTCCCCCACTGTCCCTCTCCCCCTCTACCCCACTGTCCCTCTCCACCTCTCCCACTCTCCCCCCCCTGTCCCTCTCCCCCTCTCCCCCACTGTCCTTCTCCCCCTCTACCCCACTGTCCCTCTCCACCTCTCCCACTCTCCCCCACTGCCCCTCTCCCCCTCTACCCCACTGTCTCTCTCCCTCTCCCCCTCAACCCTCTCCCCCCACTGTCCCTCTCCCCCTCTAACCCCACTGTCCCTCTCCACCTCTCCCACTCTCCCCCACTGTCCCTCTCCCCCTCTACCCCACTGTCCCTCTCCACCTCTCCCACTCTCCCCCACTGTCCCTCTCCCCTCTACCCCACTGTCCCTCTCCACCTCTCCCCTCTCCCCCACTGTCCCTCTCCCCCTCTACCCCCACTGTCTCTCTCTCTCCTCCCCCTCAACCTCTCTCCCCCACTGTCCCTCTCCCCCTCTACCCCCACTGTCCCTCTCCACCTCTCCCACTCTCCCCCACTGTCCCTCTCCCCCCTCTACCCCACTGTCCCTCTCCACCTCTCCCACTCTCCCCCACTGTCCCTCTCCCCCTCTACCCCACTGTCCCTCTCCACCTCTCCCACTCTCCCCCACTGTCCCTCTCCCCCTCTACCCCACTGTCCCTCTCCCCCTCTACCCCACTGTCTCCTCTCCCCCCTCAACCTCTCTCCCCCACTGTCCCTCTCCCCCCCTCAACCTCCCTCTACCCCACTGTCCCGCTCCACCTCAACCTCTCTACCCCACTGTCCCTCTCCACCTCTCCCCATCTGTCCCGCTCCACCTCAACCTCTCTACCCCATTGTCCCACTCCACCTCAACCTCTCTACCTCTATGTCCCGCTCCACCTCAACCCCTCAACCCCACAGTCCCTCTCCCCCTCTTCCCCACTGTCCCTCTCCCCCCTCAACCTCTCTCTCCCACTGTCCCTCTCCCCCTCTTCCCCACTGTCCCTCCCCCCCCTCAACCCCTCTTCCCCACTGTCCCCTCTCCCTCTCAAACTCTCTCCCCCCACTGTCCCTCTCCCCCTCTTCCCCACTGTCCCTCTCCCCCTCAACCTCTCTCCCCCACTGTCCCTCTCCCCCTCTTCCCCACTGTCCCTCTCCCCCTCTTCCCCACTGTCCTTCTCCCCCTACCCTACTGTCCCTCTCCCCTCCCTCTCCCCTCTCTACCCCCCACTGTCCCTCTCCCCCCTACCCTACTGTCCATCTACCCCTTCAACCTCTCTACCCCCCCCCACTGTCCCTCTCCACCTCAACCCTCTACCCCACTGTCCTTCTCCACCTCAACCCTCTACCCCACTGTCCCTCTCCACCTCAACCCTCTACCCCACTGTCCCTCTCCACCTCAACCCCCCTACCCCACTGTCCTTCTCCCCCTCAACCCCTCTACCCCTCTACCCCACTGTCCCTCTCCCCCTCAACCCCTCTACCCCACTGTCCCTCTCCCCCTCAACCTCTCTCCCCCCACTGTCCCTCCCCCCCTCAACCCCTCTACCCCCACTGTCCCTCTCCCCCTCAACCTCTCTCCCCCCCCCCACTGTCCCTCCCCCCCTCAACCCCTCTACCCCACTGTCCCTCCCCCCCCTCAACCCCTCTACCCCACTGTCCTTCTCCCCCTCAACCCCTCTACCCCACTGTCCCTCTCCCCCTCAACCTCTCTCCCCCCACTGTCCCTCCCCCCCCCCTCAACCCCCCCTCTCCCCACTGTCCCCTCTCCCCCTCCCCTCCCCCTCTACCCCCACTGTCCCTCTCCACCTCTCCCACTCTCCCCCACTGTCCCTCTCCCCCTCTACCCCACTGTCCCTCTCCACCTCTCCCACTCTCCCCCACTGTCCCTCTCCCCCTCTCCCCCACTGTCCCTCTCTCCCTCAACCTCTCTCCCCCACTGTCCCTCTCCCCCTCTCTACCCCACTGTCCCTCTCCACTTCAACCCCCCTACCCCACTGTCCCTCTCCCCCTCTCTACCCCACTGCCCCTCAACCCCTCTACCCCACTGTCCCACTCCCCATCCACCCCACTGCCCCTCTCCCCCTCAACCTCTCTCCCCCACTGTCCCTCTCCCCATCTGTCCCACTGACCCTCTCCCCCTCAACCCCTCTACCCCACTGTCCCGCTCCCCCTCTCTACCCCACTGTCCCTCTCCACTTCAAACCCCCCTACTCCACTGCCCCTCTCCCCCTCAACCCCACTCCCTCTCCCCCTCTACCCTACTGTCCCTCTCCCTCTACCCCAGTACTCCACTGTGCCTCCCCCCCTCAACCCCTCTACCCCCCACTGTCCCTCCCCCCCTCAACCCCTCTACCCTACTGTCCCTCTCCCTCTACCCCTAAACCCCTCTTTGTTCTGCTTCCTGATACACATACCTTTTTGTTTATATGACCTTATTTTTGTGGTTAATTTCTTTGGTTTAATTTAAATGGTGATTAAAAGGCTGTCAGTGATCTGTTGACCAGTATCTACGTTGTCCATTCACCACATGACACGTGACCAGTCCCAGCACTGTGCCACTGAGGTATAAAACCTTTTTTTAATTAGGACCCTGTGTGCCTATTAAAATATTCAGAGTAGAAGCAGGTGCCGATCCGGAGTTCAGAGGTCCTGCAGAACAGAGAGGTGCCAGAGCAGAACCCCGTCTCATTCCACACATCCAGCCCTGGCTGAGAGTGAGAGCGGTCATGGTCAGCACTGCGGCTCGATGTCATTCCACCACAATGTGAAATGATTTGTCAAGGTTAGCAAAGACGGCAAAAACATAACTGTAAATTCTAACATCCTCCCTTGTGTAAATCAACACAGTCCATTTCCTGCCTGGAGGTTTAAGACTATATAACTGTCAGATTGAATGAAATTTGAACTACAATTTTGTTGGAAAGAATAGCAGTTGCCTTTGGAATGTTTTTTGTCATGTAACTAATTTAAACTTGTGAAATTAGGCCTACTGCATTTTTAAAAAGAAGTTACAACAAACAAATGCTGTGTTAAGGCTCTTGACAGTTCTAATGCTCACTACTGTACCATCAGCAGCAGGAAGAAACTTGTAATTCTGAGCTTTCCAATAACAGGAAACATGCTCTTACTTTCATTTCACACACTATCCCAAACCACATCAGCCACAAGTAAAAGCTTACATCTCATCACAGCGGCAAAGCTAGGGGTTTAGACTAACAGAGGGGGAAAATCACTGAGACCGAACGTGTGTTTACTGTCACTGGGGTGTGCGTGACTGTGACTGGGGTGTGTGTGACTGTGACCGGGGTGTGTGTGACTGTGACTGGGGTGTGTGTTACTGTGACTGGGGTGTGTGTGACTGTGACTGGGGTGTGTGTGACTGTGACTGGGGTGTGTGACTGTGACTGGAGTGTGTGTGACTGTGACTGGGGTGTGTGTGACTGTGACCAGGGTGTGTGTGACTGTGACCGGGGTGTGTGTTACTGTGACTGGGGTGTGTGTGACTGTGACCGTGATGTGTGTGACTGTGACCGGGGTGTGTGTGATTGTGACTGGGGTGTGTGTGACTGTGACTGGTGTGTGACTGTGACTGGGGTGTGTGTGACTGTGAGCGTGGTGTGTGTTACTGTGACTGGGGTGTGTGTGACTGTGACTGGTGTGTGATTGTGAGCGGGGTGTGTGTGATTGTGACTGGGGTGTGTGTGACTGTGACTGGTGTGTGACTGTGACTGGGGTGTGTGTGACTGTGACTGGTGTGTGATTGTGAGCGGGGTGTGTGTGATTGTGACTGGGGTGTGTGTGACTGTGACTGGTGTGTGACTGTGACTGGGGTGTGTGTGAATGTGAGCGGGGTGTGTGTTACTGTGAGCGCGGTGTGTGCGACTGTGACTGGGGTGTGTGCGACAGTGATCGGGGTATGTGTGACTGTGATCGGGGTGTGTGTGCGAGTGTGTACCCAAACTTTTAAATGCCTTCTTGCATCTAAAATGTTACCACAAACTCAAAGGGTCTCTGGTCCCTTTAATTATCGCTGGGTTACAGTCGTGTTTGTCACGAGAGAAAATACTGATAGAAAATGGTGCAGATTACAATCAAATTACTTTCAGATAAAACAGAAAAGACTGAAGACTTTGGAAGAGTAGAGGAATTAATGACTGGAGTGCAGAATGACTAATGGGAGAGGAGTACAGGCCTTTGGCACGACTGATTACTCTTTCCCCCTATTAACTGGGGGCTCCTACAGAGACCAAGCCCCCAGACAAACCCCGCCTCCAATCAAAAAGCAGTGAAAAATACATCACTTATTGATGCCTAGCCCTTTTTCTCAGAAATGAACTTCTCTTCCTGTGACTCAAACCTGACGTTCACAGGTTCAGATTGTGGGAAGCATCATCAGTGCGTGGAGGGGGCTCAGCTGACAATCAAGCATCAGCGACATCACAATTTCTTACCAGTGTCTGGCATTAGCAAGTCTGCAGCAGCAGTCTGGGAAGTGCAAGGAGCAAACACCCTGTCCTAGCAGCCTAACCACAGCCTTCCACCGCGTGGCTTCAACACCACCAATGAACAGACCGTGTGGTTCGTACTGCAGGTGAAATGTATCTGTTTGCTGCTGAGATTAATTGCAAACAGTGGAAATGACCAAAGCCATGCACACCGTCTCTCTCCTGGAATAGTGCTCAGGACCTGTCCGGTGGAAACCTGCCACGAGTGCTGGCTCTGCACTCCACAATAAGCAGGTTATTTAAGCCTTCAATCCCAAGTCTGAGTCCAGTGCTGTTAACTGACAATTGCTCATCCGATACTTAAGAAAACTTCTATGGCCAAGAGATAAGCTGAGCTGGCTACTGCAAACCCCAGTGCTACTGCAGCCCCACAGAGATACCATCAGCCCCTTCCATCAGCCCCACAGCCCCAATCTGCTCCTGGGGGGGAGTGTACCCTCCACCTATCAGGACTGTGTGCATGTCACTCACACGCGCACACACAGACTCTCATACCCACCCACCCACACATACACACACTTCAGGTAACTCAAAAGCAGTTTGTACAGGACGGGTACTCAAATCTGGCCCTGGAGGCCAGCAGTGCTGCCGGTTCTCATTCTTCCCCTCTAATCAGGACTGATTCAAACCTGGGACAGCAGGTGAGTTAAACCTCTGACCAATCAGTGGCATTAATCAATCAGTGAACTATCAGGCAGAAGAGAAGGCCAGCAGCACTACTGGCCTCCAGAGGCAGATCTGAGCATCCCTGCTGTACAGCATGTCTTTCTGGGCTGCTTTAGAGATACAATCAACACCTTCTGTCTCCCATGCAGCCCAAATCCACTCCTGAGGAGCAGGCAACCACCCCATGCACTCATTAGGACTGTGTGCACATACACGTGGATGTGCTCTCTCTCACACACACACACTCACACACACTCGCACTCGCACACACACACACACACGCACGCACATATGCACACACTCAAAGCACACGCACGCGCACACACACACACACGCACTCGCACTCGCACACACACACACGCATGAACACACACACAAAGCACAGTTCTGTGTGTGTGGGGGTACGTGTGTGTGTGTGTGTGTGTGTGTGTGTGTGCGTGTGCAAGTGTGTGTATGTGTATGCGTGCGTGTGTGTGTGTGTGTGTGTGCGAGTGTGTGTGTGTGGGTGTGTGCGCGCGTGTGTGTGTGTGTGTGTGTGCGTCGCTCAAACACTGCACGGTCTTCATCTCTGCTTGGGGAAAAAAAGCAATTTAATTTAACTCCTACTGAAGATTAAAAGAGCTACAAATCTCCTGTCTGCGGTTTTAAGATAAGAATAAGAATTAGGCAAAGCCCCGCCCCTCGTGCGGTTCAGATCACACGATCAGGTACGTTCTACTTCACTGACCCAACTCAGGCCTGCACTCAGTGTTCAGGATCAAAACTTTGTCCTCAGCAATGCAATCGGGGGGCTATGTTGTACATCCACATCTCTGGGGCCTAGGGCAAAACTGCACTTCTTTTACATTGATGTTTCCCTTACCACAATATACAGGCTGCCAATTGCTAAAATATTCACGCTCCCTAATCTAATGGAACACATTATTTTCCTCTGGAGTGCAAGTTCATTTGTATTGAACTGCCAGACTAATGGTTTACTCTTCATCGCCTCCATTCAAGATGAACATTTATCCAAAAAATGCAGACAGCGATTCCAAGCGTAATGGCACCACGAGCGCGAGGCAGCAGGCAATTATGCAACGATTTCAAGGAACAGAGATTCAAGATCCTATCATAATCCCTCATTCCGAAACAGCACGGATTCCCCGGCCTAACACCAAAGCCAACGCTAACATCCAACACTAACAATGCTAATAGTTTTTCTAAGATTCCTCGCAACCCCCCCCCCCCCCCCCCCCCCCCCCCCCCCCCCCCCCCCCCCCCCTCCGGCGGGCCACTGCAATTACTGCATTACCGCAATTCATGTTAAATGTCATGCTCCCTGCGATGCGCAATCTTGTGCCAAAACTACATTTAGACCGTCAAGACTAAGAGACTGTGACATGTATTATGTGACATAACTGGCTCAGTACTAAATAGGGGGAAAGGCAGGCCTAAAGCAAGCAGGATACGACGAATGTAGCCTATCTGACGGAGTACGCCTAGCCGACATAAGACAAATAAGAAATGTCTTCCTCATCTTTCTCTGAATCAAATAGTAGCTATCAGGTATATATATCAATGTACCAACTCCTAATGTACCAACTCAATAAATTAAATCCATGTATATGCTATTATTCAGGACCTTGGACAACATTCATCGCACCAGGGGTCTTTCGCGAAGCAATCCAAGACCGTTTTAAGTCTGTTTAAAAGGCAGATCAATTTTGGTCTTGCTTACTTCCCAAGTGCAGACATAACTTTTCAAATCTAACCGGCAGACAACCGCTGTTACCATAAAGTTGCCGTGAGCTAGCCTCCATCACAATTCAGGTGTCATGTTCATTTCACCACAAAAAATTCCGCAAGACTGGTCTGAAGTTAGGTTTACAAATCACTGAAACAGCGTACAACTCAGCTCAGGGCGGTCTTCGAGTCCTTAAGTTTAAAATTAGAAGTCAGCACAGAGTTCTTTTTCAAAGAAACGAGCTTCCACAATGAAACTAAAAATATAGAAATATACAAATACTGTTTTATTTGAATGCAAGGTCAACTTTAGAGCCTTTAACGAAGTAAGCAAATAACATTTTTAAATGGGGAAAATTGTAGAGGCAAATCAATAGCGAATAACAGAATCGCTGTAGAAACGCGCGTCCAGGCAGCATTACATCGCTGGCATAGCAGGGCTAAAACAAAACATCCTTAACAGCTTTTAGCCAGCGCGTGCTCGAATCCAAGTTTCAAAATGTATGCATTCCGCCTAAACACTTCACACATCTCCCAGCATTACAGCTCAGCGCAGTAAGAATACGTAGCCTAGCCAACATCAGCATAATGCAGCTCAAACATCCTCCTCTTACCTTCGTCGTGCATTCGCTGCAGACACAAAGTCAGGTTTCCCCTCCAGCCAGGCATCGCAAATCAAGACGAAGAAGCAGTGTTGAGTTGAAAAAACAATTAAATAATCAAAAAAAAATGTAAGAACGATAACAGAGCCAGAGCACGTTTCGTTCAAGTGAAAGGCCAGATATGAAATACGAAAATAAACCGTCTCTAGCGGTTAAACGAGCAGGTGGGTCACAGAAACCTCGGTGGTATGGAACCGTAAAGCGCTTAAATTGCGGTGCATTAGCCTATTCGACCACCACTTCTGGACATACACGCGCAACTCAGCAGTACTGAGGCTGATCAAGCAACTGACTCGCGCGCTACTGTCACATAATTGTTCGCCAAAGTGTGAAAGCCGCGCCGCATGCTCCCGAAGTCTTAGGTATTTGACTCCAGATTCAAACCGAATGGACGAACCGTTGGGGACCGAATAAAGACCTTCCTAACAGCACACCACATCTTTCCTTTTAAATTCTAGAACTGAGTGCGCAACAAAGCAAGTCCTATTAACACGAACACGTTCTTCACAACGTCATAATTAACTTCAGTCTGCACAACAGAACATCGTGCATTTTGCGTAATACTTATTGTGGGAAATAAATGTTTGGCATGCGAGAATATGTAAAGCGTAATGATCTTTTATGATTATTTCCGTCTAAGAGCAGGCTTGGGACACACAGTGGTAACAGAATAAATGTGAATTGAATGCAAAAAAAAAACATATTCGCACAAAAAAGTATTAAACTAAATATGAACAATAAAATTTTGAAGCCTGTTCCTTAAGATCAGCATAGACGCTAGTGAACAGATAATTGCCGTTATTATGTGCACAAATAGCCAACGAAGACAACTGTAGAATAGGAACTTGAGATTTAATTACAAATTAATACAAATTAATTAATTGGAAAGTATATGTTAGAATGGCATGCTGATAGGTACGAAAGACATCAAGAGCAGCAGTTCCCAAACTTTCTAAGCCCGTGATACACCAACTTAATGAAAGAACAGGGGAGAGCGGGGAAGCAACTAACGGTTTTCGTATTTGGCTCAATTCAGAAAATATTACTAGAGGTAGATGAATACTTTTTAAATAGAAACAACCTACATCCACTGGCTATGATTACACACCAAAATTAAATTTCTGGGACACAGGCTACCATTCACTAGCAATCTAGCCGGAAGTACAGAGAGGAAAATGTTAACCCAGAGGCTGGGGTAAAAAGCTAACACAGCTAACGGTCTTAATAGCTTTAAAAATTAAAACAAAGTAAGGCGATTAAATACAATTCTATGTTGTATAATACAAACAGTCTTTAATTTATTTTTTGATTACTTTTATATGTTTTTCGAGGCCTACCAGGTGAAAATCTGTCACAAGATCGTAGCTATATTATTCTCTGGTTCCCGTCTAATGTCTGTTCCATCCAAACAGCTGTATCAGTCGATGTCACATGTCACCACGTAGGCTAAAGTTAAAGTTGAGTTAAATAAATGCACTAAGATCCAGTGTGATTTGAACAAATCCTACCAATAGGTTCATTAATAGTCAAATTAATAGGGGACGGAGGGGGGCGTGTCTACACTTGTGCCTAAGTTACACATATAATACAATAGCCAAATAATAAAGTTGGTAAAAAAATATATATATTTGAATCTCCCGCCGTTCGTTAAAGTCATGGAGATGGTATGCTAATTCTGCGTGTTTAGCCCAAGGTTTAACCTGAAATACATCGTTCAAGCTCGATGCATCTACCTACTCCATGTTACATTTTGCCCCGCATTAGGTTTTGCCCCACTCTCCCCTACATTTTCTGTCACCCACTATACCCATAAAAATTCTAAATTTACATTCCACCGAAACTTTAAAACGCATATTTTAAAATAAAAAAAACTGTAGGCTAGGTGCAATACAACCACTGTTAAATACAAGTGTGAATCCGCAATAGCTGCGACCGCACATGCGCATGCATCCATGTGTGCATGCATCCACGCACACACCCTCACACAAACACATGACCTCTTCTTTGGCTTATGACCAAACTTTCCACAAAATCTTGTAGGAATCTGTGAATCCATTCGGGAGTTATGCACCTTTTTGTGATAGGCCACGCCCATCGCCACGCCCCCTCTTGGCCAACTGGCCTTGAAAGTTACTCAGCTCTACCTTCGGTCATGACCAACCTCCATGCCAAATTTCAGCCTCCTGGGGCGAAAACTGTGGCCGCTACGGGGTGGGACACTTATTGTGGACCAACCGTCCAACCGACCAACCAATCGACCGACAGACAGAGCTATAGAGCTGCGGTCGCAGCTAATAAGTGCTGTGAAGCTAACCAGTGCGCAGTTTAATATGACCCATGTCAATGTCAATCAATGGTCAGCATGTAATATACACATGTAGCCCCTCCCTTAACCCCTTCAAGGGCCCAGGGGGCTTCTGATCCACAAGTCTGGGGGCCGCTGACCAAGACTGACCCCGGTTTTTGGCTATAGGTGAGAGTGGCAGAGAACTCAGAGATGGTCAGAGAACAGGAACCAAGGAAGTGGGTAAAAAAAATGTGATCACATATTGAAAGTTGTCAGTTAAAATGGCATGATTTAAAATTACCTGCTGAAGGTGATGCCAGAAAGATGCCAGGCTGAATTCTTGAAGTAAACTGAGCATCAGACTGCTTCTCCACACAGAAGTAACAATAAATCGTTATGTTTTCAAGAGAAGATCGTATATAATACAATGGTACACACAACTCCCACAGAACACTGGACACAATCATATTTAAGAAATAATTATGGCAATAAAGGAGCCATGGCAAGATTCAAACCAAAAAAAAGATTTTTAGTTCCCACAATCAAGAACATATTTAAAAGCTCTTTGAGAATTTGAAAACAATCCAGATTGTTGAGAATTTTCTGTGAAAACTCTTATGAAATATAGCCTACCAAATAATACTTTTTTATTTTCATTTTGTTCTGTAACTGAATATTATGTTTTCGTTTAAAGTTGTCAGTAATCTCCAGGAATCATTACTGGTGTCTACGGGGTAAAATCATTTTGAATGAGCCAGGTCTGGCTGCGATTCAAGTTGGAAGAGAAAGAAGTCTGTAACATCTGAAGAACACCGGAGGGCAGTTACCGAGGCGTCCCTTCCGATGTCTTGCACTTGACAGCAACGTGCCGTGAATAACATATCTTCCTTGACCCCGTCAATCACCACCGTGGGGGGAAAGTGACGATGAATTAGACGAATACGTCAGGAGCTCCTCGGCATGCACACACAGTCGCCTGTCAGGGACGTTAATAGCACGCGACGGGCAGCGATGCCCTGAGGAAGCAGGTCGGCATCTCGCGGACTCAGCAAACGGATCGGTGCCGAGCGGCACCACACGCGGCACACCACCCTAAACCCCGACCGACGAAGAGCATCCCGGAGACGGCCAGATCTGTCGCGTGCACAGGAAAAGGAAGAAAGCTGACGAAAGCTGACGTATCAGCCGCTAATACAGACCCAGAAGAGCTTATTACTGAGAATACGAGGCGCAGGCTCATGAAAAGCCTGGAGTGCGGGACACTCAAACACACATGCAAATATGATCTAAAACTGATTCATAATGAACCAAAGATGCACTCAGGCTCGTTCAGCATTGACATTATTCCTGAGTACAAAAAGTGTCTGATAGGGCACTAGCTCTGAGTACATAGTGTCTGATAGGGCACTAGCCCTGAGTACATAGTGTCTGATAGGGCACTAGCTCTGAGTGCATAGTGTCTGATAGGGCACTAGCCCTGAGTACATAGTGTCTGATAGGGCACTAGCTCTGAGTACATAGTGTCTGATAGGGCACTAGCTCTGAGTACATAGTGTCTGATAGGGCACTAGCTCTGAGTACATAATGTCTGATAGGGCACTAGCCCTGAGTACATAGTGTCTGATAGGGCACTAGCCCTGAGTACATAGTGTCTGATAGGGCACTAGCTCTGAGTACATAGTGTCTGATAGGGCACTAGCTCTGAGTACATAATGTCTGATAGGGCACTAGCCCTGAGTACATAGTGTCTGATAGGGCACTAGCCCTGAGTACATAGTGTCTGATAGGGCACTAGCTCTGAGTGCATAGTGTCTGATAGGGCACTAGCTCTGAGTACATAGTGTCTGATAGGGCACTAGCTCTGAGTACATAGTGTCTGATAGGGCACTAGCTCTGAGTACATAATGTCTGATAGGGCACTAGCCCTGAGTACATAGTGTCTGATAGGGCACTAGCCCTGAGTACATAGTGTCTGATAGGGCACTAGCTCTGAGTACATAGTGTCTGATAGGGCACTAGCTCTGAGTACATAATGTCTGATAGGGCACTAGCCCTGAGTACATAG
Organism: Anguilla japonica; assembly: GCA_025169545.1. Classification (NCBI taxonomy): domain Eukaryota; kingdom Metazoa; phylum Chordata; class Actinopteri; order Anguilliformes; family Anguillidae; genus Anguilla; species Anguilla japonica. Next base: position 1,251,439 of record CM045895.1, read on the forward strand.
TGTCTGATAGGGCACTAGCTCTGAGTACATAGTGTCTGATAGGGCACTAGCCCTGAGTACATAATGTCTGATAGGGCACTAGCCCTGAGTACATAGTGTCTGATAGGGCACTAGCTCTGAGTACATAGTGTCTGATAGGGCACTAGCTCTGAGTACATAGTGTCTGATAGGGCACTAGCTCTGAGTACATAATGTCTGATAGGGCACTAGCCCTGAGTACATAGTGTCTGATAGGGCACTAGCTCTGAGTACATAGTGTCTGATAGGGCACTAGCTCTGAGTACATAGTCTCTGATAGGGCACTAGCCCTGAGTACATTATGTCTGATAGGGCACTAGCTCTGAGTACATAGTGTCTGATAGGGCACTAGCCCTGAGTACATAGTGTCTGATATGGCACTAGCCCTGAGTACATAGTGTCTGATAGGGCACTAGCTCTGAGTACATAGCGTCTGATAGGGCACTCGCTCTGAGTACATAGTGTCTGATAGGGCACTAGCTCTGAGTACATAGTGTCTGATAGGGCACTAGCTCTCAGTACATAGCGTCTGATAGGGCACTAGCTCTGAGTACATAGTGTCTGATAGGGCACTCGCTCTGAGTACATAGTGTCTGATAGGGCACTAGCTCTGAGTACATAGTGTCTGATAGGGCACTATCTCTCAGTACATACTGTCTGATAGGGCACTAGCTCTGAGTACATATTGTCTGATAGGGCACTAGCTCTGAGTACATAGTGTCTGATAGGGCACTAGCTCTGAGTACATAGTGTCTGATAGGGCAATAGCTCTGAGTACATAGTGTCTGATAGGGCACTAGCTCTGAGTACATAGTGTCTGATAGGGCACTCGCTCTGAGTACATAGTGTCTGATAGGGCACTAGCTCTAAATAGAGTATAGGGTTAAGGTGGTCCAAAGAGGGCAGACGTTTTAACTCAGACAGTCCCTCTCTCTCGTATCTATAATGAATCTAAGCTCTGGGCTTAACCAGCTGTACAATCCCATACAAGCATGAAGCTCATTCTTTACTGAGTCAGGCAATGTGAATTATTATTCTTTATCCAAACTTTGAACAGAGTAAAATCATCAAACTACACTAATGAACTGGCTACGTTCACTCCTGTGACACGTCCATAAAAACTGGGTATAAACTCAAAGGGAAAAAACTGTATTCTCAAATAATTTAAATATGTTCCTTAAGGATGCTGAAATCAAACAAACCGTTGTGGCAATAAAATCATTTGGTATGATGTAAAAACAGCTGGAGCCAGAGTGCAAAACTCCTGATATGCGTTTCCTGAAACCCATGAACTCAGCCGGCTGATTTCAATAATCCTACCTCTTGACTGAAAAATAGTGCTCATAAGTAAATGCAGGTGATTGGAACAAAATACTGGGGAAGACTTTTACTATCTGAATGTGGATTTTCCACCTCTGGATAAAATCACTAGGGGCGACATAGCTCAGGAGGTAAGACCGATTGTCTGGCAGTCGGAGGGTTGCCGGTTCAAACCCCACCCTGAGCGTGTTGAAGTGTCCTTGAGCAAGACACCTAACCCCTAACTGCTCTGGCGAATGAGAGGCATCAATTGTAAAGCGCTTTGGATAAAAGCGCTATATAAATGCAGTCCATTTTTACCAAATCACAGAATGAATCTATCAGCTCCGAAAGTGATGGGCAAACAACAATAAGCAGTTCTATCAGAATTGGGGTAAATACAAAGTAATACAAAATATTTTTTTAAATGTATCTTTATTGAAATTTTTGTAAAATAATGCACACAAATATATATTAAAATAACAAGCAACCAGCTTCTTTTCACTCACTTGAATAAACATCCAATAATACTTACCTGAGCTTTCCAAAAACATGCCTTTTATTATGAAAAATTGATGTTTAGGAAATCTAGTATGTGAAAACCAATTATCTTTTACTGGATAATATTCAGTAGTTATAACCCCACTAAGGCCTTAAGACAAATAATTCAATAAGAAATTCCATAAAATTGACTCTTAAACTAAACGTTTCTGGGTGAAACAAGCCTCTGCTCTGACTTTATTGAATGAATCTGAAGATTTGCTCTCCAAAGCATAACGGTATTATTGGCGCACATCGTTACAGCTCCGATAACACGAGAAGGAATCAGCCATTTTGGGATTGGCCGCACTCTCCATCCCATCCTCACAGTGATGGAGCAGAAACTGAAGAACAGGCCCTTTTCCTCCTCAGTGAATCACATAATTGCCTTTACATCTTCAGGAAAACGAGAGAGCATGAGTAAAACACATCTGTATTTCAGAGTAGAGAAAGTACAGTATTGCTTTCCCCTAAAATACAAACGACCTTAAAATACAGTCACTCCTCATGAACGATAATTTGACAACTGCAATGCATTTGCTTCATGTTAATTGAAGTACCCGACCCATTGTGATCTAATAGGAAGTCTAGGAGGGAACGTCAACAGGTAGCAAGGTGGCAAACATGCTCATTGGATATCTAGTTCTGAGGTCACTACCTTTGAGAAACAGACAATATAATTTGATCAGTCAAACTTGCTCTGTGCGACTACAGAAACGTTGTCTGTTCTCCCTCTGTCTTCACCCCCCTACCCCCCTACCCCCCGCAGGCATGGGAATGAATGTCTTTGGGCAATTAAGGGTCATGCCAAAGGTCTACTAAATGTATACAAACCTGAGGTGTCCTGGAGTTCTCTCACTTTTTAACGTTTTACTATTTTATCACTTGAAGACACAGCTCATGAGAATTAAAATGTGGCTACAGACCGCATAAATATATATTTTTATTTCAATCTTGAATGCAATCTCTGACATTTAACTGAAATTTAGATAATGATTGTTGAGGCCTGCTAGTTGAAATCAAAATTTTTACAAGCAGTTCCAGTTTCAGAAACCAACGCTCTGTGATTTGGTTTTGTCATAAGGAATATATTTGCCTGAAAGTGGAGATGACAAACAATTGTTAAATCCAGCTAGTTGTAAACAAATTTTGCCTCTTATTTAATAGCTGAGCTAACATACAACCCTAATCCTAACATATGTTTGGTCTCTTTATAAAGGCGCTCAAACCATGAATCGTTTGAGGATATCATCATAGTGCTTAGCCCTGCTTCCAACAACATAAGGCAACTTTAATATGTAAATCTGTCAGCTTTCAGACAGTTTTAAGGCAGGCTCGGTCTCCCCATTTAAACATTCAGTCGTGAGGAACTCTCCGGAGCAGGGGGCAGATTATGACAGCAAGATGAGCCCGTACGTGCACTGTGCCGTAGACCAGCCCGTACGTGCACTGTGCCGTGGACCAGCCCGTACGTGCACTGTGCCGTAGACCAGCCCGTATGTGCACTGTGCCGTAGACCAGCCCGTACGTGCACTGCGCCGTAGACCAGCCCGTACGTGCACTGCGCCGTAGACCAGCCCGTACGTGCACTGTGCCGTGGACGAGCCCGTACGTGCACTGTGCCGTAGACCAGCCCGTACGAGCACTGCGCCGTAGACCAGCCCGTACGTGCACTGTGCCGTGGATGAGCCCGTACGTGCACTGCGCCGTAGACGAGCCCGTACGTGCACTGTGCCGTGGATGAGCCCGTACGTGCACTGCGCCGTAGACCAGCCCGTACGTGCACTGTGCCGTAGACCAGCCCGTACGTGCGCTATGCCGTGGATGAGCCCGTACGTGCACTGTGCCGTGGATGAGCCCGTACGTGCACTGTGCCGTAGACCAGCCCGTACGTGCACTGCGCCGTAGACCAGCCCGTACGTGCACTGTGCCGTAGACCAGCCCGTACGTGCACTGCGCCGTAGACCAGCCCGTACGTGCACTGTGCCGTAGACCAGCCCGTACGTGCGCTATGCCGTGGATGAGCCCGTACGTGCACTGTGCCGTGGATGAGCCCGTACGTGCACTGTGCCGTAGACCAGCCCGCACATGCACTGTGCCGTGGATGAGCCCGTACGTGCACTGTGCCGTAGACCAGCCCGTACATGCACTGTGCCTAGACCAGCCCGTACGTGCACTGTGCCGTAGGTGAGCCCGTACGTGCACTGTGCTGTAGACCAGCCCGTACGTGCACTGTGCCATGCATGAGCCCGTACGTGCACTGTGCCGTAGACCAGCCCGTACGTGCACTGTGCCGTGGATGAGCCCGTACGTGCACTGTGCCGTAGACCAGCCCGTACGTGCACTGTGCCGTAGACCAGCCCGTACGTGCACTGTGCCGTAGACCAGCCCGTACGTGCACTGTGCCGTAGACCAGCCCGTACGTGCACTGTGCCGTAGACCAGCCCGTACGTGCACTGTGCCGTGGACGAGCCCGTACGTGCACTGTGCCGTAACTCATTTCCTTTGTATGGCCGGACTGTTAGCGGCGGTGTGGACCTTTACGCCCCCCACCGTCTGGCACAACTCCGCTCCGGCTGTAAAGCGGACAGAAGCCTGAGGCTGGAAACCTGCCCGATTCAAATCACGCAAACGCAAGATGGCCGTCACGCATACCCTGCGGTCATTCAGCACGTTCTCGGCGCACATCCTCAAAAATTACCACTATACGTCCGCAAGGTGCGATACCCGCGCAAACCGCGGGGGCAGTATGTTTTATGCCTAGTGACGTGACTGACACTAGATAGCAGAATCATTTGCAGAGAAGCTCAGATCTGCCCCCTAGTGGATAAACCTTTTAAACCTCCAGTCAGACGAAAAAGCAAGCAGACGAATGTGTACATAGTCGTCTGGGACACAACGACTTTGCATACCTGTAGCGCAACAAAATACAAGTATGTTTCCAGTATTAAGGGAGCAACTACTAAATACTGCTGTTGCACAAGATAATCCTCTTATTATTGTCCAGGTTTCACAGAGAAAAGTGCAATGTTACCTAAACAATATTTGCAACAAATACATAATTACCTCCCCACCGAGGGGACCCCAACATATCTTAACCCACGTCAGGGTCGGTAAAGGTTTATACCATTTAGACAACAGCTGTTTTTAGGAAACAGGAAAGATGTGTTTTTTAGTCCTAAACTGAAAAATTTTTAAGAAATATTTTCATAGTCTGATTTAAAAGCCTTTTTATGTTGTATGTAAAATTATCCTAGTCAGTGTGTTGTTTACCAAAAATAAACAACAACAAAAAATACTTTCATTGGCTGACAGCCAATAAATCAGTCAGAAAGCAGGAACACACTCCATAAAACTGCCTGCAGGTTCATGCAAAGCGTGGGCTCCTTGCAGGCACGTTCTCAGATAAGCCATCTTTTGAAACTGACATCAAGTTTCCTCAACCAGTAATAGACTTGGAAAAAAAAATTCAGAAAAAAAATGGAAGGAATTTGTTTTGAATGCCACTGGATTTCATCCAAAAAGAAAATCGCCCACAGGATTCTATCCAAGCTCGTTTAATCCACTTTGCAAAAAGGCAAATGTAAAGCTTCATTTCCGACCGGCAAATTGTAGAAATCCATTTCACAACAGTGTTTCATTTCATATGGGATATCTGGCAGTTCCTTCTGTGCCATTTAAAAATGGGAGAAAAAGTTTAAAGTTTCGGCAAACACATCAGCGAGTTGTGTGCAGTTTAGCGCAAGCAGGAATTTACATCCTAGGTTGTCAAACTGAGAATTTTCTTATTTCATTCAAAGTTTATTCAAACCCATGATTGCAGTTACGAAGTCATAAAACAATACCAGGAAAACATTTCAACACAGATAATTTATTTCTACTTTGTTGTTTTGCTTGGGTCATCTGACACACAAGAGATCGGCTTTTCATGAAATGCTGTCATTTGGGAGAGGGTATTTAGGCTAAATTGAAGACAAATCGGTGCCTTTGATTGGTCCAGGTCAATCTGCTGATACATACAGGGATATAACGTTATAAAAGAGAGAAATGTCTTTGAGGAAAGGGGCTACCCGAGGAGCCACACCCGGGCAGGCTCTTATCGGGAGTGACAGATGCCCCCCAGTGGGTGGAGCCTCACAGGCAGGGGGCGGAGCCCTGCAGGCAGGGGGCGGAGCCACGCAGCCGGGAAGGCCAGACGCCCCGCGGGTCTCACTGCTCGCTCTGCTGGCTCTCCGTGAGGGACGACACGGCGCCCTGGCCCTTGTTAACATCGCTGATGCAGGCCCACTGGCCGTCCACCGACTCCTTCCACAGCGTCACCTGCAGGACGGGGGTGGAAACGCACATAAAGAACTGACCTGGGGCACGTCTGCAGACGTCAGGTGGTGCACACACTGATAATGGCACAAATCTCATTATAACTGTCCATCTCTAGCCCTGATGGGGATCGCTTAGCATGCAGTAAACCATTTGGCAAAAAGCATCTGTAAACTGTACCTGTAAAGAATTGCACCTCGTTTCCAAGGCCTAAAAATGGCTTCCGGTTAAAAAGAACCCACATAAACCTGCAGACACCGCTGCCCTCCTCCAGGGCCAGACTGGGGCCCATGAGTATTTTCTATTTATTTTCCCCAGTCCGTTTGAGTGTGTAAAAGTGCAGTTCTCATGTTGGTCCCACCCCATTGGAGCAGTCCAGCTTGATTGCCTTTAAGGCATCTTTCTTTCCTTCTTATTCACTCTGAAGTTGAGTGGGGCAGCCTGATTCCAACCACACAGTAGATAATAAAAGATGACTCACTGAAAAGCAAATACTGCATCTTAATCTGTCTGAAGCCGTCTGCACGAAGTGCAAGAGAGTTGACAAAATAGTCATTACATAATATTCATTATTCAGAGTCAGTTCCTCAAAACGACGAGCACAACAGCAGCATTAAATTAACTCTCCGCACCGCTGACAATTAAAGTTCCACGTCTCACTCCAGAAGCTTAATTAGCCAGCTCCAGAGCCGAACCGGCTCGATCAGCGAGAGTGGCGGGAGGGCGGGGCGTTTCGCCCCAAGCAGGGCGCTAGTTTGGCTTAGCGTCGGGCGGAGTTCTGGTCGTCATTATTAATCCGAGCGTTCCCGCCCACCTAAGTGCCGGGGAGGAGGGGTGATAGATGACCTCAAGATGGCCGCCGCAGACTTAAGGCTATCAAGAGCCTGCGGGACAAACCTCCCTCCTTCGCCTTTCCCACAAAGCACCACTCCTCCTCAAACTCAGGAATTCTCATTATTGCCGGGGCTGCTCTGGGCCTTCCTCATCAATCACGTCCTCAGAGCTCAAAAGTGCTCTGGAGAGAAAAGACCCAGCGCTGCAGATAAAATAAATAAATAAATAAACTCATCGGCGCGCGATAAAACGGCGGTTTGCCAAGGAAACCGTCGCATCTTCTGATCTTCAGCACTAACCGCCTCGCTCACCCTTTTGGCCCCGCCCCTGTGCTGGGTTTGATCCCAGTGTCCGATAAGCATGTGACGAGCAGGAATCTGTCCGCTTACAGACATAAGCGGGATTTCTGAGGGTCGCTCTCATAAGTCTGAGCGACATGAAATACTTCCCGTCTTTATTAAAGATGGCTGCCGGAGCGTCACAGGTAACAAAGTTCTGCTGCTTCGTTTGCCCAGGGCTACCAAGGCAACGGGCTCGACTAACATTCCGGAACTTTCTAATCGGCCCCCGCTGATACTGAACCGTTGAAGAAAAGCAGCGGCGCGTTGATTAACCCTCCACCGACGCTCTTATCGCTTCCACGCCACCGATTTCAAATCAGTTTCACAGGACCTCCCCTGAACCTGTCGCTCAGCGAGTGTGCAGGCGGAGACGCAGCAGGACTGCGTCTGGAATATTCCACAGACGCCAAGAAGCTACAATTAGCATACGCAGATGATGAAGCGCTACTATTAGCATATGGTCCTGTGCCATGGAGGAAGAAAAACCTTGCATACATTTTTGTCACGTTGGCTTTTAAGAAATTGCGAGTTCTCAACCGGCTCTATGTGCCGCCAGCATTTCATAGCTCAGCATCTAATAAGGCCACTTCAAAAGCCCAGGTGACTAAACCATAATGCTGTGGGTAGATCGACAAAAAAAAGTGTGAGAGAGAATAGAGGTGGGGGGAGAGAGAGTGGGGTGGGGGGAAAAGAGAGATGGAGAGAGAGAGAGAGCATGAGCAGAAGAGAGACAGGAGAAAGAGAGAGACAGAGGAGAGAAAACAGGTCGAGTGAGATTCACATTCATTCTCTGTTTTTTCCTACAACAGAACTTCCCATTCCCAGATTACCCCAGCACACAGACAGAACGCTCCTGCTCTGAGTTTTGATTGGCCGGACAGGAGCGAGCGGTCCTCTGGCGCCCCCTGGTGGCCGGACGGGGCGGAGCGGGCCTCTCACCTTGTTGTCCCCCCCGGAGACGGCCAGGATGTTGCCGGTGATGGACCAGCTGACGTGCCACACCACGTCGTTGAACTTGTGCAGGAGCTTGGCCGTCCAGGTGTTCCCCGCGGGGTCGTCGCACGTCCAGATGAACACCCGTCCGTCCTGGGGGGGGAGGGAGGGGGGAGGGGGGTTAAAAAACGCGACGGCCGCTTAAGAGAGCCTGTGCATCTTCTGCTTCACAGATTCAGCCTCATTAACACCGCGTGCCTGTACTGCTCCCAGAGCCAAAATGTCCACAGCTACACCAAAACTGTGAAATGGAACTGAGTATGAAAAAGTAATATTTGCAGCACAGGTGCCATGGCCTACAAGTGCAATAAACATCTAAATAACAGTCGCTCAGCTCTAAAACCGGTGCCTTTCATTTACACTGACTGGAGTGGTCCTAAAATGGGCATGTTCCAAAACGTGAGCGTCCGAAATTCACCCAGGATACATCGCTCAGTTTCATTCTGCGTCACGCGCAGACTACATTATCGGGCTGCTTGTTTTGATTGGCTCACAGGTTCTGCAGGGTTACCATCCTAAGGAATTGCTACCCGTCTCCCTCTCTCGCAGTGGGAAAGTCGCAGCCAATAGGTTATCAGTTTTAGGGCACATGACTGTCCTATCACATATCAACTGCCCAAGCAGAAAATCCCTTAAAAAAGGGGGCCGGCTTAGAAAGATGCGGGGTCCCCAGCCCTGGTCCTGGAGAGACACAGGGTCCGCTGGGGTCCCCAGCCCTGGTCCTGGAGAGTCTCAGGGTCTGCTGGGGTCCCCAGCCCTGGTCCTGGAGAGACGCAGGGTCTGCTGGGGTCCTCAGCCCTGGTCCTGGAGAGACACAGGGTCTGCTGGGGTCCCCAGCTCTGGTCCTGGACCCCTGGTCCTGGAGAGACACAGGGTCTGCTCCGGTCCCCAACCCTGGTCCTGCAGAGCCGCAGGGTCTGCTGGGGTCCCTGGCCCTGGTGTGCACCCCACCCCTCAAGAGTGTCTCAGAAACGGCCTGAAAAAGCTGCACTCGCACCACTTGCTAACACAGTGCATCACTAATTCACATTAAAAGCTTTCTTGGTTGACGCTGCCTGCACAACCATCCATGGAAAGGGTGAGGCACGGACTGGCTTGTACCTTCACAGTCGTCACCAGCTTGTCTGTTAGCATCTACACGTCCCTATACTCCAAACCGGCAATAACCTGCCTCTCACTATTGGGATGGCAGGTATGCCATCCCGCCAAGTTACGCCTTGGCGGGGGCATGCCCCATACCTATACAGCACCGAGAGTTTGGCACTTTTCAGGGTTCCCCACAGAAATAACCACAACAGCCACAGACACTCAGCCCTTAAAAACATTAAATTCTGTACATTCTGACCCCATTTCAACAGACAGATTTCATAAACAACTTCACATGTCCACACAATAAAGCCCCAAACTAAGGGGATTTTGCGTTTTCTCCTTCTTCTTCTTCTTCTCTTTCTTCTTCTTCTTCTTCTTCTTCTCATTCTTATTTTTCCTGCCGCCTATCCCACTAATAACATGTATCCCCATTGGACATTGTACCCACACCAGCCACATCTTCACCTACACGAGCCAATCAAAAACTCGCATACACACGCAAAATACCCATACCTTTTTAATCTGAAACATTTCCAGTGCAAACAGCTAGTCCACCTGTGGCCTAGTGGGCAAGGTTACAGTCTTGGGAACACAGGGTTGTAGGTTCAAGCCCAGCTAGGAATGCCTTTCTTTAAAGGAGTACCATGGTAATTTCTCAGTTTTATGTGCTATTTGCATTGAAGAAACACAATGAGTAAAGTATTAAATATCTCCGTCCTGTATTTTTGGAGAAATATGCGTTTTAAATTTATCGTCCTACTTTCAACCGCTTGAGAAAGTTGTCAACTTGGTGCGTCACGAACACAGTAACCACTCCCCTTTCCACGCCCCGTAAACCCATGGATAACTCAGACCCATAGTTTGCGCCGCTGGCTTACGGGCAAGACAATGCAAATATTTGACTAACGTTGGGTTCACTTAAATTAGAGTGCCTTTTAAGGACTATTAGATTATTTCTGTTTATATTCATTTAGCTAGCTAGCTAGCTAACGTTAGCTAGCTAGGTAGTTTGCTTTCATAAGGCAATGTTATCGATAATGTTAGCTAGCTAGTTTGCTTTTATGAGGACGTTATAGTTGTGCTTGTATCTTAACTTGGCTAGCTAGATAGCAAAAATTATAATTGGATATAAGTCAACGTCCTTACCTTAGCTATCTATCGATACTTGATATACTACTAAGCTAGCTAGCTTGTGAAAAGTCTCCCAAAAAGAGCGCTTATCATGGGGGTAGTTATGGTAACGGGGCACGGTCTGTCAATCATAGCTAAATGACAGTTCTCATTACCACGCCTTTTATAGTGGGAAATTTAGGCTTAGAAAAATACGTTTTAAAGTACATTGAAATGACTGAATAATAAAAAAAAATTATGCACATTTGTTTTGTTGTTGCCTAAAGACAACTGGGAAGTGTCACGTTCAACCACCATGTTACTCCTTTAACCTGCTTTTACCCTCACTGATAATTGTCTACTACTTCTCAATTATTGCTTTTGCACCATATCTACCCGCCGTTCACCGAACGTATACACTGCATTATGACGTACCGTATGCACGTTCAATTATTAACCGGCTACAATATTGCAAAGCCATATGGACTCAATGGGAGCTCTTCTGTGCTAACTCGCCTGTGTTCTTCTTTAAAACCACGGACAGGTTTGCTAATGATATTTCACGCATTGCATAGCTATGTCATGGTGCTGCCCTAACAAAGTCACAGACTGGTAAACCTCCGGTTAAAGGCTTGAATCCCGCCTCGCCCTCAGGCAGATAATTTCCTCTTTTACACTAGTGCTTTCTTGCGCTTATATTTGCTTTACCAAAACTCACTCACGGCCACCCATGTGCATTTTCATGACGGCAAATGTAGCCTATTCATTTTATTAAAAAGTTACACCAGTTCACCGCTGTGCCATTTCTACTAACTATATTTCTTCACTTGGCTACCGTACAAAACCTTCTTATCAGCAAACGCCACGTTTCTACATTCAGGTTACCTCGCCCTGTTCTCCATCTAGCCACATACAAACAATTACTATGTATGTACGTCCTGCAACTCCCCAATAAAACATTACATTCACTTATAATTATAACTACTACTACTGAACATGAGAAAAACACATCAGTGCACTACATTTCACACGTTACTTAACCATCCACTTTAATAGATAAAACTTTACAGAGACTGTTATATATACCGTTCGATAAGGAAAATAAGCTCGCTCATGGTCACTCTATTTACTTCGCACTATACTCTGTGATCATGTCAACCTTCACTTACATGCCCGCTCTGCTAAAAACATATTGTTTCAACTACGCAATTTCATAATTTCATCCTAATTTCACTCACACTGTTGTTATTTTCTCATAAGCAAAGCCTGCTGGGACATATGCGTCTGCTCCTATTCTCCACTATGAACTTTTCCGGTTCTAGCTTAGCAAAACAGCGAAGAGGATTCCCACCTGCAGATAAGCCTATCAAAATGCCTTATAAACCTTACAAACACTAAAAGTGCATCTCCACGAAATAACAGACAACGGAGCAGGACAGAAGGGTACACAAGTTGCGACCTAGGGAGCTCTAATTCTACAGACTTGCTGATTCTTTTGTCAATCAAGGCTCGTTGGATGCCCGTCAAATCCGTGAGTACATACACTGGCTATATTTCACCTGCGCTTATGATGCGTTTACATTTATATGCCACCGCACCCTTTGTCACAGCCACTGTTTTACATATATAGCAAACCGAAACTGCTACACGGTACACATCACTTCGCATTTCTCACTCATAATAAAACGCTTTGCAAAAAGAAATGATATCTCATCAAAAACACGTTTTCAACGTACAAAAATGCCAAGTTACTCACACGTACAAGACATACACCGTCTATAACTCATTAATTCAGCCTGTCAAAATCCAGGCCTGCCATTAAAAGTATTGATATCAAAATGACGCCAAGTTACGGTACTACAAACAATATAGGCTATCTTGCCTCACCGAAATTAAATAAGATGTATTCCAAAGCAATGCTACCCAATATTTCCTCAATTCTTTCAAGTCACTTGGCCCTGTGTTTTGTAATCTTACCATTTAACAATGTCATGCAAACTTTGTGTCAGATCAAATAGTCAAATATTTCGAATTGCCTCATGGAAAACATTGAAATTCATGTAGAAAACTGCTGGTGAGTAACTACAGGAAGCATATTTCTCCAGAAAACATAAGTTTGTACTTGGTTCTGAACTGAATTTGAGTAAATGTACACGTTATTGTATATTTGCTACGTACAATAAATGCTGCATGTCAAATACATATTGTACATACATACATAGAGAACTTCTTTAACCCCATGGGGACATTTCCCTCGCAGCATGTTACATTCACATTTACGAACAGACATTTATACCAAGAAACATACAATCATTCAGGCAACAGAAATGCTGGGCAGCGAAATACATACACACCAATACAAATTGGACATATAGACGCCTATTCAATCAATCTTGACTGTGAGAAAGCCATCCACACATATGTCTGGCCTGTCCATGTAGTGCATGCTTATACACACAGGGCCAAGTGACTTGAAAGAATTGAGGAAATATTGGGTAGCATTGCTTTGGAATACATCTTATTTAATTTCGGCGAGGCAAGATAGCCTATATTGTTTGTAGTACCGTAACTTGGCGTCATTTTGATATCAATACTTTTAATGGCAGGCCTGGATTTTGACAGGCTGAATTAATGAGTTATAGACGGTGTATGTCTTGTACGTGTGAGTAACTTGGCATTTTTGTACGTTGAAAACGTGTTTTTGATGAGATCTCATTATACCGCTAAAGCTCACATCCACCTCACTGTTAAAATACTCAATACTCCTACGAATATTTGCTCCTATGATCTGTTCAGGCTTTAATCCAAATGAAACCGAATGAGTGTATTACTGATAAACTCCACACCTCTCCCAGTGCTGACTCATGGAGACCAGAGGAATATCCACCGATAACCGACAGGTCAACTGCTTTTCATCTGATTTTAAAGATAAAACAAGAGCTTAACTATGGACCTGGGCTCAAGTCCCATTTCAATTCAGACATTCAGCCCATTCAATGAAAATTCCCATGGAACATTCAGGGAATCTTCCCAATTAGCGAAATTAGTCTTATTCACTGAACTGGAGCCAAATGGACCCCAGCCCTGCTTTGTGCAGTTACTGACAGATGACCCCTGAGGAAAAGCCTTTCCTCCAGAGCCATAATGGCTACCTGTGAGCAGCAGGCATTCGTGCTGGTTACAGAGAGATGACTCCTGAGGAAAAGCCTCTCCCCCAGAGCCGTAATGGCTACCTGAGCAGCTGGCGATAGTGCAGGTTAGAATGAGATGAATCCTGAGGAAAAGCCTTTCCCCCAGAGCCGTAATGGCTACCTGAGCAGCTGGCGATAGTGCAGGTTAGAATGAGATGACTCCTGAGGAAAAGCCTTTCCCCTAGAGCCGTAATGGCTACCTGAGCAGCTGGCGATAGTGCAGGTTAGAATGAGATGACTCCTGAGGAAAAGCCTTCCCTCCAGAGCCGTAATGGCTACCTGCGAGCAGCTGGCGATAGTGCTGGTGGGCAGGCCTATGGAGGGAGCCCAGCCCACATCCCGCACCCAGTCGCTGTGCGCCTCCAGCTTCTGGTCCTCCTTCCACTGCCCGTCCTCCTCCCTTAGGGAAAGAAGAGAGAAGCACCTGAGTGCGCTTGCCACACTGACAGCCTGAAAATGGGGAAGTCACTTTTTCCCATCAGCCCACTGTTTCTGTATTTATACACCGTGTTTCCTCTACATACAGGCAACCATTCAGCACCGCTGCTGACTTATTTTGACCCCCGCCTGATGAAATGGGGGGGGTCTCTGTCAGTTCATTTTTCATGGTGTAGTATTACGTGTCCGCCACATGGTGGCTGCAAACTGATTATAACCTGGAACTGAATACAGCACTCCCTCCCATATGTTACTGCTGATGGCCACAGCACTTTTAAAACCAATCAAAACAGCTCAGTGACTTACACACATAAATACAACCATCAACGTAAATATTACAGTCCGTGCAACGAGTAGCGGGTGCAAACAGCACACGTTACCGCTTGACTCTTCAGATACGAGGCGGTGGCTGTGATCAGTGATGGCAACGCAGCAAATAAGCACTGTTCAGCTCAGAAGAGAAGTGTGACGATACGCTGTCGTTCTGATTTAAAAACCAGCAGCAATGCAGAGGATGTTTCCGTAAGTGAAATACAGCATTGCAGGGTGTAAATACTTCCGTTAAAGAAATAATGCGTTCGCTAGTTAACTAAGCACTTTGATGAATTCAGCCAGACTAGCCATCTGACAAACAACAACTTCAGCTGCAACTGACAGTAACTCACACTCAGCTAATTAAAAATATAATCATAAATGTAGCTTGCTAGTTAGCATGTAATCACGGTCTTGAATATTTTAACGTTACCTATGTTGATTATAAGGATGGCATTTGTAGATGTGTAATGTCAGATACTAATTAGCTAGCTAGCTGGGTTTCAAAGGCTGTGTTTTAAAAGTGGACTTGTCAGCCACCGTATTTTCCCCAGTTTATGCGCTGGAGAGCCTCCGGATCTCAAAATGTTCCATGTCGTTTCTCACAGGAGGAACAATGTTTGAGCTCTTGTTCTTCGCCTGCAATTAAATTTTACTTTAGCTTTTTGTGTGTGTGTGTGTGTGTGTGTGTGAGTATGTGTGCATGTGTGTGTTAAAAAATCAATATTTACGCCTTACAATTTTGAGCTATCAAACCAGAATGGACTTGATTTAATGAACCGAGTTATGACCACCCATCACTTTCAGCTGCTAAACAAATTAATAAGCTGTTATAAACAGACCATTAAGATTCTGAAGAGATTAACAAAAAAGTACAGCAAAGTACATTAAGGACAGCTAATTTTACAGACCCTTAGTTAGCACTAATACAAAAGTACAGTTCAGTACATTAGGAAAATCTCAATTTTATAGACCCTTAGTTTGCACTTTTATAATGTTCTTGGAATTTTTATAGCCATTTATACTGGTTCTGCACACTGTGAAATGTGTGGAGATCAAGATGCAGGCTGCCTTTCAAGAAATATCACAAAGGCAGTGTTATCCTTGATCCTTTTTTTTTTTTTTTTTTTTTTTTTTTTTTTTTTTAAACAGCCATCATTATTCCATAATGTCCCCAGGGATATGCCTGCTTCTGTTGCATTTCCTTCTTCACATAAAGGGCAGTGCGGTATAACAGGTAAGAACCTGGTCTTGTAACCTAAAGGTCACAGGTTTGATTCCCGGATAGAGCACTGCCGTTGTACCCTTGAGCAAGGTAACCTGTTCAGTATATATCCAGCTGTATAAATGGATGCAATGTAAATGCTAAGTAAAAATGTGTAATTCGCTCTGAATAAGAACGTCTGCTAAATCCCTGTAATGTAATCTAATGCAAAGTAATGAAATGTAATGTAAAGTAATGAAATGTATTGTAAAGTAATGTAAATTAATGTAAAATGTAAAGTAAAAATGTATTGTAAAGTAATGTAAATTAATGTAAAGTAATGAAACGTAAAGTAATGTAATGTAAAGTAACGTAATGTCATGTAATGTAATGTAATGTAAAGTGAAAGCACTCGCGGCGCGGTTCACTTACTTCCACAGCTTGACCAGGTTGTCGCAGCCTCCCGACACAAACCTCTTGATGTAGTTGGGTTTCTGCCCCGACGGCTGGTCTATGAGACTGCCAGGGACCACCGCCGGCGCCCAGCTCACCGCGTTACAGCCGATCTGGAGGGGGGGAGACAGAGCGCCATCAGACCACCGCACAGCGCCATCAGACCACCGCAGACCACCGCACAGCGCCATCAGACCACCGCAGACCACCACACAGCGCCATCAGACCACCGCAGACCACCACACAGCGCCATCAGACCACCGCAGACCAGACCACCACACAGCGCCATCAGACCACCACACAGCGCCTTCAGACCACCGCACAGCGCCATCAGACCACCGCACAGACCACCACACAGCGCCATCAGACCACCGCAGAGCGCCTTCAGACCACCGCACAGCGCCATCAGACCACCGCAGACCACCGCACAGCGCCATCAGACCACCGCAGACCACCACACAGCGCCATCAGACCACCGCAGACCACCACACAGCGCCATCAGACCACCGCAGACCACCACACAGCGCCATCAGACCACCACACAGCGCCTTCAGACCACCGCACAGCGCCATCAGACCACCGCAGAGCGCCTTCAGACCACCACACAGCGCCATCAGACCACCGCACAGCGCCCATCAGACCACCACCACAGCGCCATCAGACCACCACACAGCGCCATCAGACCACCATCAGACCACCACAGAGCGCCATCAGACCACCGCAGACCACACACAGCGCCATCAGACCCACCGCAGAGTGCCTTCAGACCACCACACAGCGCCATCAGACCACCGCACCACCACACAGCGCCATCAGACCACCACACAGCGCCTTCAGACCACCGCACAGCGCCATCAGACCACCGCAGAGCGCCTTCAGACCACCACACAGCGCCATCAGACCACCGCACAGCGCCATCAGACCACCACAGACCACCACAGAGCGCCTTCAGACCACCACACAGCGCCATCAGACACCACACGCACACAGACCACCGCAGACCACCGCAGAGCGCCTTCAGACCACCACACAGCGCCATCAGACCACCGCACAGCGCCATCAGACCACCACAGACCACCACAGAGCGCCTTCAGACCACCACACAGCGCCATCAGACCACCATCAGACCACCACACAGCGCCATCAGACCACCGCAGACCACCACACAGCGCCATCAGACCACCACGCACAGCCCTTCAGACCACCACACAGCGCCATCAGACCACCGCAGACCACCGCACAGCGCCATCAGACCACCACACAGCGCCTTCAGACCACCGCACAGCGCCATCAGACCACCGCAGACAGCGCCATCAGACCACCGCACAGCGCCATCAGACCACCGCACAGCGCATCAGACCACCGCACAGCGCCATCAGACCACCACAGCGCCACAGACCACCGCACAGCGCCATCAGACCACCACCACAGCGCCATCAGACCACCGCACAGCACAGCACAGCCATCAGACCACCGCAGACCACCACACAGCGCCATCAGACCACCGCACAGCGCCATCAGACCACCACCACACAGCGCCATCAGACCACCCACACAGCGCCATCAGACCACCGCACAGCGCCATCAGACCACCGCACAGCGCCATCAGACCACCGCACAGCGCCATCAGACCACCGCACAGCGCCATCAGACCACCGCACAGCGCCATCAGACCACCGCACAGCCAGCAGACATCAGACCACCGCACAGCGCCATCAGACCACCGCACAGCGCCATCAGACCACCGCACAGCGCCATCAGACCACCAACCACCCATCAGACCACCGCACAGCGCCATCAGACCACCGCACAGCGCCATCAGACCACCACACAGCCCATCAGACCACCGCACAGCGCCATCAGACCACCACACAGCGCCATCAGACCACCGCACAGCGCCATCAGACCACCGCACAGCATCAGACCACCGAGCGCCATCAGACCACCGCACAGCGCCATCAGACCACCACACAGCGCCATCAGACCACCGCACAGCGCCATCAGACCACCGCACAGCGCCACCGCACAGCGCCTCACCACCACCGCACAGCGCCATCAGACCACCACACACAGCGCCATCAGACCACCGCACACGCATCAGACACCACCGCACAGCGCCATCAGACCACCACACAGCGCCATCAGACCACCGCAGACCACCGCACAGCGCCATCAGACCACCACACAGCGCCATCAGACCACCACACAGCGCCATCAGACCACCGCAGACCACCGCACAGCGCCATCAGACCACCGCACAGCGCCATCAGACCACCGCAGACCACCGCACAGCGCCATCAGACCACCGCACACAGCGCCATCAGACCACCACACAGCCATCAGACCACCGCAGACCACACAGCGCCATCAGACCACCACACAGCGCCATCAGACCACCACACAGCGCCTTCAGACCACCGCACAGCGCCATCAGACCACCAGACCACCACAGCGCCTTCAGACCACCACACAGCGCCATCAGACCACCGCACAGCGCCCATCAGACCACCGCACAGCATCAGCGCCATCAGACCCACCGCATCAGACCACACAGCGCGCCACATCAGACCACAGACCACCACACAGCGCCATCAGACCACCGCACAGCGCCATCAGACCACCGCACAGCGCCATCAGACCACCGCACAGCGCCATCAGACCACCGCAGAGCACCATCAGACCACCGCACAGCGCCATCAGACCACCGCACAGCGCCATCAGACCCACCATCAGACCACCACACAGACGCCTTCAGACCACACGCATCAGACCACGCACAGCCATCAGACCACCGCACAGCGCCATCAGACCACCGCAGACCACCGCACAGCGCCATCAGACCACCGCACAGCGCCATCAGACCACCGCAGACCACCGCACAGCGCCATCAGACCACCACACAGCGCCATCAGACCACCACACAGCACCATCAGACCACCGCAGACCACCGCACAGCGCCATCAGACCACCACACAGCGCCATCAGACCACCGCACAGCGCCATCAGACCACCGCACAGCGCCTTCAGACCACCACACAGCGCCATCAGACCACCGCACAGCGCCATCAGACCACCGCAGAGCGCCATCAGACCACCGCACAGCGCCATCAGACCACCACACAGCGCCATCAGACCACCGCACAGCGCCATCAGACCACCGCAGACCACCGCACAGCGCCATCAGACCACCGCAGACCACCGCACAGCGCCATCAGACCACCACACAGCGCCATCAGACCACCGCACAGCGCCATCAGACCACCGCACAGCGCCTTCAGACCACCACACAGCGCCATCAGACCACCGCACAGCGCCTTCAGACCACCGCACAGCGCCATCAGACCACCACACAGCGCCATCAGACCACCGCACAGCGCCATCAGAGCCCCTCTCACAAACTAACAGCCACCTTTTAACGCAGGTCTGTAACCCACTGTCTCTGAGTGTATGTGCATGCTGACAATGTACGCTAAACTAATTTCTAAAAAAGCACCATGTCATTCATCTACATGAGTGAATATTTACTGAGAAACTTCCCCATATGTTTAACTTAAATGTCAAAACTTTAAGGGCAATAACTGCCCTGAGCTCATGCTCAGTGTCCACAAACCAAACCGCAAACCCCAGAAAGAGGAACAATGCTCTAATTCAGAGCTACTTACGCAGTACCCTGCCTACAATTTGAATCTGCAACCTCAGAGTTGCTAGCCCAAATCCCTGCACCTTAAAGTGAAAGGCTGGAGCGGGATACTCAATGTGTGTGTTGCTGATCTTTTTTTACAGAGACAGGCTGGAGCGGGATACTCAGTGTGAGTGTTGCTGATCTTTTTTACAGAGACAGGCTGGAGCGGGATACTCAGTGTGAGTGTTGCTGATCTTTTTTACAGAGACAGGCTGGAGCGGGATACTCAGTGTGTGCTGATCTTTTTTACAGACAGGCCGTTGCGGGACACTCACAGTGTGTGTGTTGCTGATCTTTTTTACCGAGACAGGCTGGAGAGGGATACTCACAGTGTGTGCGTTGCTGATCTTTTTGACGCCCCACTGTCCGTCCCCTGAGAAGGTCAGGAGGGAAATGGCCCCATCGGAGCTGCCGCAGGCCAGAATCAGCCCAAAGTCATATGGCCCCCAGCACACAGAATTCACTGTGAGGGAGGGAGGGAGAGGGAGAAAAAAGAGAGAGGGGGAGAAAAAGAGTATATGAATACACAAATTTACTCCACATTTTAGCAAAAAACTAACAGCTGGTACATTTCAGTGGTCTTCACATATCCAGTACAAGCTCCAGAAAATTACGATAGGAATACCGCAAAAAAGACCAATCACCTGAGGAGTCGTGCCCCGTGTACTCGTACATCTTGTCCCAGGTTCCGTTCTCCTCCTTCCAGATGATCACCTTCCGGTCATAGGAGCAGGAGGCCAGGATGTTCCCGTACATGGGGTGGGCCCAGGCCACCTGCCACACAGGGCCCTCATGCCTGCACGGAGCACAGAGAAAACGGATCAGCGCACAAACCGGGGTCCCCCGCTGCCCCAATTCTGAGCGGATTATAATATGACCCTGCATGGATGGGCTACAGCAATAGTCTGCGCATTTTATAATCTGACCCTGCCTGGACGGGATACAGTGGCAGTCTGGGCAGATTAAATTCTGAACCTTGCCGGGATGGGCTACAGCAACAGTCTGAGCAGATCATAATCAGACCCTTCCTGGATGGGCTACAGCAACAGTCTGAGCAGATTATAATCAGACCCTTCCTGGATGGGCTACAGCAGCAGTGTGAGCAGATTATAATCTGAGCTTTGTCTGGATGGGCTACAGCAGTAGTCTGAGCAGATTATAATCTGACTTTGCCTGGATGGGCTACAGCGGCAATGTGATCAGATTATAATCTGACCCTGCCTAGATGGGCTACAGAGGCAGTCTGAGTAGATTATAATCTGACCCTGCCTGGATGGGCTACAGCAGCAGTCTGAGCAGATTATAATCTGAACCTTGCCTGGATGGGCTACAGCAGCAGTCTGAGTAGATTATAATCTGACCCTGCCTGGATGGGCTACAGCAACAGTCTGAGCAGATTATAATCTGACCCTTCCTGGATGGGCTACAGCAGCAGTGTGAGGAGATTATAATCTGACCCTGCCTGGATGGGCTACAGCAGCAGTCTGAGCAGATTATAATCTGAACCTTGCCTGGATGGGCTACAGCAGCAGTCTGAGTAGATTATAATCTGACCCTGCCTGGATGGGCTACAGCAACAGTCTGAGCAGATTATAATCTGACCCTTCCTGGATGGGCTACAGCAGCAGTGTGAGGAGATTATAATCTGATCCTGCCTGGATGGGCTACAGCAGTAGTCTGAGCAGATTATAATCTGACCCTTCCTGGATGGGCTACAGCAGTAGTCTGAGCAGATTATAATCTGACCCTCCCTGGATGGGCTACAGCAGCAGTCTGGGCAGATTATAATCTGACCCTGCCTGGATGGGCTACAGCGGCAGTCTGAGCAGATTATAATCTGACCCTGCCTGGATGGGCTACAGTGGCAATGTGATCAGATTATAATCTGACCCTGCCTGGATGGGCTACAGCAGCAGTGTGGTCAGATTATAATCTGACCCTGCCTGGATGGGCTACAGTCGCAGTCTTGTCTTGAATAAGGCTCAGTCAGACCAAAACAGCAAATCTAAATGCAGGAGTATCCACTGAGGAGGGACATTGAGAAGAGAGCAACACACCATCTTCATACTGTGTACTGCAATTCAACAATTCATCCTGCATTTCCCCATTTCCCACACCCTAGCACTCCTATCTTATGCAATTACTCTAGGACTGCAATTGCATGCGTTATTACTTTATATGGACATTAGCTATAGGACTGATTTGTTCCATGCATTATTATTATGCATTTGATTTGCATTATATTTGCTTTTGTATTACAGTTGGCACAAGCAAATTTAGGCCTACACTTAGTACTTTAATGATGGTGCACATACCATTGCTAGTCTGCAAACATTGCTCACTTAACTAAAGTGAATGAATGCATTCATGTTACGTTGTACTCTGCTCTGGATTACAGCATCTGATAAATTACCAATAAAGTCATTTATGGAGCCACTTTAAAAAGTCCTCAGGGGGAAGGGGGAAAAAAACAGTGGTGTGAAAAAATCCACAGGTGGAAGAACAGTTGGTAGGGACCTGGATATAGAGGGAAAGCCAACCCCCTGCTGTCAGCAATTAAAATCAGGCTAAAGCAGTTATAGGGAGGTAATGAGGACTCTATCGATGCAGATAATGACGGGGCAGTGGTTGGGCAGACCTTAGCCTGAGGTATTAAACTAAGTGGTAAAATTCACAAGCCCAAGCAAGGAAGGATATGACACTTAGTCTATGTGGCCATCTAGATGCAACCAGCCAATACACACACTAATCACACACTTAAAAGTCCAGGAGAGTTTGGCACACTCCAATCCTGTTCAGCTCCCTGAACCTGAGCTCCATATAAAATAACAAATGTATGGGGGACCCGGCATGAAGCAATAACAGACAATGCTAACATTAAACCAGGTTAGAACGCCCTGCAGCCACAACGACATTCCTGCCGTTAGGAAATCAGGAGCAACTGAGACTGGAGAGGAAACATCGCACCAGAACCCACCCTCTCAGATCTGCCACGAGGATCTGGCCTCCGTTCTTCACATCGAAGATCTTTACGGACCTGTCGGAGGAGCACGTGGCCAGTCTTGTGCCATAGTAGTCCATCTGAGCATCATGCTGGAAATACAGGACAAACACCCATGGGGGTTAGAATTAGGCAAGGACAAAGGTGACAGTTCCTTTTATGGGACAAGTGTTTATATCCATCCATTACTGATGACATCAGCAAAGGTACAGCAGCACAACAGCAATATCAGTGTAATACAAAGGTTAAAATCAGAAAAGCATTTGGTTTCCCAGGCAAGACTTTTAGGAAGTACATCACAGGGTTGCAAGAGACAGAAAGCCAGTAAGACGCATTAGGTACTCTCAGCGCATTCATACTTAATTGGTTGATATAAGCATCTACTGGGAGTTTTCATCCACAAAACTTGGAAAGCCACTGAAGATTACTCACGATCATGTCCTCGTGGGACGTGTCCACAGTGTTGATGACTGAAACCTGGTGGCAGTGAAGAACAAACCGTTAATCAACTAATGCGTCTCGAGATACATACTTACAGGGCAATGCACGCACCTGATAGCTAAATAGCTAGCGCGCAATATATTTCGATGGCATTACATTGGGGTAACAAGTCATAATAGCGTCTACATATCTAATACAGTAGCTACCCGTTTCCTAACAAATTTGCTAACTGATAACAGTATTTAAACTGAAATAGGCTGTTGCGTACTAGTAGCCTACTATTATTTATTAGCTTGGAATATCATTAAACCTTTACAAGTTCGTGATTAAATGATGCAGACAAAATACTGTGACTAAAAAAGCTTCTAATAATGGCTGTGGTAGCACAGATTTCTGAATAAAGTCCAGATGGAACCGGCAAACCGTAAAAATAGCTAGCTAGCATTAGCTAGGCGGCGCTCACTGCCTGAACACTGCAAACCCATTACGTGGCACCTAGCTATTATCAACATGATTCTAATGGATTTGACAGCCAGTTGCACCTTCAATAGACAACTTATACCATAACTATGCTGAATTAATAGATCGACAGTTTATGCTCTGCTGTGTTGTCTGGCTAGCCGAAGCATGCAGCCTAACATTAGTTACTACATAGTTAGCAAGCTGCTATGTAGCTAGCGAGAGGAACATTGTAACAACTAGTCCTCGCGCAGGTTCGCCAACTCACCATAGTTCCGCTGGAAATAGCTGATTAAAGAAAATATAAAAAAGAATAAGAAATCAGCCCGTAGACACTCTTCCCTTTACTTTGATTTTTTAAAAAGTAAGCCTCCAACAGCACCTTTCCTTAATTCCGACGTGGCAAACCTATCTTCTTCCACCCGCCTCCCACCTCTTTGCCGTGCGACTATTAGTTCCGGGCTACAACAAAGATGAACATGTACTTAGTTCCGTCGAACGCTTGGTCTGAAGTTCATGCAGTGTGCATAAGTTCTACTTGGGGGCAGCAACCATAGCAAATTAATTTTGCCTCTATCTATTTATAACACAGTCTCAGTGTCATGTTTCCCAGTTTGTTCCTGGCCCTAGAGCGTCACTGTTGCCCGCTTCTCTCGCCATGTTCTCCCGTTAAAATCCTCTCCATTTCTTAAGTTCTCATATTTAGCATTTAAAGTATCTGTGTTTGAGTTCTACGTTTAACTCTGCGTTTAAATACTCAATCAGGATGACAAATGTGTCCTATCACATCTCCAACCTACTGGAGAAAATGACATCTACTGACAAAGATTTTAGGTAAGAGACAGTCCGTATTTGTTTGCATGTTTGGAAGGCAAACATTTAGAACGTTCTTCCAGTTAAACGACCTGTTCGTCACTGCAGTGTGTACACGAAGTACAAGCATCCCATGAACATAAATGTATTCAATTTTTTAAATCGTGTTGTTTTAATAGTAGAAACTAAACTAATGGCTTTGTTAATTTATATATTCCGATGTTACTTATATTGTGGTATTTATGGGCAGTCTAGTAGGACTATGCTACTGGGAAGTAACCAAAAGACAAAAGTGTGTGTGTGTGTGTGCGCGCGCGCGCGCGCGTATGTGTGTGAAGTTTATTATTATAGTTTCCACTTGTCTGACAGTTGCTGGATTGAGTTATGTAATACAAACTGAAACTGAAAATACTTTAGATATATATAGTATATTTTAGTATAGATGTTCTTTTCTGAGCAACCATCACAGCTCATATTACACAACAATCCATTTATACAAACGGATATTAACTTTGGCCATTTAGGTGAAAAACCTAGCACAAAGTTGCCCATCTGGGAATCAACCCTGAAAAGTGAGAGTTCCACGTCCAATTCCTGAACCATTTCACTACACTGCCATTATCCTCCAGTGCTGCTGTTTTCCAGTGTGTGACTGGATTTCACAACCAAACAGCACAGTCAGGTGGTATCTAAAGTGGGGTGGTGATGCGTGGTGAGCAGTATGGCACAAAATGGCTGCCATGCATCACCTAGGTAGTTATTTGTAAATGAAAATTTTTTAAAATTAATTTGTTTTAATTACAGTTAGAAAAAGCGCTCATTTAGTAGCATCCTACATTTTAGAATGTGTTAAATACATAAATGTATCCAGCTCCAGCATCCCATATCAAAAACGTGGTTGAGATGAGCCACCCCCCATCCCCTTCGCTGTAAAATGCTTTGAGATCTCTACATAAATGCAATTATTATTATTATTATTATTATTATTATTATTATTATTATTATTATTATTATATTATTATACTCAAAACAGATGTACTGAAAACTCTTTTAAACATTTAACTCACCTTTATGTGTAGTTAAGGGCAACACATTTTGTGTTGCTTTCAACACGGCCTGTGTTAAAAAGTTTCCTTTTGTAAAAGGAAATTGTATATTTGTAACACAAAAGTAGTAATGTTGACCCATGTGTTAAAAGTAGCACAAAAGTAGTAACACAAGAAGTGTGTTGGATATTTACACATCCTTTTTTGTGAGTGTATTATTATGAAAACGGGTCAATGAATGTCTGCTTAGTGTCTGAGTGTTTGTAAAATGGCAGTGTTGACGCCCAGGTTCATGGCCACCAACGACCTGATGATGGAGCTGCAGAAGGACTCCATTAAGCTGGACGAGGACAGCGAGAAGAAGGTGGTGGCCATGCTGCTCAAGCTGCTGGAGGACAAGAACGGAGAGGTGCAGAACCTGGCGGTCAAGTGGTGAGGAGACACCACCCCCCTTCCGGAAACTTCCGTGCCTCAGCAGGGTCATGGCCAGTCTGGCTATCAAGAGCTTAAAATTATAGTGTTCTGTCTGAGATTCTTATAATTAAATACATTATTAACGTGACAAAATATAAAAAGAAATGGATACGGCAGAAACAGTGTCATACATATCTGCAGAGAGAACGCCAGTAATCTTTCAAAATGAGTGACTGTTAGGATTTTTCTAGTGATGCTTTTCCTGTTAAATCTCCGGTTCTGGTACAGGGGCCCATTGTATTTCCCAATGGTTTGTACTATACCCTGTTTCTATTAAATGCTGTGATTTGTGCCTTTTGCTACATATTTACTACTTCAAAGTGTCTACACTCTTGTGATGCTTTCTGCAGATTTGTTCTTTATGTAGGAGCTTCACAGATGCTAATCAGTTCATGCAGTTATGTACTTATCACAAGCAATTGCTATGCGATGTCCTATCTGAGACCCATAACTTTCTGTTCGCAATCCCAGAGACCTCTCAATGTGTTTACATTTCCGTTCCCAGTTTGTTTTGTAATTTATTATGCCATTTGCAACGTTCTATTTGTTCCTATGTAACACTGGGCTATGCCTATGAAAGATCATTTATTAATGATACTAGTGTTTTGTGGTAACCCCTAGAGCTGTGCTAACTAAACTGTCTGGTGTATTTGTGCCTCTGCCCTGTGTGTGTATGCTTGGTTGTGCATGCACACGTGTGTATATGTGTGTGTGTGTCTGTGCTGTGCGTGCGTGTGTGTGTCTGTGCTCTGCGTGCGTGCGTGTGTGTGTGTGTGTGTGTGTAGTTTAGGCCCTCTGGTGAGTAAGGTAAAGGAGTACCAGGTGGAAACCATGGTGGACACCTTGTGCTCTAACATGATGTCAGAGAAAGAGCAGCTGAGGGACATCTCCAGCATGGGCCTGAAAACAGTCATCGCCGAGCTGCCCTCGTCCTCCGCAGGTGAGAACAATCCTCATGACATCACCGTCTTCATCACATCACTGTCTTAATCACATCACCGTCTTCATCATTTCACCGTCTTCATCACACCACTGTCTTCATCACACCACTGTCTTCATCACATCACTGTCTTCATCACACCACCGTCTTCATCACATCGCTGTCTTCATCACACCGCTGACTTCATCACTTCACCATCTTCATCACACCACTGTCTTCATCACATCACCGTCTTCATCAGGTTGCATTTCGTTACATTACCAAGGCTGAGAATTATAGGGTTATAAAACTGACATCTTAATCAGAAATGACTTATAAGCATGGGAATGCTTTTTGTCATGTCTTTTTGGTCTACAACAGACTAAACACTTTTTCTATCATTTAAAAAATAACACAAATGGAACACTGTTTTGGAAATTCTAAAGCTTCATGTATGAGACCTGTACTATCTGCAGAGAGAACCCTATAATTCTGACAAGCCATCGTAATTTTCTCTGGATGTTCCTGCTTTTTGTTGTTGTTGTTGTTGTTATTATTATTATTATTATTCGTACAAAGTGATTGTTCCAGTTAAAGACACTGCCCATTGATATCTCTTATGATTCTTCTGTGAAACTCTTGAATGGATGAATACTAAATTATAATATAAGGTGGATGTTGCTGAGGATTGTTGTTGAAAGCTTTGCGTGGGTTGCAGGCCAGACTCTGACTGCCAGCGTCTGTAAGAAGATCACCTCCCAGCTGATGGGTGCTCTGGGGAAACAGGACGACGTGTCCGTACAGCTGGAAGCCCTGGACATCCTGTCCGACATGCTGGCCCGGTAATGACCCTGTCACGACCCTGTCACGACCCCATCACCACCCCATCACGACCCCAGTAACGACCCCATCACGACCCCGGTAACGACCCCATCACGACCCCGGTAACGACCCCATCACGACCCCGTCACGACCCCGTCACGACCCCGTCGGGCTACCTGGGACTGTGCCAGGCCTGATTCACTGCCTGTCTGTTCATGCTTCTTTTCTGTGAACGATGTTTCAATCTTAAGGATTGAATCTATGAGATAAAGAGCATCTGTTCCAGTCATAATGCAATTCAGTGCTGTCCAGAGTTATAAACCCGAGTTATAAATTGCTGGTAAGTTTACAGCAATCGAAGCAATCAGAAAAACCATTTTTTGTCTGTTTTCTCATTGTCTTCTCCATATGTGTGTAACTGTTGATTTAAAGGGCCCATTCCTGGTCTACATACCTTTTGTGTTCTGGTGGTTTAAAACTGAGGTTTTGGCTCAGTCCTAATTCAACCCCCAAACACTCCCCTATCCCCTCCACACTCCATTTTCTCCCACTGACACACTCTCCTATTCTCCCACTGATACACTCTCCCACCGAATAGCTCTCCACTCTTTTATCCACTCTCCTGCTCTCTCACTGACCCGTTCTCCCACTCTTCCACTGATCCACTGACCTGCCCTCCCACTGACCCACTCTCCCTCTCTCCCACTGACCCGCTCTCCCACTGACCCACTCTCCCACTCTTCCACTGACCCACTACCCCACTGACCCACTCTCCCACTCTTCCATGGACCCACTACCCCACTGACCCGCCCTCCCACTGACCCACTCTCCCTCTCTCCCACTGACCCACTCTCCCTCTCCCCCACTGACACACTCTCCCACTCTTCCACTGATCACACTCTCCCTCTCTCCCACTGACCCACTACCCCACTGACCCACTCCCCACTCTTCCACTGACCCCTACCCCACTGACCCACTCTCCCACTCTTTCATGCCCACTACCCCAGACCCGCCCCTCACTGACCCACTCTCCCTCTCTCCCACTGACCCACTCTCCCTCTCCCCCACTGACACACTCTCCCACTCTTCCACTGATCCACTGACCCACTCTCCCTGCCCCAGCAGGCTCAGTGACCCGCTCCCCCACTGACCCACTCTCCCTCTCTCCCACTGACCCGTCCCACTGACCCACTCTCCCTCCCCCTCCAGGCTCAGTGCCCCCCTGGCGAGCTTCCACCCCTCCATCCTGAGCAGTCTGCTGCCCCAGCTGACCAGCCCCCGCCTGGCCGTGAGGAAGAGGGCCATCCTCGCCCTGGGTCACCTGGTGCCCGGCTGCAGCCCCGCCCTCTTCACCCAGCTGACCGAGCACCTGCTCTCCGAGCTGGCCCGAGGCCCGCCCACCTCCTCCACCCGCACCTACATCCAGTGCCTGGCCACTGTCAGCCGCCAGGGCGGGCACCGAGTGGGTAAGGCTGGCACGGGCACAGAGGGGCCGCCTTACACTACACACAAAATATCCCCCGAATAAACGAGTCTGATGCCCATTGCTTCAGACTGCATGCTGGCGTGCCTGCTCACCTCCCCACACCCCATAGCTCTCCTGCTCACCCACCCTCCCCCATAGCACTCCTGCTCACCCCCTCGCCCCCAATAGCACTCCCGCTCACCCTCCCATAGCACTCCCGCTCGCCTCCCAGCCCCACCCCCATAGCACTCCTGCTCACCTCCCCACACCCCATAGCTCTCCTGCTCACCTACCCTCCCCCATAGCACTCCTGCTCACCCCCTCGCCCCCAATAGCACTCCCGCTCACCCTCCCATAGCACCTCCTGCTCACCCACCCTCCCCCATAGCACTCCTGCTCACCTCCCCACACCCCATAGCACTCCTGCTCACCCCCCCACACCCCATAGCACTCCTGCTCACCTCCCCACACCCCATAGCTCTCCTGCTCACCCACCCTCCCCCATAGCACTCCTGCTCACCCCCTCGCCCCCAATAGCACTCCCGCTCACCCTCCCACAGCACTCCCGCTCGCCTCCCAGCCCCACCCCCATAGCACTCCTGCTCACCCCCCCCACCCCCATAGCACTCCCGCTCACCCCCCCATAGCACTCCCGCTCGCCTCCCAGCCCCACCCACATAGCACTCCCGCTCTCACCTCCCAGCCCCCATAGCACTCCTGCTCACCTCCCAGCCCCCATAGCACTCCCGCCTCACCCCCTCTCGCCCCCCATAGCACTCCTGTTCACCCCTAAGCCCTTCCCCATAGCACTCCTGCTCACCCCCTCGCCCCCCCATAGCACTCCTGCTCACCCCCTCGCCCCCCCATAGCACTCCCGCTCACCCCCTCGCCCCCCCCTATAGCACTCCCGCTCACCCTCCCATAGCACTCCTGCTCACCCCCCTCGCCCCCCCATAGCACTCCTGCTCACCTCCCAGCCCCCATAGCACTCCCGCTCACCCCCTCGCCCCCCCATAGCACTCCTGTTCACCCCCTAAGCCCTTCCCCATAGCACTCCCTCTCACCCCTCGCCCCCCTATAGCACTCCCGCTCACCCCCTCGCCCCCCCTATAGCACTCCCGCTCACCCCCTCGCCCCCCCCGACCTATAGCACTCCCGCTCACCCCCCTCGCCCCCCTATAGCACTCCCGCTCACCCCCTCTCCCCCCCATAGCACTCCTGCTCACCCCCCCCCCCCCCCCCATAGCACCATCCCCATAGCACTCCTGCTCACCCCTAAGCCCTTCCCCATAGCACTCCTGCTCACCCCCCCCCCCCCCCACCATCCCATAGCACTCCTGCTCATTTTATTTGGTTTCCTGAACTTAACAGGAAATTTAGAACATGCTAGGTTCAGAACAAACTCTAAACACTAAAACTTGCAAAGCAAAAAAACTGATGTCTGTGGCTACACGTGAAAAGGCAATGCAGGAAACACGTTTTCACTTTGTTTTCTTCAGGCATCACAGGAAAGGCAGGTAGTAGATGATTGATTCAAGCTTTAAAATATCTGTCAGGAGTCTTTCCTGAACGTGTGCCATTTTTTATGCTTTTCTATGTTGATTGAATTTGATGGGCCACCTTAAGATCAGAAATTTCTGAGATGCCTCTTGTTAGATCACTGGTGTTCACAGGAATGCCCTGGTCTATAATTAGGATTAATTATATCCTACGCTCTGATCTCCTTGCTCCTGTGGGTCTTGTCTATGAGGAGACTCGTAGTTCAGGACTTTAGTGATTGATCACTTCATCCTGTATGTCAGTACTGTAGTCAGATAGGACTCCACAATCAGCAATTAAATCTGGTTGAGATTAGGTTGTAGATCTCAAAATGAATCTGATCCCATTTTTAATCATGGTTTATTGTGTGCTGTATCTCAAGACAGATTTCTCATAATAAGGTCATTTTAAAATGAATAGAAGCATGAATTTGTATTTCCATGTGCATGCTATCAAATCAATCAATCAAGCAAATTTTATTCATATAGCGTATTTTACAACAGTTGTCACAATACGCTTTACAGACAACCCTAGCCTAAACCCCCACAGGAGCAAGCCTAGGGAAACAGTGGCAAGGAAAAACTCCCTGTGGCAGATGGGGAGAAACCTTGGAAGGAACCAGGTGGAAGGAACCACAATGCTATTGTGTTACTGCACAGTACTGTGCTCTTTTTAACAAATGTAAATCTGATTTTACCTTTGTAATGTATTAGCGACTGTTTTATGTTGAATTTGGCCCAAAATAAACACAACTGGTAAGATGGGCACAGGGCACAATCCTTCAAAATGACCCACAGAGGGCAGCATTGTGTAGAATAATTCACTCTGCAGCCTTCTTGATTGGCGCTTATCCAGTGTTAGGGAAATGACTGTAAAAGCCGTTGCACAAGCTAACCATTACTTCGCACTGAAAGTAGTTGAAATACAGCCAAGGTACCATCAAAGATAAAAGTAGCTTGCAAAACTACAGCTATTCGAACAAGTTATTTACTTTGCAAAACAAATTATGAAAAAGTTATCATTTGTTCACATGTTCCCCAGACATGAAGTGCGTGTGAGCAATGCCTTCTCCTTGCACACGGAGAGAACCACTATACAGCTCAGGGGGATAACCAGCAATGTAAATTGGACATCCCTTGGTATATGCAGGATGAAACACTGGCACATATTCATCTATAAGGCCATTCTTAGAAAGTTACCTATATATATATAAGTTCAAAGTTTTTACCCACACAAAATACACATAATTTAAGATCTAATATTGGACTGCATTTCAAGGTACCTAATGTGCGGACAGAGGCCGGCAAGAGGAGTCTGTTTTATTATGGCCCCTGGTCTTAGAATGAGCTGCAGGTTAAGCTCAAGCTTGGCACACTCGTTTCCTTGGCTGCCTATAAAAAAAGATATCAGAAATCTTAACTGTTAATTGCACCTGTTTTAATACTTAACCCATCATGTCATTCTGGTTACATGTATGTATCTCTGTCATTCTGTTTGTGTATTTATTTTTGCATGACCCCTAATAGTTGTGTCTGCTTTGTACTGTATTGTATTTTATTTTAATGTGCTGTTTCTCCTTGTAATATTTTTTAACTGAGCTGCCCTCTTTGCCAGGTCTCCCTTGTAAAAGAGATTCTGTCTCAATGGGACTCTTCTGGTAAAATAAAGGTTAAAAAAATGAAAAATGTGTGGCAACTGGCAGTTGACCAAAGTGCAGCGGAGCACTTCTCACCAATCAGAAATGGAGGGAAATGCGAGCAAGGATGTGGTATTTTGTCAAAGGGGTTTGGAAAAAATATTATTTTATGGCCTAAAGTAGTTGGTAGTTCCTATAGTTAACTACACCTCAAAATGACAAAGA
The DNA here is from genome assembly GCA_025169545.1 of Anguilla japonica. Classification (NCBI taxonomy): domain Eukaryota; kingdom Metazoa; phylum Chordata; class Actinopteri; order Anguilliformes; family Anguillidae; genus Anguilla; species Anguilla japonica. The sequence goes on from CM045895.1 coordinate 1,284,100, forward strand.
AATAATTAACTACTATAACCACGACACGAAACTGAATGTGGATGTACTGCCGGCAAACTGCAGCCAAATGTAATTAAACGACTACTGTAACTACGTGTAGTTAAACTATTCCCCAAACACTGCCCGTGTCACAGGAGAGCACTTGGAGAAGATCGTCCCGAAGGTGGTGAAGTTCTGCAGCGTGGAGGATGACGAGCTGAGGGAGCACTGCTTTCAGGCGTTTGAAGCCTTCGTCCGCAGGTAAGGACGGCGGCGTCCATCCTCACGAAATTCCACAGCAAGATTGTCAGCTCATGGCATGATTCCCAAATTATTCCCAAATTGGGTGGCTCCCAAACTGTAGGAACTCGTGAGCCAGTTTTAAAGTGAACCCACTCTTTATTAAACTTAACCTGACAGTGCCATGAAAAAGTATTTCCCCCTTCCTGATTTCCTCTGCCATTGCATTTTTATTGCACTGAGTGGTATGAGATCTTTAGACAAAATGTAATATTAGACTATGGGATACTGAGTAAACACAAAACACATTTTAAAAATTATTATTTCATTTATTTAATGAAAAAAGTAATCAAACACCCACTTCATTAGATTCAGCTGATTGAAAACAGCCAGGCTTGATTGCAGTCAGCCCTGTTGAATCCAAACCGCACTCATATTGAATCTTACCATCAGAGTGAAGTAGTCACCACAAAGTTTCCAAAAGCACACTATGCCGCAATCAAAGGAAATTTCAGAAGAGATGGGGATAAAACTGAAATACGTCAGTTTTGGATGGACGTGCTCTCTCAGTGTGGTTCAGTGGAGTCCCAGAGCCAGGAGAAAGTGTACCACAATCACTGAGATTGTGCGTCTCATTTGTGGAAGGTGCCCGAAGGAGATGTCCCCTCACATTCCCACTGTCATAAAGCTGTGCTTGAAGTACATCACCTACGACCCCAATTACAACTACGACGCCGATGACGAGCAGGACGACTCCATGGAAACGGAAGACGGGGAAGATGAAGACCAAGGTATTGCATCAGCCTCTCAGCTCCATGGACATAACCACACAACTGCGCACACACCCTGACTGCGCAAACACCCTGGGGTTATAGGGGAAAGATTTACATGAGTGCTGTCCATAGCTTGTGCAGTTTAGGGTATCGAGCTTTGGCAATTTTAACTCTCATGTCATTGCACTATTTTGTATGGTATTTATGTTAGTTTTAGCAATTTTTTAAAACATATTTTCAGGTGTTTTATCTGGTACATAGAACACAAAACAAAATTAAAAGCATTCCCATGTTGATATAATCACGCATGTTTGTCAAACTTTTTTTAGAAACCTTTAATTCCAAGCCCATGACTACCCCAATGACATTTGTGTCATTTATAAGTCATTATCTTAAACATGAAGCAGTGGCCATTTTTTTATTTTTTTATTTTACTTAAATGGGTATGACAACTGAGCACTTAATTACCTTTTACAGTGATGAGCTAAAGAATCAAAGTGGATTGGGTACACAAAAGATTATGTAACCAATCAGGTGCAGTAAGGCAGGTTGTAACACCCCTCCCATTCGGAAAAGTGCCATGGGGTCCTTATTGGCCAAAGGAAGTCAGGACCTCTGATTGGTTGCTGCAGAATGAGCCCATGAATCCCACAGTTTCCATCCTCTTCCAGTTACTGGGTTGTTCTAGCTGTGTCCTCTGTGCTGTCCGCCCCGCCACCTGCCCCCCCCCCCGCAGAGTCGGACGATGAGTACAGCGACGACGACGACGTGAGCTGGAAGGTGCGGCGCTCCACGGTGAAGTGCCTGGAGGCGGTCATCGGCACCCGGCGGGACCTCCTGCCGGAGCTGTACGGGTCCGTCTGCCCCGCCCTGGTCTCCCGCTTCAAGGAGCGCGAGGAGAACGTCAAGACCGACATCTTCCTCGCCTTCATCGCCCTCCTGAAGCAGACGCGCCCCCCCCAGGGGGGTCCGACCACGGCCCCCCCCGGGGCCAAGGAAGACCCCTCGCTCTCTCTGCTCCAGAAACAGGTGTGCTTTCTCCATCTTAAAATTCTCCACCCGTTTAACGCCTTCTGGCAGTGCACGCACGATAACGACCTTTAGCAAGGAAAACAAAAAACGGGCTCGGGGGAGATTTTGTTCAGAGCGTATTCCTCACCATAATGAAATCCACGCCTGGATTCAGTCAGCATATGTCCACTATTTTTAGTCTGAAAAGAGATTTTAAAATGTTTTGTAATGGTCCATATGAGTGTGGTGTATTGTTGATGTGTATTGTCATGCACTGTATTCTCCTGCTTTGTGAGGAGTTATCGGTGTGTTTTTAAAAATGTTTTTATGCCTGATCGGAGACTACAGGTGTAAGTTATCTCAACAGCTAACGGGTACAACTGACATGTCATTTATGCACGGTACCCGTCTAAAACACAAACACGTAAGGAAAATAAATATAAACCACCATAAGGAAAATCAGGCATGGATTCAGTCAGAGCTTATAACTTAGATGCCTCGCCATCCCTTCCCAGAAGGGTCTCTAACCTCAGGGATGTCTCTCTTCTGTACTCCGGATCCCAGTGGAGGCATGAGCTCCCCAAACAGCCAAGTCGGTTTTTGTGGATGAAAACCCATCTGTTCAAACTGCCCCTTGGTTTATTACTCTGGCTGAAATACCCACATACTTGTGCTACATGTAATACTACACTCTCAAATGAAATATGCTCAAACTCTCTCTTGCACCTACTAGGTAGCTTAGTGCTGTAGATTTGCGCTATGGGATGTTGTGCTGCTTGTAAATGTGCTCTTTGGCTGACTTTGTGCATACTTTCCAGGCTGATCAGGGTAAGAATGTTTTGAATCCAGGCCCCAGCTGCCATCTAATTATTCAGCTTTCTCCATCTGTTTTACATTCCTCAATAATCTGCCCTCCATTTGGCGAGAATGCACAAAACTATCCAAGTGTTTACTTTACCTTTTACCATTTATCCAAAACAACTTGCACACAACTTTTTGCATAGTATTTACATAATATCCATTTGTACAGCTGGACATATAGCTGAAGCAATGCGGGTTAAGTACCCTGCTCAAGGGTACGACGGTAACCAGGGTACAGAAGGCCAGTTCCTGACCCGTTACACTGCCGTGTAGTATGCGTTTGCCGTACTCCTGCGGTACTGTGCCGTGTTCAGCGTACTCCTGCGGTACTGTGCCGTGTTTAGCGTACTCCTGCGGTACTGTGCCGTGTTCAGCGTACTCCTGCGGTACTGTGTCCGTGTTTAGCGTACTCCTGCGGTACTGTGCCGTGTTTAGCGTACTCCTGCGGTACTGTGCCGTGTTTAGCGTACTCCTGCGGTACTGTGCCGTGTTCAGCGTACTCCTGCGGTACTGTGCCGTGTTTAGCGTACTCCTGCGGTACTGTGCCGTGTTTAGCGTACTCCTGCGGTACTGTGCCGTGTTCAGCGTACTCCTGCGGTACTGTGCCGTGTTTAGCGTACTCCTGCAGTACTGTGCCGTGTTTAGCGTACTCCTGCGGTACTGTGCCGTGTTCAGCGTACTCCTGCGGTACTGTGCCGTGTTTAGCGTACTCCTGCGGTACTGTACCGTGTTCAGCGTACTCCTGCGGTACTGTGCCGTGTTTAGCGTACTCCTGCGGTACTGTGCCGTGTTTAGCGTACTCCTGCGGTACTGTGCCGTGTTTAGCGTACTCCTGCGGCACTGTGCCGTCTGGTGTCCCGTGCTCCAGGTTCCCGCGGTGGTGAAGGCTCTCCACAGGCAGCTGAAGGAGAAGAGCATGAAGTGTCGGCAGGGCTGTTTCTCCCTGCTCACAGAGCTGGCCAATGTGCTTCCCGGAGCCCTGGGGGACCACATACCCGCACTCATCCCAGGTAACAGCCATGTGTGGACCCGTGCTCATTAGCGCGCTAGCCTGTTTAGTGCACTAGCCTCTTTATCACGCTAGCCTGTTTAGCACACTAGCCTGTTTAGTGCACTAGCCTCTTTATCACGCTAGCCTGTTTAGCACACTAGCCTTTTTATCGCGCTAGCCTGTTTAGCACACTAGCTGTTTAGCACACCAGCCTCTTTAGCACACTAGCCTCTTTAGGGCTCTGTGTGCGCTACGCATCTGCGCAATGTTGAGAGGCCCTGGAGAAGACAAGAGAATTTCTGAATTAACAACATACACTTGAGAGCACTTGCAGTGGGAAATAAATAACTGTAGCTTATCACGTATAAGCAAAACAATTACGATTCCAGAAAATGTTTTGCGTGTTTATTGAAATGTGTAGAGCAGTGATCAAAAAAAAAATCCTGGAGTGCCAGAGCTTCTGGTTTCCTGTGTGTTTCAGTGCTTCGGTCATTGATTGACTTATTCATTGAATTAAAGTCATTGATTGGCTAAAGAGTCTAATCTTATTTCCAAAGTGTAAACTGGCTGCTGACCAAAAGGAAACCACAAAAAACAGCAAACACCAAGGTCCTCCTGGACTGGAGTTTGAGATTCCCGCATTAAACATTAAAATGAGACATTTTGAATGTTGTTTGATCTTTCCCCACAGGCATCCTGTACTCCCTCACGGATAAGTCCACGTCCTCCAACATGAAGATTGACGCTCTGTCGTTCCTCCACGTTCTTCTGTGCAACCACCCGCCGGGGGTCTTCTACCCTCACATCCGGGTCATCCTGCCGCCGGTGGTGGCGTGCGTGGAGGACCCCTTCTACAAGATCACCTCCGAGGCCCTGCTGGTCACCCAGCAGATGGTGAAGATCATGAGGCCTCTGGAGGACGCGCCCTCCCCCGCCTTCGATGTCACACCCTATCTGAAGGACCTTTTCGCCGGCACGCTGAAGAGGCTGAAGGCTGCAGACATCGACCAGGAGGTGAAGGAGAGGGCCATCTCCTGCATGGGCCACATCATCTGTCACCTGGGGGACCGGCTGGGCCAGGACCTCCAGCCAACCCTGCAGATCTTCCTGGAGAGGCTGAAGAATGAGATCACCAGGCTGACCACGGTCAAGACCCTCACCCTGGTGGCCGGGTCTCCCCTCCGGATCGACCTGAGGCCCGTGCTGACCGAGGGGATCCCCATCCTGGGCTCCTTCCTGCGGAAGAACCAGCGAGCGCTCAAGCTGAGCACTCTGACCGCCCTGACCGTGATAGTGCGGAACTACAGCGACGGCCCCAAGCCTCCCGCCATGGAGCCGGTGCTCGACGAGCTTCCCGCACTCATCGGCGAGAGCGACATGCACGTGTCCCAGGTGGCCCTGGGCTTGCTCACCTGCATGGCCAAGGTGTGCCCGGCCTCCCTGTCCAAGATCAGCGGCTCCACCCTGCCGGAGGTCTTTGCTCTGGTGCACTCTCCACTGCTGCAGGGCGGGGCGCTCGGAGCCATCCTGGAGTTCTTCCAGGTGCTTGTGGGGACTAAAGCCAGCAACATGGGTTACCACGAACTCCTCAAAGCTTTGACGGGCCCCTTCTATGGGTCCCAGAAGTCCCCGGACCCCATGGTCATGCACAGGCAGTCGTACTACTCTGTGGCCAAGTGTGTGGCCGCCCTTGCTTCAGCGTGCCCCAAAGAAGCTTCCGGAACGATCACAAACCTCATCCAGGAGGTCAAGAGCGCCAAGTCGTCTGAGCCAGCAAGGATTCTGTCCTTCCTCTGCCTGGGAGAGGTGGGTAGGTCGATGAACCTGGGCGGGCAGAAGGAGCTGAAGACCATCATCCTGGAGGCCTTTTCCTCCAGCAACGAGGAGGTGAAGTCAGCCGCCTCCAGCGCCCTGGGGAACATCTGCGTGGGCAACCTGGAGGAGTACCTCCCTTTCATGCTGAAGGAGATCGGCAGCCAGCCCAAGAGGCAGTACCTCCTCCTGCACTCCCTGAAGGAGGTGATCAGCGGCTCGGCGGCCCACAGCCTCAAGCCCCACGTGGAGGAGATCTGGGCCCTGCTCTTCAAGCACTGCGAGTGCCCGGAGGAGGGCACCCGCAACGTGGTGGCGGAGTGCCTGGGCAAGCTCACCCTGGTCAACCCCTCCCAGCTCCTGCCCCGACTCAAAAAGCAGCTGTCCTCAGGTACGCGAACACAGCCGCCATTTTACTTTCCAGGGGTGTCAGTAGGAGGCATAGAAGCTGGGATATAATGGCTTGAACAATGTCTCCCCTGACCCCTTTACATTATATATCCTTTCTTTGTTACTTTCTCTGGTTTCCTTTTGGATACTGTCGTAGGTATAGCTGTGTGAGATAGGGTAGCTAATCATGTCTAATCATACCTTTTTGTTACAATGCAAAGTGTTGTTTGATAGGCTAATATTACACTTAGTGATTGCAATGTAATGTAACACCACAAAAAGTGATAACTTACCGATGTAATGAAACTTTACTTGATGATGCAAGGGAATGCATGCATGTGCACTGTCATTTTCATGTAATTAATGAAGACAGCAATTATTTACTTCTTACAGTATTAATACATTTCTGAGTGAATACATTTTTATTGGTAAATTGTAGTGTTAGAGACTGTACTTTGTCGAAGTAAATTAGGCATATTAGACCCATATTAGAAATTAAAGATAAAAAAGGTTGCCCGATTCAAAATTTTGAAAAGTACATGCACTTTGTTGCTGTCCATTTTACAAGAAAGAGTTTCTAAGGGAGTCCGAAGAGTCGTTAGATCTAGCAACAAAGTCACTAAGTTTGCAACGGCGCAAGAATGTTGTCATCAGTTTCAATCAACATTTGACATCACTCTATAACTCACAGTGACATCACACATCACTGCTTCTGTAACTTACAGTCACAACTGACATCACTGATTCTGTAACTCACAGTGACATCAGACATCACTGCTTCTGTGACTCAGTGACATCACTGCTTCTGTAACTCAGTGACATCACTGCTTCTGTGACTCACAGTGACATCACACATCACTGCTTCTGTAACTTATAGTCACAACTGACATCACTGATTCTGTAACTCACAGTGACATCAGACATCACTGCTTCTGTAACTCACAGTGACATCAGACATCACTGCTTCTGTGACTCAGTGACATCAGACATCACTGCTTCTGTGACTCAGTGACATTACTGCTTCTGTAACTCAGTGACATCACTGCTTCTGTGACTCACAGTGACATCACACATCACTGCTTCTGTAACTTACAGTCACAACTGACATTACTGCTTCTGTAACTCACAGTGACATCAGACATCACTGATTCTGTGACTCACAGTGACATCACACATCACTGCTTCTGTAACTCAGTGACATCACTGCTTCTGTGACTCACAGTGACATCACACATCACTGCTTCTGTAACTTGCAGTCACAACTGACATCACTGATTCTGTAACTCACAGTGACATCAGACATCACTGTCTCTGTGACTCACAGTGACATCACGCATCACTGCCTCTGTGACTCACAGTGACATCACGCATCACTGCCTCTGTGACTCACAGTGACATCAGACATCACTGCTTCTGTAACTCAGTGACATCACTGCTTCTGTGACTCACAGTGACATCACACATCACTGCTTCTGTAACTTAGTCACAACTGACATCACTGATTTTGTAACTCACAGTGACATCAGACATCACTGCCTCTGTGACTCACAGTGACATCAGACATCACTGCTTCTGTGACTCACAGTGACATCAGACATCACTGCCTCTGTGACTCACAGTGACATCAGGCATCACTGCCTCTGTGACTCACAGTGACATCACGCATCACTGCCTCTGTGACTCACAGTGACCCTCCTCCTCCACTTTGCAGGGTCTCCTCACGCCCGCAGCACAGTGGTCACAGCCATTAAGTTCACCATCGTGGATCAGCCACAGCCCATAGACGCACTGCTTAAAGGCTGTATAGGTAAGGGGAGGCCTTAAACACATCACTGCTAATGTTGTCCATGCTAACCTTTCTCATCCTGAACAGACCTGTGTCACATATGTCTCTGAAATACTTTCACTCTGTAAACGCTGGTAACACTTTCTACAAATAGAGGCTCCTTTTAAAATAAGAAATCTTCACTGGGGTCAAAAGGGTCGATGTGCTTTAAACAGGTATTTGACCCCAGTCTGGTAAATGTCCAGGTCGATAGGAAGTATTCTTTCCCCTTTTTCAGGCGACTTCCTGAAGACGCTGCAGGACCCAGACCTGAACGTGCGCCGGGTCGCCTTGGTGATGTTCAATTCGGCAGGCCACAACAAGCCGGCGCTGATCCGGGGGCTGCTGGGGGCGGTGCTGCCGCACCTCTACGCCGAAACGCAGATCAGGAAAGAGCTCATCCGGGAGGTAGCGTCCCGCCCTCACCGCTCCGCTCCAGACCGTAGTAAACCGCTAAAACCTCTGTCCGCCAGCACAGATAAAATGAAGTAATCAATTAAAAAAACAAAACATGGTTCACGGTTTCCATTTCTTACATTAATGAGCACTTTCTGGTCAAATGACCTAATAAGTATTCAGTGTTTTACACCGAGAACCATGCTTAATGGCACACACTTGTACAGTTTTTGAATCCCTGAACATTTGAAAAATGTTTATGCAGAGGCACTTAGTGACAATGGTATTGCACGAGAGTAAGACAGATGTTCACTGTAAAAAAACAGAAATAAACAGCATGTACTTGTTTTGGTTAACAAGCGCTGTCTTGCCAGTTGGTCTCGTAAATATTCAGTGTTTTCCACTAACGATCATGTCACCTTTTTAAAAACAGGAAAAACAACCTGTAGGAGTCTAGTCTCAGTTGCTATGATTAACAGGCACATTATCGGACATTTGGCCCGCTAAAAACTCAGTGCTTTCCTCCGATGGTCATGTGTGCCATTTTATGAACAGCAGAAAGCACCAACGGATGGGAAAAGTGAACACGTAACTGAGCTGAGCTGATGTCTTGCTCTAGGTGGAGATGGGTCCCTTTAAGCACACTGTGGACGATGGGCTGGATGTTCGGAAAGCAGCGTTCGAGTGCATGTACACCCTGCTGGACAGCTGCCTCGACTGCCTGGACATCTTTGAGTACCTCAACCACGTGGAGGAGGGGCTCAAGGATCACTATGACATCAGGGTAACAGGAAACTGCCGACAGCTGACAGCTTGCTGGCTATACTCCAGAACACATAATACAGTGCCCAACACTTACAGACATGCAGATACCTGACATATGCTACACTCCATGGAAAATGTATTCTGTAGGGCATACATAGCTATTTCTGACGTAATTTGACCTTAAGAGGTGAGCATTCTTCAGTAGACAAAAAGGGTCTATTAAACAGCTCAGTACTATTCAAGGTTGCAATTATGGCAGGAACATACACGCTGGTTTGAATTTGAAGACTCCTGGCTTAGGCCATATCCATAACAGATCACTCACTGAAATAGACTTCATAACACAGAAATATACAAATCACACAATGAAACTTGCTACCTTTTTATTTTTTGACCAATCCCTAAGTAACACACTGCACAATTATCACGTTAAACTAGTGATGGGATGGGAGAATGAGGAAGAGTGTCGACCCATTTGATCAAACAAGTCAGTGACTGACAGCTTACGGGTTCACTAGACCGAACTCTTCCACCATTACACTAAATCACATGACTACATAAATACCTAAACCAGCATTTCCCAACCGGTGTGCCGCATCATTCTGGTGTGCCGTCAGGCGAGGTCAGGTGTGCCGTGTGAAAAATCCTTAAAAAAAATTTTAATGTTCAAATGAATTAAAAAACTCAAATGAACAAATCCCATTCACAAAAGCCAAAATAAATGTCATTAAAATACATATCGCTTAATTAAAACCCCAAAAGAACATTTAGGCCTACTGTTGGCACGTTACATCAACGTCAGTACGTCGCTCGCGGTTAACATGAACATTCCTGAACTTACCACATCACTTGCCATGTTTCTTAGAAACCTTCGTCTAGCACATTCATGTTACTGTTTTCATGTTGTAGTTCTCTATCATATCTCTTGCAATGATGCCTCACTTCTAGTGTATGACTTGCCATAACTTACTTATCCAATGCTTACCCTGTGAACTAGATGTGATGTTCATGGCTGTGGATAATTGATATGTTTGGAACTGTAGCGTATGTGGACACCCCTTCTAATTAGTGGATTTGGCTACTTCAGCCACACCCATTGCTAACTGGTGCATAAAAGCAAACATACAGCCATGCAATCTCCATAGACCCATTGGCAGTAGAATGGGTCATACTGAAGAGCTCAGTGACGTTCAACGTGGCACTGTCATTGGATGCCACCTTTCAGCGTGGCACTGTCATTGGATGCCACCTTTCCAACAAGTCAGTTTGTCAAATTTCTGCCCTGCCAGAGCTGGCCCAGTCAACTGTAAGTGCTGTTATTGTGAAGTGAAAACGTATAGGAGCAACAACAGCTCAGCCGTAAAGTGGTAGCTCACTGGCTGCTGAAGCGTATAGTGCGTAAAAATCACCTGTCCTCTGCTGCAACACTACCTGTCCTCGGCAGCAACACTCACCTGTCCTCAGCAGCAACACTCACCTGTCCTCAGCTGCAACACTACCTGTCCTCAGCAGCAACACTCACCTGTCCTCAGCTGCAACACTCATCTGTCCTCAGCTGCAACACTCATCTGTCCTCAGCAGCAACACTCACCTGTCCTCGGCAGCAACACTCACCTGTCCTCAGCAGCAACACTCACCTGTCCTTGGCTGCAACACTCACCTGTCCTCGGCTGCAACACTCACCTGTCCTCAGCAACAACACTCACCTGTCCTCAGCAGCAACACTCACCTGTCCTTGGCTGCAACACTCACCTGTCCTCGGCTGCAACACTCACCTGTCCTCAGCAACAACACTCACCTGTCCTCAGCAGCAACACTCACCTGTCCTCGGCAGCAACACTCACCTGTCCTCAGCAGCAACACTCACCTGTCCTTGGCTGCAACACTCACCTGTCCTCGGCTGCAACACTCACCTGTCCTCAGCAACAACACTCACCTGTCCTCAGCAGCAACACTCACCTGTCCTTGGCTGCAACACTACCTGTCCTCAGCAGCAACACTCACCTGTCCTCAGCAGCAACACTCACCTGTCCTTGGCAGCAACACTCACCTGTCCTCGGCTGCAACACTACCTGTCCTCTGCAGCAACACTCACCTGTCCTCGGCTGCAACACTCATCTGTCCTAGGGTACCAAACAACCTCTGGAAACAACGTCAGCACAAGCTTAATGAAGAAGCTTGTGCTGACATCAAGAGCTTCATGAAATGGGTTTCCACGGCCGAGCAGCTGTACAAAAGCCTAAGATCACAGTTTGGGGAGGGCCCTTTCCTGTTTCAGCCTGACAACGCCCCCATGCACAAACCGAGGTCCATAAAGAAATGGTTTGCTGGGTTTGGTCGGGAAGAACTTGACTGGCCTGCACAGACCTGTGACCTCTACTCCACTTTGGGATGAATTGGAATGTTGACTGCGAGCCTGGCCTTACGTCCAACATCAATGCCTAACCTCACTAATGCTCTTCTGGCTGAATGGAAGCAAATCCCTGCAGCAATCCTCCAACATCTGATATAAAACCTTGCCCAGTGGAGGCCGTTAGGGCAGGAAAGGGGAGTTCAACTCGATATTAATGATTTTGGAATGAGATGTTCAACAAGAACATGTGGGTGTGATGTTCAGGTGTCCACATACTTTTGAAATGTACCAAAAGGCCAAGTGTACAATTACAGTGAAAATAAGGTGCACCAGGATATTCTTCAGAGGTACTAACATTGGGCCTCATTCACCAACCGTTCTTAAGAAGAATTTGCTTCTTAAAACCCACTTACGCAGCTTTCACGAAGATTCTGACATTCACCAATGTTTTCTTATTTGGGATTTGTTCTTAGGTAAGAACAGAATCTATGCACACTCAAGAGCACACTTACGCACATTTGAGTGCTGACATGTTTGTGCAAAATAATTGTTATTGCGTTTTCTTCAATTCTACAGTTGTATAATATTATAGGATTTAAATTACAATAATATTTTTATCATTTATAATATTTATAATTATTTTCATTATTTTACAAATCATTAAGGTGCCAGGTTCCGCCTCAGAGGGTGGTTGCCTCAGCGGGAGTAAATGATAAAAATCAAACCATTGTAGTGACCTTTTATTTTTGGGGGTTTCAATTATGCAATGTTTGGTCTATACTGCAAAAGCAAATGTTTAAATTTTGAATACAAACTAAGCACTTAAGTAACCATTTTTAAACATATGGACATGCTAAAGAAGAGAACACTTATTCAGAGGCGTCACTAGGGGGGTGTGGACCGCACCGGGTGACACCATCAGAGGGGGGTGACACCAAAATGACTGGCAATACATTTTTTGTGCAGCGTTTTGTGCAGCGACGGGTTTACTCCAATGAAGTTTACTGCCGGTTGATTTAATTAGCGGTATTAATGTGAGGAGAAGCGCTTTGTCGTTTGAATGCATAACACGCAATTCCTTGCGCCTACTCCCACCAGTATTTTTTAATTCTTTTTTTTGCCTCAGATTTGACATCCAACGATTTTTTTATTTCATCAGTTGTGCGCCCTTCTCCGAATAGTGTTCACTGAACAAGTAATATCATCCCATGCATCTTTTTTTGTGTTATTTTATATCCACTACTGACGCTACTAAATATGACAGGTCGTTTGCTGTTCACTTCCCACAGCAAAACCTCCACTTCCGAACTACTGAAGTTTTCCTTACATTTGGAGTCCGGTGCTCCACCATCTTTAGATTTTCGTTTGGGCATTATTGACTTTGTTCGCTCTCAACTTTTCTTTTCGATTTCTGTGTGCACACGGCCCTGCAGTCTCATGCCCTTTTATGGGGATTGGCGGGCGTTTACCTATGCTAATTAGGAACAACTGGCACACACTTTACACTTAGGAGGACAATGGGATTCATCATTTTAAGAACACATGTGCGAACAATTCTGCAGTTTAAGAACATGTCGTGAATCTCAAGAACAAATTCAAGAAAAAACTTAGGAAGATATTGGTGAATGAGGCCCATTGTCTTAATTTTCCCTAACATGTCTGTGCCTGTAGGATCCAGGCGAATAAACATTTAGTCAGTGAGCGGTAATCCAGAGTGAAATACACCGTGCATATGAAAAGGTTAGGCCAGAGACGATACCAGCGTATTAGTGTCACAACCAATAGTGAAGACATTCACAACACAGTGCTGCAGTAGACGCTACTGTGATACTGACGGGAAGTGGAAGAACAGAGAGAGCAGAAGCACTAACGTTGCGCTTCTCTGTAGATGCTGACCTTTATCATGCTGGCCAGGCTCTCCACTCTGAGTCCCAGTGCGGTTCTGCAGAGGCTGGACAGGCTGGTGGAGCCGCTGAGAGCTACATGCACCACCAAGGTAACGCCCCCCCCCCTCCCCGGAGCACCCGCCACCCGCTGGCCCCCCCCTGCCCCGTCACGGCACGCCTGCCCCCCCCGCCGCAGTACGCCTGCCCCCCCCCCAACCCCCCCACCACGGCATGCCTGCCCCCCCCGCCACAATAAGCCTTCCCCCCCCCACCCCCCCCCCCGCCGTAGTACACCTTCCCCCCCCACCCCCCCCCCCCGCAAAGGCATGCCTGCCCCCCCGCCGCAGCACACCTTCCCCCCCCCCCCCCCCGCCGTAGTACACCCCCCCCGCCACGTCATGCCTGCCCCCCCGCCGCAGTACACCCCCCCGCCACGTCATGCCTGCCCCCCCGCCGCAGTGCGCCTGAACCCCCCCCCCCCCCCACGGCTGCGCCTACTTCTCCCCACCACAGCACGCCTGCCCCTCCCCCCCATGCCTGCCCCTCCCTTCCCAAAGGAAACCAGTTCAGCTGCTATCCAGCCACCCCTGTGCAAAACAAAAAGGTCAGAGGGCTGAACATCCTGTCTGAGGAACAACACGCTCCACGCTCCCTCCATTTGGTGAAATGCCAAGCGATTTCACAATGGGGATTAACCTTGAGGAATGCTAAGGAACAAGATGGGACATGGCGTTGGCAGCTATAGGTTTAAGATCATGGAATGATTATTTATTTTTTCGTTCTTCCGACATTGTGTAACTACCAGCATTGATTTATTTAAGTTTATCTTCTGTGATTTATCTATGCTTTTATTGTGTAAAGCACTTTGGTTGTAATGTAAGAATTGTGCTCTTCAGTGATTTTATTATTTATTGCTTCCAGCTTGTGCAGGGGTGCCCTACGTGGGTATATCTGTTTCTGGACTTCGTTCACACGCTTGAGCAAGAATGTTTGCTAAATTTCCTTGTAAGCTCATGACTGATAGCTGGAGGCTGTTTCCGTGTCTCTAAATGAAACGTGTAACTGTGGCACAACCAATAACAAATACATTTACAGCACAGTGCAGCAGTAGGCACAAGTGAAATACATGGAAATTGGAATTATAAAGTGAATAGAAACGTTAACTGCTCTTGGTTTAAACAGCCAATTTGCAATTTGGGCCCGGAGAGCTAAACTCCGGATTCTGCTCACTCACTTTCCAGTCGCTCTTATCCAAAGCAGGTTACGTTTCTGTATGATGAGGTCCACTGGTTCACCTGGATGTCTTCTGTGAAGCATCTGAGGTCAATTGCCTTGCCCAGAGGTACAAGGCAAGGCAAAGGCATGGTTGTGCATCCACCAGGGATTTGCAGCAGCAGCCATGGGGCACCTTACAATCCTAGCCACTAGTTAAGCATGTGAACACTCATCCTCCCATATGCAGCAGTGTACCGGGGCCCAATCCAATCACTTATTTTATCCATCCTTGTCTCCTCTGTCTATGCCTGACCTGAAAATCGATCGAGGTCCACCATCTTGTTTTTTTCTGAATGCGTGACGTATAAATTACCGATCAGTGGATCCACCTCTCCCCATCTGCCATGTCTGTAACTGATGTGACTTCAAACTGACGCTTGAAAGAGCAAGGACATTCAATTTGCCTAATACATGTTTCCTTGATTCCTCACATCCTGTCTTGCTTCCTTTCCTTGTGTCCTCCAATGGGGGGAGTTAGCAGCAAGGAAAGGATGTGAGGAAAGGAAGCAAGGAGATAAAATAAATAAGCGACTGGAGCGACCCCTGGGTGTGCAGCTCTCTGTGGTGATTATCCAGCTGCCCCTGTTATTGCAGGTGAAGGCTGGCTCTGTGAAGCAGGAGTTTGTGTGTGATATTGCAGGTGAAGGCTGGCTCTGTGAAGCAGGAGTTGTGTGTGATATTGCAGGTGAAGGCTGGCTCTGTGAAGCAGGAGTTGTGTGTGATATTGCAGGTGAAGGCTGGCTCTGTGAAGCAGGAGTATGTGTGTGATATTGCAGGTGAAGGCTGGCTCTGTGAAGCAGGAGTATGTGTGTGATATTGCAGGTGAAGGCTGGCTCTGTGAAGCAGGAGTATGTGTGTGATATTGCAGGTGAAGGCTGGCTCTGTGAAGCAGGAGTATGTGTGTGATATTGCAGGTGAAGGCTGGCTCTGTGAAGCAGGAGTATGTGTGTGATATTGCAGGTGAAGGCTGGCTCTGTGAAGCAGGAGTATGTGTGTGATATTGCAGGTGAAGGCTGGCTCTGTGAAGCAGGAGTATGTGTGTGATATTGCAGGTGAAGGCTGGCTCTGTGAAGCAGGAGTATGTGTGTGATATTGCAGGTGAAGGCTGGCTCTGTGAAGCAGGAGTATGTGTGTGATATTGCAGGTGAAGGCTGGCTCTGTGAAGCAGGAGTATGTGTGTGATATTGCAGGTGAAGGCTGGCTCTGTGAAGCAGGAGTTTGTGTGTGATATTGCAGGTGAAGGCTGGCTCTGTGAAGCAGGAGTATGTGTGTGATATTGCAGGTGAAGGCTGGCTCTGTGAAGCAGGAGTATGTGTGTGATATTGCAGGTGAAGGCTGGCTCTGTGAAGCAGGAGTTTGAGGTGTTATTGCAGGTGAAGGCTGGCTCTGTGAAGCAGGAGTATGTGTGTGATATTGCAGGTGAAGGCTGGCTCTGTGAAGCAGGAGTTTGTGTGTGATATTGCAGGTGAAGGCTGGCTCTGTGAAGCAGGAGTATGTGTGTGATATTGCAGGTGAAGGCTGGCTCTGTGAAGCAGGAGTATGTGTGTGTATTGCAGGTGAAGGCTGGCTCTGTGAAGCAGGAGTATGTGTGTGATATTGCAGGTGAAGGCTGGCTCTGTGAAGCAGGAGTTGTGTGTGTATTGCAGGTGAAGGCTGGCTCTGTGAAGCAGGAGTTTGAGGTGTTATTGCAGGTGAAGGCTGGCTCTGTGAAGCAGGAGTTTGTGTGTGTTATGCAGGTGAAGGCTGGCTCTGTGAAGCAGGAGTTTGTGTGTGATATTGCAGGTGAAGGCTGCTCTGTGAAGCAGGAGTATGTGTGTGATATTGCAGGTGAAGGCTGGCTCTGTGAAGCAGGAGTATGTGTGTGATATTGCAGGTGAAGGCTGGCTCTGTGAAGCAGGAGTATGTGTGTGATATTGCAGGTGAAGGCTGGCTCTGTGAAGCAGGAGTAGTGTGTGATATTGCAGGTGAAGGCTGGCTCTGTGAAGCAGGATTTGAGGTGCAGGTGAAGGCTGGCTCTGTGAAGCAGGAGTTTGTGTGTGTATGGCAGGTGAAGGCTGGCTCTGTGAAGCAGGAGTTTGTGTGTGTTGCAGGTTAGGTGAAGGCTGGCTCTGTGAAGCAGGAGTTTGTGTGTGTTATTGCAGGTGAAGGCTGGCTCTGTGAAGCAGGAGTTTGTGTGTGAATTGCAGGTGAAGGCTAGCTCTGTGAAGCAGGAGTATGTGTGTGATATTGCAGGTGAAGGCTGGCTCTGTGAAGCAGGAGTATGTGTGTGATATTGCAGGTGAAGGCTGGCTCTGTGAAGCAGGAGTATGTGTGGTGTTATTGCAGGTGAAGGCTGGCTCTGTGAAGCAGGAGTATGTGTGTGATATTGCAGGTGAAGGCTGGCTCTGTGAAGCAGGAGTTTGTGTGTGATATTGCAGGTGAAGGCTGGCTCTGTGAAGCAGGAGTATGTGTGTGATATTGCAGGTGAAGGCTGGCTCTGTGAAGCAGGAGTATGTGTGTGATATTGCAGGTGAAGGCTGGCTCTGTGAAGCAGGAGTTTGTGTGTGTTATTGCAGGTGAAGGCTGGCTCTGTGAAGCAGGAGTATGTGTGTGATATTGCAGGTGAAGGCTGGCTCTGTGAAGCAGGAGTATGTGTGTGTGATATTGCAGGTGAAGGCTGGCTCTGTGAAGCAGGAGTATGTGTGTGTTATTGCAGGTGAAGGCTGGCTCTGTGAAGCAGGAGTATGTGTGTGATATTGCAGGTGAAGGCTGGCTCTGTGAAGCAGGAGTATGTGTGTGATATTGCAGGTGAAGGCTGGCTCTGTGAAGCAGGAGTTGTGTGTGTGTTATTGCAGGTGAAGGCTGGCTCTGTGAAGCAGGAGTTTGAGGTGTTATTGCAGGTGAAGGCTGGCTCTGTGAAGCAGGAGTTTGTGTGTGTTATGGCAGGTGAAGGCTGGCTCTGTGAAGCAGGAGTTTGTGTGTGATATTGCAGGTGAAGGCTGGCTCTGTGAAGCAGGAGTTTGTGTGTGATATTGCAGGTGAAGGCTGGCTCTGTGAAGCAGGAGTATGTGTGTGATATTGCAGGTGAAGGCTGGCTCTGTGAAGCAGGAGTATGTGTGTGATATTGCAGGTGAAGGCTGGCTCTGTGAAGCAGGAGTATGTGTGTGATATTGCAGGTGAAGGCTGGCTCTGTGAAGCAGGAGTTTGAGGTGTTATTGCAGGTGAAGGCTGGCTCTGTGAAGCAGGAGTTTGTGTGTGTTATGGCAGGTGAAGGCTGGCTCTGTGAAGCAGGAGTTTGTGTGTGTTATGTTAGGTGAAGGCTGGCTCTGTGAAGCAGGAGTTTGTGTGTGTTATTGCAGGTGAAGGCTGGCTCTGTGAAGCAGGAGTTTGTGTGTGATATTGCAGGTGAAGGCTAGCTCTGTGAAGCAGGAGTATGTGTGTGATATTGCAGGTGAAGGCTGGCTCTGTGAAGCAGGAGTATGTGTGTGATATTGCAGGTGAAGGCTGGCTCTGTGAAGCAGGAGTTTGAGTGTGTTATTGCAGGTGAAGGCTGGCTCTGTGAAGCAGGAGTTTGTGTGTGTATATTGCAGGTGAAGGCTGGCTCTGTGAAGCAGGAGTTTGTGTGTGTTATGTTAGGTGAAGGCTGGCTCTGTGAAGCAGGAGTTTGTGTGTGTTATTGCAGGTGAAGGCTGGCTCTGTGAAGCAGGAGTTTGTGTGTGATATTGCAGGTGAAGGCTGGCTCTGTGAAGCAGGAGTTTGTGTGTGATATTGCAGGTGAAGGCTGGCTCTGTGAAGCAGGAGTTTGAGAAGCAGGAGGAGCTGCGGCGGTCGGCGATGAGGGCCGTGGCGGCCCTGCTGTCCATCGCCGAGGCCCAGAAGAGCCCCGCCATGGCGGACTTCGCCAGCCAGATCCGCTCCTGCGCCGAGATGTCCTCCATCTTCGAGAGCATCCAGAGGGACACCTCCTCCTCGGCCTGCGGCCCCACAGACGCCATGGACACCAGCTAAACTGGGGGCGCGCAAGGGCACCCCCTTCGCGGCTCTTAAAAATTTCACTAGCTCTAATATTTGTTTTATGTGACGTTCTTTTGAGTCATGAGCAACAAGTTTCAAAACTGCATGTTACCCTCGATGAAAACGTTCTGCTGTGGCCCGGGATTTGTGCATACAGTGCTTTACAAAAAAACAGCCTAAATGCACCAACCCTCCAGGACTGCAGTTACACCCCCCTGTGCCAAACGCTCGATTTCTGCAATAAAACTCCATTCTACCTTTCCATAAAATGTACAATTTATTATCTTTGAAAATGACTCCTGTACCCCATTAAACCAACTGCAATTAACTGTGTGCAAATATCTTACCGTTACAACATCACAGAGTTTACAGAAAAAAGAAAACTGCCAATCCTGGTGTCTAGAGTTTGTTTTCATAGCTTCTCAGATTTAAAGCACTGATCTCGGATCAGTTATACCCAATATGCTTTATCAATATGCCCTGATCAAATTCTCACAAAACCGCCTCTGTACACCTGCCCACCAAATCATCACCCCGACGTCCGATTGGTTCCCTGCCTGTGCATATAGATTCCCCAGTTTGTCAGTTTGAGTTATGGTGTGGCATTGCAACAGATCATGTGCACACCATCTGTTGAGTACTAATACAGTTCATATTAATACGGTGTTATGTGGTTACATCGTTCAACTTAAAAGATGAACTCAGACTTCCAAGTACCCAACCTCTACTAGTTTTAAATCCACCGTTCTACAGAACACACTGTATAACCTTGATTTTTCCTGCATGAAAAATAATTTAGTTTATTGTTTGTTTGCCAGCAGAGCCCCACTGAGATCAAAGTCTCTTTTACAAAGGTGTACTGGCCAAGCATCAGCGAGCAATACAATAAGAAAGACAATACAAGACCATTCAAACAATACAAAACTGAGGGAAAAAAACTCAGTGGCACCAAAACACAGGCATACCCCTCAGCTATTGTTTTTAATCAAGTCTTTGAATTCAGCCAAAGTAACAGCTTTAGTTGTTTTTGTAGCCAAGTAGCTTCTGTTTCCTTGGCCAGCTAGCCATCACATATTCCATTACATTACATTTATTTAGCAGACACTTTTAACCAAAGCAACGTATAAAAGTGCATATCAAGGTCATTGGAACAACTACAAAACACAGATTTGATAAGGTACAATACTCATTTTGTAGAGTTTTTTTATACCCAAGAACACAAAGTCCAGTTCACACAGGGAACATTATTCTGACCTAACCCATGCTAAGTTAAACTAGGGGGCAGTACAAGCTACAACATTAAGGACGATAATAATAATCATATTCCCATCAGCTTGTTCAAAAAACAAAACAAAAAAAACAGGTTTGTTTTTACATTTAAAAATTTTTTATAAACAAATAATTACACTGTACAGAGGAGGGAATGATCACTCGCTGTCTTCGCTGCGCAGTCTGGCGTTGGGGTTGGTGATTTTGACGGCCAGCTGTGCCGCCCTCCCCACAATCTGCTTCCTGTTCTTAGAAGAAACATTGTGAGCAATTTCTGCGCAGTGCCTCCTACAGACAGAGGGGAAACCGACACGTTAGCCCATATCAGCAGCCTGAACGAGGACTGACCATCACGCTGCCCAGGCACCCTGCTCCTGGCGGTGTGTGTGTGTGTGCGCGGTGTGTGTGCGGTAAGCGGTGCGCGTGTGTGTCTTTGCAGTGTGTGTGTGGTACGCGGTGCGCGTGTGTGTGTGCGGTACGCAGTGTGCATGTGTGTGTGTGTGCACGGTGTGTGTGTGTGGCAGTACGCGTGCGCGTGTGTGTGTGTGTGCACGGTGTGTGTGTGCGGTACGCGGTGCGCGTGTGTGTGTGTGTGCACGGTATGCGGTGCGTGTGTGTGTGTGCACGTTGTGCGTGTGCGGTGTGCGGTGCGCGTGTGTGAGGTGTGTGTGTGCGGTGCGCCTGTGAATGTGGGAAATGTCACATTTTCAACCTGCCTTTCAGTCATTAAACAAAGAGGCACGCTTCACCACTTCAGATCATTCTGCCAGGAACTGCAGCACGCGCACAAAACGAAACATTTTCTGCCTTTCCCCACGCATTCTCAGTTTTAAGACTTTTTATTAAATTTATTTTCTACATTATTATTGGTAGCCGAACACACACTGAGAACATGAATGCATTATGACATTATGCACGGACATATTTCCAAAACACTATTTAAAATGTATGTAGGTCATACGTTGGCCAAGTGTGAGGTTTTAATGAAGTCCATGATTAGAGCAACAAGGAGCCAACCCGGCAGCACAAATAAAAAGCCGTTGTTTTCCCACAGCAAAGCGCACTGTTAATATCAGTGAGTAAGTTAGCCCCGCCCACTTTCAGTTCCACGGCAACTAACCCTCCCGTCACTAGGACTAGCAACCCCCACTGATTCCATGGGCATGGAGCTGCGAGTGTTGCAGGTTATCTTCCACCGCAAGGCTATGGGCCGAGCCAGGGGTGGAATGGGTACTTCCACTGCAGTGCTCTTACCTCCTCCGCCTGAGCCTGGCCAGGGTATGGCTGACCCCGCAGGGACCATCGAGGAGGAAGGCAAGTGCGCAAAAGGACCAGTCGACACCTCTCAGCAAGCTAACTAACACTAACACTGTCAACTCCACTTGCATTCAGTCAAATAAACTGGAACTCAATTCATGAAAAATCCCCATCTTCCATCAGGATTTTCCAATGCAAGAAATTATTCAAAAAATTTTCCCACCGATCTGAATTTGAACTGAATTTCAGTTTTTCTAGAATTGCCCGAATTGAAATGGAACTGAGCCCCCTTCTTCGCTAACCACATTTTATGTGGCATTGGTTACTTTGATGTCATCAAGTCACCCTTACCAAATACAGTAGGGTCACTCAGAGCTAAAAACAGTCCTCCTCAAACATACAGATTAGACCATTCACTACAAGCAAACATTCCAAAACCTGTAGATATAGTGTAATGACAAGAACACTGCACCATTCAAAACCAGCACAAGTTGATCTCTTACCTGTTGCTCATCATAAGAACCTCCAGCTCTTTGATGTTGTGCACAAGAAACTTTCTGAAACCAGAAGAAAGCATGTGCTTCGTCTTCTTGCTTTCAAGTTTCAAGTTTGTTTATACACAGTATACGGGAACGAAATGTCGTTCCTCATGGACCAAGGTGCTAACACACAAAAAAAAATACAACAGTCACGAAACATCATAAAAACAGAATAAAAGCAGAATAAAAACAGTGGATAAGCAATATGAATATTGAATATTATGAAAATATAAATATAGATAATGCAGTACAAATGTAATTATGAAAACTATAAGAATATAAGTTATATAAATAAGTCCTAACCAGTGACGTCGGTGGTAATTATACATAAACATAAATATAAACAGGAGGCACAGTGGTGATGATGGTCTGGTATAAAGTGTCGGTGCAGGGTAGTCATGAAATGTCCATTGCAGGAGCAGAGAGGTGTAGTCCAGATGAGGTGTGTGTGCGTAATGTGGGGATGTTCCTGTGTGTGTGTGTGAGAGGGGGGGATCCAGCATGTCATGTGGGGAGGGGAGTGGGCAGTGTGTGGAGTAGGGTTGGGGTGTGGGGGTGAGGTGCTTATGTGATGGATGGCATAAGCATTTCCCCCCCACACCCCACCCCTGCTACCATAACCAATATTGGTCATGAGAATCTGCCCTTTGAACCTTCTGCAAACTCTGTGGTCAATACCTCTTGGTTTTCGCCAGTTTTTCTACTGGACATACAGTTCCCTCCAAAAGTATTGGAACAGCAAGGCCAATTCCTTTGTTTTTGCAATACACTGAATACATTTGGGGTTGAGATAAAAAGATGAACATGAGACAAGAGTTCAGAATTTCAGCTTTTATTTCCTGGTATTTACACCTAGATGTGTTAAACTATTTAGAACATCAATCAACATCAATCACCAGACCTTAACCCAATTGAGCATGCATTTCACCTCCTGAAGAGGAGATTGAAGGGAAAAACCCCCTGAAACAAAGAACAACTGAAAGAGGCTGCAGTAAAAGCCTGGAAAAGCATCACAAAAGAAGAATGCAACAGTTTGGTGATGTCAATGGGTCGCAGGCTTGATGCAGTTATTGCAAGCAAGAGATATGCTACCAAATATTAAGTGTTATTTGCTTTCATTTAGGCTACTTAAATACTCTCTGTTCCAATACTTTTGCTCACCTAAAAATTGGGTTGTCTGATACAAAAGGTGATATGTTCTAAGTTGTTTAACAAATCTAGATAAAAATATCAGGAAATAAAAGCTGAAATTCGGATCTGTCATCTCATGTAGCTACATCTTTTGACCTCAAACTCAATTGTCTTCAGTGTATAGCAAAAACAAAGGAATTGACCTTGCTGTTCCAATACTTTTGGAGGGGACTGAATGAGATGAATTTTCAGTACAGCTCAGTGCACAGAAGAAACAGTCAGAGGTGGTGGGGCAATGAACTGAGAGGGAACACACAGAACCATCCAGTAAGAACACTGCTTTAACGTTTAATCTATAATTTACCTTCCAATATCAATGGGAGCAGGAAAGACATCCAGGGAATTTACCTTCATTTTGACATAAGGATCTGACTGATGTCGGATGAACTTCTTCGTCCTTTTCTTTACGATCTTCGGCTTAATTAGAGGTCTGAGGGCTGCCATCATGCCCTGGAGTCAGGAAACTACAAAATCAAGTTGTGCCATTTAAAACCATATTAACCTTCCGTTAAAACGGTGCAACTTCGAGTGACTCCATCACAGGCTTTAACATTATGCAAAAAAAAAAGACAGTTGGCAACTTTGCTTCGGCAACTGCAGCTAAATATTCTGCTATTTGTAAGTATTTAATCCATTGTTGCTGTCAACAATTTAAGAAGAAACAGATATCCTACAACATGCATTTGTGGAACTTTTAACTAGTGAGCGTCCTTGTCATAAATTACATTACATTACATTACAGGCATTTGGCAGACGCTCTTATCCAGAGCGACGTACAGCAAAGTGTATAACCATAACCAGGAACACGTATGTCGAAAATCCTAGAGAGAAGTACCGTTCCAAGTGCAGGGAACAACCGCATAGTTCAACTTGGACCCTGAAGGTTAAACTGATTAACACCAACACAAACGAGAACAGCAACAACGCACTCTATGCAAAAATACAAGCAGTAGTTAAGACAAGTGCATTAACTAAGTCACCTACGAAACAGCTACCTAGTTACAACCCTAAGCTTACAGTCAATTAAGAGATTACAGGGAGCTAGGGAGGGATGGGGAGAGGTGCAGCCTGAAGAGGTGAGTCTTCAGTGATCGCTTGAAGTGGGTCAGTGTCTCAGCTGTTCTGACCTCCACGGGGAGGTCATTCCACCATCGTGGGGCCAGAACAGACAGGAGACGTGTTCGGGAAATTCATACGACAGACCAAAAACATCAATCCTTTTAAACAGTAAAGGAGCTTAGATCCAATCAAAATCATCTAATATGCTGAATACATGCATTGCATTACTAATTTAGCTACAGCCAACGGTACACTTACTAGTTCACGGCCAGAAAGCGAGACAAGCAGATGACATTAATTAGCTAATGTTACACTTGGCAACAGTCAATTGGCGAACTCGTTTACAGTATTTTTGACACACCTCTACATTTGTGTACTGGCAGCTGAACATTCAGTACTAGCGAGCTATCCAACTAGCAAAACCGCCCACGTGTCAGGCCAACACTGAGTCAACACTACTGACTCAACATGGATCAAGCCTAAAATGACAGTTTTAATGACAGGCTTTTGTGCTGGTTGATTAAAGTTTAACGTACCCTACTCACTTTCAGGCCATAGTAGTACCGTTTAATCAATGCGTGCAAACGCAAATAACGGTGCAACCATTCAGTACAATAACACAAAATGCCTTAAACGGTATTCTTAAACACTGCTTTGAAGGATTGCTGTGAATTTTGTTTCACTTACCAGATTATCAACCAGCTACGGCCAGAGCCATAATGGCTCTGGCTACGGCAGTGCCTTCTCCGAAGGACAACAGCGCAGAGGCTGTCGGGAAACTGGTCCCGAACGCCAAATTCCTCCGGACGGAGGCACCAAACTCGTGTGGGCTACGTTACTACTGTACTTTGTACCACAAACCGTCTCTGCTTTTGTGTAACCAGCTCATACGACTAAATAAACTGCCCCGTAGACTAAACGAAAAGTAGCTGTTTTTGTGTGAGAGGGAAATGGCCGTGCAAGAATGAATAATGCGGTAATTTAAGAAAGGGAGCAGTGCCGCTACTGCCGGAACATTGTTAAGCCCCCACCAACTATGCGTACAAAACCAGTGCATAACAGCATGGCATTCGATTTAACAGCCTTTATTGAACTGATAATACTATCCATAATACTACTACTACTACTACTAATAATAATAATAATAAGGACCTTAAATGCTTACATTCCTAAGAAATTGTGCTAATTATGGAACAGACTGATATTTCAAAATGTACATTCAAATTTAGTTCATGCTGTTATATTTATCACCTACACAAGCTAATTTCTATCAACTGTTCTCTAAATCTATGCCTACGTTTAGATTTATGTTATTACATTTCAGCTTAGTTCTAACATTTCGTGTCCACCATTCCTCTTAGTGAGTGGCTGGTACCGTTAGGAACCAATGTAGCTAACATTAGTTAATAATGTTAATAATTAGTTAATAATGACCATATTAAAAAGTAATGGGAACTGATCACGTTGGCCCGCACCAGCAACTAAATAGCAAATAAATGTAGCCAACATTGCTCATTTGCAATTGATTGGTAGCCCAAGAATACCATTACATTACATTTTACCGTTAATTTAATTATACCGTTAATGTCCAGTCCTGCAATGTAATGTGTGTTGTCCATCCATCCATCCATTATCTATACCCGCATTCGCGGGGGAATGTGTGCTGTATGTAATGTAAATATGATCTCATAAAAAACACGTTTCAACGTACAAAAAAAGTATTATATCAAAATGACGCCAAGTCACGGTACTACAAACAATATAGGCTATCTTGCCTCACCGACATTAAATAAGATGTATTCCAAAGCAATGCTACCCAATATTTCCTCAGTTCTTTCAAGTCACTTGGCCCTGTGTGTATAAGCATGCACTACATGGACAGGCCAAACATATGTGTGGATGGCTCTCTCACAGTCAAGATTGATTGAATAGGCGTGTATATGTCCAATTTGTATTGGTATGTATGTATTTCGCTGCCCAGCCTTTCTGTTGCGTGAATGATAGTATGTGTCTTGGTATAACTGTGTGTTCGTAAATGTGAATGTAACATGCTGCGAGGGAAATGTCCCCATGGGGATAAAGAAGTTCTCTATGTATGTATGTACAATATGCATTTTACATGCAGTATTTATTGTACGTAGCAAATATACAATAACTTGTACATGTACTCAAATTCAGTTCAGAAGCAAGTGTAAACATATGTTTTCTGGAGAAATATGCTTCCTGTAGTTACTCGGCAGCAGTTTTGTACATGAATTTCAATGTGTTCCATGAGGCAATTCGAAATATTTGACTCTTTGATCTTACACAAAGTTTGCATGACATTGTAAAATGGTAAAATGACAAAACACAGGGCCAAGTGACTTGAAAGAACTGAGGAAATATTGGGTAGCATTGCTTTGGAATACATCTTATTTAATGTCGGTGAGGCAAGATAGCCTATATTGTTTGTAGTACCGTGACTTGGCGTCATTTTGATATCAATACTTTTGAGTAACTTGGCATTTTTGTACGTTGAAAACGTGTTTTTTATGAGATATCATTTCTTTTTGCAAAGCGTTTTATTATGAGAGTGAGAAATGCGAAGTGACCCTGTAAGAAACGGTTGTGGATTATGGCTGTCCTTGTGTGAATTTGTACAGTCTGATGAGCGTGTACTGTTTAGCAGTTTCGGTTTGCTATATATGTAAAACAGTGGCTGTGACAGTGTGCGGTGGCGTGTAATTTTAAACGCAACAGAAACGCAGGTGAAATATGGCCAGTGTATGTACTCACGGATTTGACGGCCATCCAACAAGCCTTGATTGAGAAAAGAATCAGCAAGCCCGTAGAATTAGAGCTGCCTAGGTCGCAACTTGTGTACCCTGCTGTCCTGCTCCGTTGTCTGTTATTTCGTGGAGATGCACTTTTAGTGTTTGTAAGGTTTATAACGCGTTGTGATAGGCTTATCTGCAGGTGGGAATCCTGTTCGCTGTTTTGCTAACCGGAAAACTTGATACTGGAGAATAGGAGCAGACGCATATGTCCCAGTAGGCTGTGCATATGAGAAAATAACAACAGCGTGAGAGAAATGAGGATGAAATTATGAAATTGCGTAGTTGAAACAATATGTTTTTAGCAGAATGGGCATGTAGGTGAAGGTTGACATGATGACAGACTATAGTGCGGAGTAAATAAAGTTACCATGAGCGAGCTTAGTTTCCTTATGGAATGGTATATATAACAGTCGGTAAAAAATATTGGCTGGTAAGGTGGAGGGTTAAGTAACGTGTGAAATCTATTGTACTAATGTGCTTTTCTCGTGTTCAGTAGTACTGGTTATACTTATATGTGAGTCATGATTTTAAATGTAATGTTTTAATGGGGAGTTGCAGAACGTACATACGTAGTAATTGTTTGTATGTGGCTAGATAGAGGACAGTGCAAGGTAACATGAATGTAGAAACGGGGCGTTTGCTGATAAGAAGGTTTTGCACGGTAGCCAAGTGAAGAAATATAGTTAGTACAAATGGCACACTGGTGAACTGGTGTAACTTTTTAATAAAAGGAATACAGTTGCCGTTATGAAATGCATATGGGTGGCCGTGAGTGAGTTTTGGTAAAGCAAATATAAAAGCGTAAGATAATTTCCTCTTTTACACTAACGTTATCTGCCTGAGGGCGAGGCAGGGATTCGATTCTTCAACCGGAGTTACCAGTCTGTGACTTTGTTAATGCAGCACCATGACATAGCTGTGCAATGCGTGAAGTATCATTAGCAAACCTGTCCGTGGTTTTAAAGAAGAACACAGGCTAGTAAGCACAGAAGAGCTCCCGTTGAATCCATATGGCTTTGCAATATTGTAGCCGGTTAATAACAACGTGCAGACGGTACGTCATAATGCAGTGTATACGTTCGGTGAACGGCGGGTAGATATGGTGCAAAAGCAATAATTGAGAAGTAGCAGACAATTATTAGTGAGGGTAAAAGCAGGTTAAAGAAACGTGTCCCTAGCTGGGCTTGAACCTACTATCCCAGGTTCCCAAGACTGTAACCTTACCCACTAGGCTACAGGCGGAGTAGCTGTTTGTACTGAAAATGTTTCAGAGTAAAAAGGTATGGGTATTTTGCGTGTGTATGCGAGTTTTTCATTGGGTCGTGTAGGTGAAGATTTGGCGGGTGTCGGTAAAATGTCCAATAGGGAGACATGTTATTAGTGGGATAGGCGGCAGGAAAAATAAGAATGAGAAGAAGAAGAAGAAGGAGAAAACGCAAAATCCCCTTAGTTTGGGGCTTTATTGTGTGGACATGTGAAGTTGTTTATGAAATCTGACTGTTGAAATGGGGTCAGAATGTACAGAATTTAATGTTTTTAAGGGCTGAGTGTCTGTGGCTGTTGTGGTTATTTCTGTGGGGAACCCTGAAAAGTGCCAAACTCTCGGTGCTGTATAGGTATGGGGCATGCCCCCGCCAAGGCGTAACTTGGCGGGATGGCATACCTGCCATCCCAACCAATCCCAATATGAATGTTGCTAGCTTGGTAGTGCAAGAAGCAAGACTGTCAGTTGGCTAATTGCACAACCAGTAAACTTTAAAAGCAAGCAATGACGCGACGTGTTTACGATTACTACCTATGTTCCAAGCCAACCAGCTAGCAAATACGCACAAAGCGACCTTGTTATGATGACCTGTTTCACAAACAATTTGTCTTGAGCTTGATTATGAAATGCCATCCATTCAAAATACCAAAATAAATCCACGTCAGCGAGGCTGCGGAGTCAGTGCAGTCATTTAATCAATTCTGACCAATGGCCAATTTTGAGCCACTGAGGCACTGGGGTGTAGATAGAGACAACAGATTGGAGACATGGCTGTAGGATTTCCTTTATAAAAAGATATTAAAATGTAACATTTCCCCAAAACTTATGGACCAAGACAATCATTGGTTCACATATTGCTAAACATAATGAAACTTATGATCTCAAAAAATTGACCAATGAGGCTTTCATTGGTTGTCAAAACAGCTTGGTTTGTACATAGAATTCAATGGGCAGGAAGCTCTTTTGCAGTCCACTCAATGTGTGTAAAAGAACCTCTTTACCCCATTACTTGCAAGGCTTTAGAGTCTAGACTTTACTGCTTGGCAGGCCTGGCCCCCTCCTACTGATAGAAATGTGCCCCTACCATCTTATATACAGATGGGTGACAAATAAAAGGGAAAATCTGAATAAATGAGTGGACAAACATAACGAATTAAGATGCATCCATAGAGGTGTGCCGCATGATACAATTAAGCAATTAACATCCTATCATACTCTGTGGCATGATTAGGTGGTAAGTTCAAGAGTGCCTGGTTGGGAATTTAGCCAGGACACCAGGGAACCCCCTACTCCTTCTGACAAATGTCATGGGGGCTTCAATTACCACAGTGATTCAGGACCTTGGTTTAAGGTCTCATCCAAGAGACAGAATCTCCAGATGCACACTGCACTGGAGTTTATTTGAGGGTTTATTTGACCAGAAATCAGACTGCCCACTGCTGGCAACACCAACACGACTTCCAGCAGCAACTCTGTTTTCCCAGGTGGTCACCCATCCAAGTACTAACCAAGCCCACACTTGCTTAGCTTCAGCCGTTCAGCAGGTGCAGGGTGCGTGGTGGTGTGGCTGCTGGCTCATGCATTACTGCAATATGTAAGGAAGAACAGAAGAGCAACTCTGCCTCAGGTCAATGCAGGACGTAATCAGACAGAACAAAAAGAACAGTCCATCAACAACTACATAGAGAGGGATATTATAGTAGGGTTGGTGTGCATAAACCCCTCGTTACAAAGATGAACGTACATTTGTGAGTTCAGTGGTGCAAAACCCATAGGCACTGGACGACTGAGATATGGAAAAGTGATATGATCAGATGAGACATCCTTCATCATATTCTTGAGAAGTAGGTGATGTGTGTAGGCAGGCCATGGTATGTGTTGAAATGTTATGTGTGGCATACACCAAGAGAACGGTACAGGTCTGAATGCTTGACCCCCACAGTGAGGGGGTCCAGTGACTCTGTTATGCTGTGGGGGGCATTTCCTGGCCTGGTTTGGGTGCACTATCCCCTTAGAGGGAAAGGTCACTGCAAATCAATACAAAGTTATTCTATGTAATCACCTTTGTCGTATGATGAAACGTTTCTATCCTGATGGGAGTGGTCTTTCCCAGAATGACAATGGCCCCATCCACAGGGCACAGTGGGTCACTGAACGGTTTGATAGTAATAAAATGATGTGAATCATATGCTCTTTCCTTTTAATATTAATATTATGTGACAAAATTTTAGAAATAAAGAATTTTTACATAAAGCCAACTATACGACTAAGATATACCATTCATGTTAGACAAGAAAAAAATACATACATAAAAAGGTAGTCAATAAAGAACAAGAGAGAAGAGAGGGAATCCATTTTACTTTTTTATGCAGTATATTCAGTGTATTACTGTATCGTATTTAAATTATTGACTATACATTGTAATTTGCGGGAGGTTTTAAGGCTGCTTTTATTTGAATGAATTTTCAGGAGAGAATTTTAAAAAGCGCAAGGTCTATAGAAAAAGGTTGAATATTAGGTTAACCCAACACTCTAAAAATACTTTATGTGAAAAAAGTTTGATTGCATTATGTAGATAAATCAAGCCATCTCTGATGACAGCTCTGTTCTGAAAGAATCACTTTTGTCATATAAAAATGACTACATGTCCTGTTGATTGATATCCCATATCCTAAGGTTCGGGATTTCGCCCTTTAAGGCGGTGGTTCTCAAAGTCAATCCTGGAGACCCCTGTGTATGCTGGTTTTCGTTCCAACCACAATCACAATCCCAGAACTTTAGCAAGCCGTTAATATTTCTTAATTGGCTGAATTTAATGTTTTAGAGAGATTTTTTCTTCCAAAGAAATCGCTCTCCAGTTTCTATGTAAACTCCATGTTTTGGAAACGCCCACTTAGGCTTACAAAGAAGTCGCCTCCACTACGGGCGGAGACCACGACGAATTCCATTCTACATAAATTCAAAGACCGATCTTCTTTGCTGTTGATTCTTTCTTGTTGTAACCAGCGCTTTCAAACCAGTATTCGCGGAAAATGTACAATAATCAGGAAGCTCACGGTGAGTAGCTGGTTGCGTCTTCCCTTATTTTTAATAGCCTGTTTATAATGGCTGCTAGGCTACTTCTGGGATCAACGCCACGCCTCAGTTCAGCGAGTGCAGCCCTGCAACATTTCTTCCAACACTGGGAAGAATGCTGATCAAGTATTTGGCTATAAAGTGATCAACGTTTTTCAGATCATTAAGCTGCTTTGCTGCGCATGTCTTGCTTAGTTGACAAACAAGTAATTTAGCCCTGTGCTGCCGTTGTTCATATTAAAGACCAAAATTGTTACACTGCGCTTTTACTTTGGACATGTTTAATGTTGTCAAGATACTGCTTTGGAAAATAATGTGAAAGCATGTTACGGCTTTGAGAGGCAAATTGGGCTCGAGTGGTAGGCTCTTTGTAGCCAGCTGTCTCCAGCGTTAATGCGGAAAACTTTCAGAATTCACCGAGATCGGATGACTGTACAAAACGTCAATCAGGTGTCCGCAGTCTAATGCCTTGATTAAAAACCACGCGGACGTGAATGTCGCCTGCTTAACATTTGTAGTATGAGGAGTTGCACCGTGCTGTTAAGTCCCAACCAAACAAAGTTTAATTTTTATTTTTATTTTTTTTTTTAGCCATGTATCCCCCGCAGGGGTCAAATTTCCTAGGAGCCACCGCGCCCCCTGCCAGTATGTTCGACAATGTGCCTGGGTATGAGGGCACAACCATGGGAGGTGGTGGTATGTATAACACTTGCACGCGCCCGTGCAGATGGTCATATGTGAACTGGGAATTTCACGCACATTCATGCCGCAAGTTTCCTGTTCCAGCGCATTCCAAATGTGCTCTGTTGGATTGAGATGTGGGGACTGTGCAGACCCCTGGAAAGAACAGTATGTCCAGTAAACATGTTCCTATGGACACCACATCAGTTGCTATGATTTTGTGTTCATTTGATTTTAGCTGACTTAATATTTAGTTAGGTATTACATTATTCTGGTAAAAAAAAAGCTACCATTAGTATTTTGGACACACTTTCATTGTTGTGAAGCAGTCTATATGCACGCTGTCAGGGTGCTGTTAGATTGTCGATCGCAGCGTTGGGCAGCGGTGTTTGTGTGCTTCCTGACTGATTTTGTGTTTTTCGCCATATAATTGTCTAACCATGATCAGGTGGCGGATACCTACCTCCACCCGCCCCTGCTTATCCTCCACCTGCGCCTGAACCTTCACCAACACAACCGGAGTGGAAGTAAGCCTCCTAATACTGTTCTTAAACTGACATAGTGTTCAGCCACACAACCAGAGCACAAGTAAGGCTCCTAATACTGTTCTTAATCTGACATAGTGTTCAGCCACACAACCAGAGCACAAGTAAGGCTCCTAATACTGTTCTTAAACTGACATAGTGTTCAGCCACACAACCAGAGCACAAGTAAGCCTCCTAATACTGTTCTTAAACTGACATAGTGTTCAACCACACAACCAGAGAGAATGTTAGACTTCTAATACTGTTCTTAAACCGACAAAGTGTTCAGCCACACAAGCGGAGCATAAGTAAGGCTCCTAATACTGTTCTTAAACTGACATAGTGTTCAGCCACACCACCAGAGCACAAGTAGGGCTCCTAATACTGTTCTTAAACTGACATAGTGTTCAGCCACACAAGCGGAATACATAAGGCTCCTAATACTGTTCTTAAACTGAATAGTGTCAACCACACAACCAGAGAGAATGTTAGACTTCTAAACTGTTCTTACATAGTGTTCAGCCACACAAGCGGAGCATAAGTAAGGCTCCTAATACTGTTCTTAAACTGACATAGTGTTCAGCCACACCACCAGAGCAGAAGTAAGGCTCCTAATACTGTTCTTAAACTGACATAGTGTTCAGCCACACAAGCGGAATACAAGTAAGGCTCCTAATACTGTTCTTAAACTGACATAGTGTTCAGCCACACCACCAGAGAGAATGTTAGACTTCTAATATTGTTCTTAAACTGACATAGTGTTCAGCCACACAAGCGGAGCATAAGTAAGGCTCCTAATACTGTTCTTAAACTGACAGTGTTCAGCCACACAACCAGAGCACAAGTAAAGCTCCTAATACTGTTCTTAAACCGATGTAGTGTTCAGCCACACAAGCGGAGCACAAGTAAGGCTCCTAATACTGTTCTTAAACTGACATAGTGTTCAGCCACACAACCAGAGCGCAAGTAAGGGTTCTAATACTGTTTTTGAACTGTGTTCACCCATACATTACATTACATTTATTTGGCAGAGGCTTTTATCCAAAGTGATGTACAATAAGTGCACAACCACCCGCTTAGTTCCACCTGCTTCCTAATTTACGCACTACATTTTATTACAGTTTATCAATTATATTTAAATGTATTCACTTTCTATTATTATTATTATTATTAATGTATTATTTTTTATCAATTGTGTCTCTTAATTGGTCTTTTAAAAAATATATTCTATGGTAAACACTGTATTGGATTCCTGCATGAAAGGTGATACGTAAATACACTTTGATTGATTGATTGAAGCAGAGTGGAAGTAAGGGTCCTCCTGCCATTGTGAAAGTGACATCATTCTCCTGCAGGAACGGAGTGGGAGGTAGTTTTGGGATTGCAAGAACGCAACAAAGAGCATTCTCATATTAATAACTTCTTAAAATAAAAACATGAGATCCATGCCTATAATTTTAGGTTCTCATGATATAGCATTACCATTACCATTTTCCATAACTTTTTCCTTACCTTAGGCTGTATGTATATTATTTTCTTTTTTATGTGGAACACTACAGTGACATGCTGGTGAAGTATGTATGAATATTCAGTGGGTTAGACTGTGTGGAACCCAAGCATGGTTTACAGCAGGGCTGCCCAACCCTGTTCCTGGAGATCTACTGTCCTGTAGGTTTTCACACCAAACCTAACAAAGTGTACCTCATTCAACAGCTAGAGCAGGGCTGCCCAACCCTGTTCCTGGAGATCTACTGTCCTGTAGGTTTTCATTCCGACCCTAACAAAGCACATCTTATTCAACAGCTTGAGCATGGCTGCCCAACCCTCTTCCTGGAGATCTACCGTGCATTGTTAGGGTTAGAGTGAAGACCTCCAGGATGGTAGATCTCTAGGGACAGGGTTGGACCGTCCTGGTACACAGTTATAGTTGTTCTCTGTAGTAGTAGCAGTAGTTGACATCCAGACTAAACTGGAGGAATGTACCCAGAAGGAACAAGGAATTAACAATGTCTCAGCAAAAGATTAAAAAAAGAAATGCCAAGGCTTTATATTCACCAACTGAAATGGACATTGAGGGATGTGATTCTCTGTATCTTTCCCCCCCTGATTAATTGGGAAAGACAGATTTTTTTAGATCCTACAGGGACAGAAGACTTTGTCATAAGCACACATGTCAAGGGCTTTAGCACTTTGACAGCTGGAAAGATATTCAGCCATGAAGCCTGTGGCTCCCGGAGACGTGTAGGGTCTGGAAAAAACTAAAAATCTGATCTCCCTGAGTGATGCAGTGGGGAAATCTCACCGCTGGCGTTTGAGAATCTGAGTGGGTGTGTGTTCGATGGGAGGGGGGGAAATCTCATCGCTGGCGTTTGAGAATCTGAGTGGGTGTGTGTTCGATGGGGGGGGGGAAATCTCATCGCTGGCGTTTGAGAATCTGAGTGGGTGTGTTCGATGGGAGGGGGGGGAATCTCATCGCTGGCGTTTGAGAATCTGAGTGGGTGTGTTCGATGGGAGGGGGGGAAATCTCATCGCTGGCGTTTGAGAATCTGAGTGGGTGTGTTCGATGGGAGGGGGGAAATCACATCGCTGGCGTTTGAGAATCTGAGTGGGTGTGTGTTTCGATGGGAGGGGGGGGAAATCTCATCGCTGGCGTTTGAGAATCTGAGTGGGTGTGTTCGATGGGAGGGGGGAAATCACATCGCTGGCGTTTGAGAATCTGAGTGGGTGTGTGTTCGATGGGAGGGGGGGAAATCTCATCGCTGGCGTTTGAGAATCTGAGTGGGTGTGTGTTTGATGGGAGGGGGGGGAAATCTCATCGCTGGCGTTTGAGAATCTGAGTGGGTGTGTTCGATGGGAGGGGGGGGAATCTCATCGCTGGCGTTTGAGAATCTGAGTGGGTGTGTTCGATGGGAGGGGGGGAAATCTCATCGCTGGCGTTTGAGAATCTGAGTGGGTGTGTTCGATGGGAGGGGGGAAATCACATCGCTGGCGTTTGAGAATCTGAGTGGGTGTGTTCGATGGGAGGGGGGGAAACCTCATCACTGGCGTTTGAGAATCTGAGTGGGTGTGTTCGATTGGGGGCGTGGGGGCGGGGTGAGTGACATCGCTGGCGTTTGAGAATCTGAGTGTGTGCATTTGGATTTCCGCAGTATCCCGTCGATCAGCGAGGACACCGCCCGCGAAGCCTTTCGCATGTTCGTGTCGAACCACTGCTGCTGGAGCAGTGCCCCTGCCAAGGACGGCGTGATCACCGCCATGGACTCCTTCAACACGTACCGGGTAAGAGCCCCACCCTTTCAGCAAGTACCGGCTAAGGGCCCCACCCTTTCAGCAAGTACCGGCTAAGGGCCCCACCCTTTCAGCTAAGTGCCCCACCCCTTCTACACACCGGCTAAAGGGCCCCACCCTTTCAGAAAGTACCGGCTAAGAGCCCCACCCCTTCTACACGTACCGGCTAAGGGCCCCACCCCTTCTACACATACCCCACCCCTTCTACACGTACTGGCTAAGGGCCCCACCCCTTCACCACGTACCGGGTAAAGGCCCCACCCCTTCAGCAAGTGCCGGCTAAGGGCCCCACCCCTTCTGCACGTACTGGCTAAGGGCCCCACCCCTTCACCACGTACCGGGTATGGGCCCCACCCCTCTTATATACCACGGAGGCGTAGCCGCATTCTGCGGGTTCTGGGGGGACTTCGACACTTATTGGGTGAGGGCCCCACCCCACTTCTGTAACCACGGAAACGTAGCCGTGTTCCGCAGGCTCTAGGCGGTCCTTCAGCACGTACAGGGTAAGGGCCCCACCCCTCTCCTTTTCCCACGGAAATGTGGCTGTGTTCTGCTGGCTCTGGGTCACACAGGATGCCCCCTCCCCACAAACTGAAGAAGGCCTGTTCCATCAGGATAAGTGTGTGTGCACAGTAATGCATTCAAAGTACAGAAGACCAGCACCGGTTCCTGAGAAAGTGGGGGAAAAAGTGAAAGGACAGGAAGAAAACCATTACACTGATTAGGCTGATATCGGGTTGCTGCCAGAATAAAGGAATAAAAGAAATGTCTGCCATAGTTTCACTGTCTGAAGCTCTCCACAGGCTCTTCTTTTGTTTAAACTGCCAGAGCACGCCCTAGCTTGGTATGTGCAATCCTCCGATTTGGAGATGCAGTAGCAATAGCCATAGCAGTAGCAATTGCTGAATCTGAAAACAAGTCTGAAAATGAAAGTGTAGAATGGTCTATGGCTATAGAAAATAACTGCTTGGCAAGTCATGCCTTGAGGGCTTATATGAATGTTTACCTGCTGCTACATTTGTGGGGATTTAAATTTAGTGCATGTCTAATCCATCAAAAGTAGGCTTTAAACTGTAATCTAGGTCCTTGTGTAATATACTGGTCGCACTGTTCAAACACTATTACTTCAACTGAACTATTGTTATTATTAAAGTTTTAGTTGTCTTCTACTTTATGCTGCAGATGACAGGTAGAAGCCATAACAGTATGATTCAGAACGTAAGGTAACAAAATCTATGCAACGTTAAAGACATCCTGGCTATTGGTTACAGTGTCCTCTTTTGATTTTACTATTAATACGTATTGTTTAATTTTTAGAATTTACATATTTGCTTTTCTTATTTGTGCATATCTCTTTAAAAGCCGATTGATGTATTGGATCAATCCATAAATAATCCTAATAATCTTGAGGAGATATCAAAGCATTTACTTATCCATTGCATAAATGTCCTCATATTTTGTGGTGTTATGTGTTGTTTTCATGATTTCCCATTTTTTCACTGACATTACCGCTTGTGACTGTGTGTGCTGTCCAGTCAAAGTGATGTCAATCCTTATGTCATTAGCCAGAATGGGATTAGTTTAAACTCAAAGCCAGGATGAGGTCTGGAATGTGTTGTCATGGAAATAAGCCTGACTAGATTTGTGTAGTGACCCCAGAAAGCCATATTTGTGCCATATTTACAAAAGTGTGTGTGCCCTTCTCATTAATTCCACGTGTTGATATTATAGATTATTTAAACTCACCAGATTCTCAGCTCTTAAAGATGTTGTGCAATTAAAATAATTTATTCAGACATGTACTGTACGTAAGGACCCAAAGCAATATTAAGATGTGATATTAAGCATTTTTTTTATCAGTTGAGAGTTGAGAAATTATTATATTTTAAATTCTGTGTGTAGTAAAATTCTCATACTGGCCACTGCAAGTTGGAGCGGTATT
Organism: Anguilla japonica; assembly: GCA_025169545.1. Lineage (NCBI taxonomy): Eukaryota > Metazoa > Chordata > Actinopteri > Anguilliformes > Anguillidae > Anguilla > Anguilla japonica. The sequence continues at coordinate 1,321,555 of CM045895.1, forward strand.
GGTCTGAAGTGCTTATGTTAACATGGAAATTTGCATAATAACCTGCCAGCTGCTGTGTGTTTAGTGAGCTGTCAATCTTCTCTTGCGGACATTCCCTGCCACGTCTCCAGCTCTCACCTTTAGAGATTACGTCATGGCGCCTTTGTTCCTCCCTTTGAAACTTAAATGTTGCAATTAGATTAGTCATGTGTTTTCGTGAATGGGCATGATCAAATACAACACCAACGCACTGGGTGTTCTGCACTCTTAATATATCACCAGAAGTTCACACTGACAACTGGAGTAACCTGTAGCTGAGAAGGTCATGGGACAGAAGGCACAGGAGTTGAGTATCTGATGCATTTGGAGTATCTGTGGTGATTCTGTGAAACCCCACGGATACTCGGGTGATGTTACATGCGGTTTACGTTGTGCAGTGGGGTTTTCCTGGAGTACCTCTGTCATTGGTGTGCCTACAGCGCCCCCCCCCTGCTGCTGTGACAGACCTTCACTTTTCCAGCCTAGTTCTTTTAGTGCTGCACAGTGCTATACTGTGCAATGCCTGCAGCCTACAGGAAAAAGTGTTAGAACATCAGTTAAGTGCTTTCAGTGAAATCATTCCTCGTGTAAATTGAAAGGCATTGCTCTTTCGGTGAAATTGAATCTTCTCTACATTTACATTTCTGTTTATTCATTTATTTATTATTTATTATTATTATTTATTTATTTATTTATTTATTTGTGTGCTCCAGAATTGACACTCCTTATTGATGTATCACGGTTGGGCTTTCAGTTTGTATCATTGGTAAAATACATCAGTCCTTGTGTCCCTTGTTTACTGTGTTCTGCACAGCGAGTTGCACAGGTAAAATCTCTTATGCCACAGTTCTATTTACAGTGTTTGTCTGGAATTGTTCTTAGTTCTCAAAGCCCTCTGATGCGCAGATGTTTGAATCCAGGGCTGTAGTGCTGAGTCACTGATTGGCCGAAGAGTCCACCAGCCTTGTTCTGTAGACCTTATTTAGCAGCTGATTGAAAGTAAACCATAAATATATCCAGAGACATGGCAGTTCTCCAGGACTGGAGTTTGCCACTCCTATTCAAACATGAAATCAATGCATCCATTCATCCATTATGTATACGTGCTTATCCTGGGCAGGGTCCATCCATTATCTATACCCGCTTATCCTGGGCAGGGTTCATCCATTATGTATACGTGCTTATCCTGGGCAGGGTCCATCCATTATCTATACCTGCTTATCCTGGGCAGGGTCCATCCATTATCTATACCTCGCTTATCCTGAGCAGGGTTCATCCATTATCTATACCCGCTTGTCCTGGGCAGGGTCACGATGGGTGCTGGAGCCTATCCCAGCATGCACTGGGTGAGAGGCAGGTCTACACCCTGGACAGGTCGGCAATCTATTGCAGGGCACTCACCATTCACACACTCATACCTATGGGCAGTTTAGAGTCTCCAATTAGCCTGCCTGCATGTCTCTGGAAACTGGAGTACCTGGAGGAAACCCATGTGGACACGAGGCGCAAACATGATGTCATCTGATGAAAACGTGCTGTGGTTTGTGAACACGGTTGGTGTGCGGGTTGTTTGTTTTGGCCTGTGGCTAGTGCTGGGAGGCCAGCTGGCCAGCGAGTGAACTGGTGCTGGAAAACGAGTGGAATTCCAGAGGCCCACAGCCTTTAAGACCTGCTTTAAGACCTGCTTTAAGACCTGCTTTAAGACGGGCTTTAAGACCTGCTTTAAGACCTGCTTTAAGACCTGCTTTAAGACCTGCTTTAAGACGGGCTTTAAGACCTGCTTTAAGACCTGCTTTAAGACCTGCTTTAAGACGGGCTTTAAGACCTGCTTTAAGACGGGCTTTAAGACCTGCTTTAAGACGGGCTGTAAGACCTGCTTTAAGACGGGCTTTAAGACCTGCTTTAAGACCTGCTTTAAGACGGGCTTTAAGACCTGCTTTAAGACCTGCTTTAAGACCTGCTTTAAGACGGGCTTTAAGACGAGCTTTAAGACGGGCTTTAAGACGGGCTTTCGCTCTGCTTGTGCCCCTGCAGTACCGCCTGGAGACGTTCACTGAGGCCAGGGCCACGGAGTGGGCTCACGAGGAGTACAACGGTAAGTACGCTGCGGACCAGGAACACCAGACCGGGAACACCAGGGGGAGAACACCGGAGCGGGAACACCGGGAGGAGAACACCGGGGGGAGAACACCGGGGGGAGAACACCAGGGGGAGAACACCGGGGGGAGAACACCGGGGGGAAACACCGGGGGGAAAACACCAGGGGGAGAACACCGGGGGGAGAACACCGGAGCGGGAGAACACCGGAACGGGAGAACACCGGAGCGGGAGAACACCGGAACGGGAGAACACCAGGGGGAGAACACCGGAGCGGGAGAACACCAGGGGGAGAACACCGGAGCGGGAGAACACCGGAACGGGAGAACACCAGGGGGAGAACACCGGAGCGGGAGGACACCAGGGGGAGAACACCGGGGGGAGAACACCGGAGCGGGAGAACACCGGAACGGGAGAACACCAGGGGGAGAACACCGGAGCGGGAGAACACCAGGGGGAGAACACCGGGGGGAGAACACCGGAGTGGGAGAACACCGGAACGGGAGAATACTGGAGCGGGAGAACACCGGAGCGGGAGAACACCAGGGGGAGAACACCGGGGGGAGAACACCGGGGGGAGAACACCGGAGCGGGAGAACACCGGAACGGGAGAATACCGGAGCGGGAGAACACCAGGGGGAGAACACCGGAGCGGGAGAACACCGGAGCGGGAGAACACCGGAACGGGAGAACACCGGAGCGGGAACACCAGGGGGAGAACACCAGGGGGAGAACACCGGAGCGGGAACACCGGGGGGAGAACACCGGAGCGGGAGAACACTGGAACGGGAGAACACCGGGGGGAGAACACCGGGGTGGGAACACTGGAGCGGGAGAACACCGGGGGGAGAACACCAGGGGGAGAACACCAGGGGGAGAACACCAGGGGGAAGAACACCAGGGGGAGAACACCGGAGCGGGAGAACACCAGGGGGAGAACACCGGAGCGGGAGAACACCGGAACGGGAGAACACTGGAGCGGGAGAACACCGGAGCGGGAGAACACTGGAGCGGGAGAACACCGGAGCGGGAGAACACCGGAGTGGGAGAACACCGGGGGGAGAACACCGGAGCGGGAGAACACCAGGGGGAGAACACTGGAGCGGGAGAACACCGGAGCGGGAGAACACCGGGGGGAGAACACCAGGGGGGAGAACACCGGAGCGGGAGAACACCGGAGCGGGAGAACACCGGAGCGGGAGAACACCGGAGCGGGAGAACACTGGAGCGGGAGAACACCGGGGGGAGAACACCAGGGGGGAGAACACCATTTATTCAAGCTTGTCAGAAAGTTTGAGCAAATTTGAATCTGACTAGGTTTGGGCAAACTTCTACCTAGCGCCAGCGGTAATTTTATGAATCTGAGTCCTTTGTTTATTTCATTTCTAAGATAATCTCATCCCATTTATCGCCCTTATTGCATTTTCTTTCATTCTTTCTGCTGTCACCAATTAATTTGTTTGTGGCCTCGCTTGCTGTTGCTGTTGGTGGTGGTGTCTCAAACCTGGCCTGGATGTCTCCTTAGGTCAGGCTGTGAACGCCTATACCCAGCCTGCTCCAGGACCCTGGGACATCCAAGTGCAGCCCCCCGCCCACTTCCAGGAGCAGAGCACACACGTCAAGGTTCCTTACACCTCTTCGGTCAAGGTACGCCCCCTGCTGGGCAATGAGAGAACATACATTTTTTAGTGAAACATAGCATATGCACATCCAACTGGCTTTTTCAGGTGCAGGGCAAAAGAATGAGACAATGAATACATACTGAATACCTGCACACCAGCAAATGCTCCCCGGTGGTCGGATAATGGATTACGATTAAGTTTTTAGTCTGTGATTATCTGTGTATGGTGTGACTATGAAGTTCAGGGTGTTCAGAATGGGTTCTGTGCGAGAGAACAATGCTGAGCGACAGTGTAGTATAATGGGTGAGGGGCTGGGCTTGTAGCCTAAAGGTCACAGGTTTAGTTCCCAGGTAGGACACTGCTGTTGTACCTTTGAGCAAAGGTACTTAACCTGCATTACTTCAGTATATATCCAGCTGTATAAATGGATGCAGTGTAAAAAAATAAAAATAAAAAGTTGTGTAAGTCTCTGAGGATAAGAGCGCCTGCTTAATGCTGTGTGTAACATACTGTAATGATTACACTCCATCACACACGCAGTCTCGTTCCTGCAGGAATGCCATGAGTGCCGGGGCCAGGGCAGGGAGCCCTGCACAGAATGCGCCTTACGTAAGGCCCCAACTCCTCCTCTCCTCTCCTCTCCCTCCCTCCCTCTGTCTCTCCCTCCCTCTCTCCCTCCCTCCCTCCGTCTCTCCCACCCTCCGCCTCTCCCTCCCTCCCTCCTTCCCTCCGTCTCTCCCTCCCACCGTCCCCCCCCTCCAGTCCCTCCCTCCCTCCCTCCCGTCCTTCCCCTCCCCCCCTCCGTCTCTCCGCTCCGTCCCACCCTCCTCCCTACCTCCGTCCTCTCCTCCCTCCCTTCCCTCCCTCCCTCCCTCCCTCCCGTTTCCTCTCCCTCTCCTCCCGACCCTCCGGCTCCCCTCTCCCTCCCCCCCCCTCCCTCCCCCCCACCCCCCCCCCTCTCCCTCCCCCGTCCCTCCCCTCCCTCCCTCTCCGTCTCTCTCCCTCCCTCCCTCCCTCCCTCCCGTCTCTCCGTCCTCCCTCCTTTCCCCTCCGTTTCCCCTCCCTCCCTCCGTCTCTCCCCCCTCCGTCCCTCCCTCCCTCCGTCTCTCCCCCCCCCTCCGTCCCCCCTCCCTCCCTCCCTCCGTCCTCCCACACCTCTCCCTCCTCCCTCCCCCCTCCCTCCCTCCCTCCGTCTCTCCCGCCCTCCCTCCCTCCCTCCGTTCCCTCCCTCCCTCCCCTCCTCTCCCCCTCCTCCCTCCCTCCTCTCCCTCCCTCCCTCCCTCTCCCCCTCCCTCTCCCACCCTCCCCCTCCCTTCCCTCCCTCCCTCCCTCCGTCTCTCCCACCCTCCCTCCCCTCTCCCTCCCTCCCTCCCTCCGTCTCTCCCTCCCCACCCTCCGTTTCCCGTCCCTCCCTCTCCCTCTCCCTCCCTCCCTCCTTCCCTCCCTCCCTCCCTCCCCTAACCTCCGTCTCTCCTCCCTCCGTCTCTCTCTCCCTCCTCCCCTCCTCCCCTCTCCGTCTCTCCATCCCTCCTCCTCTCCCCACCCTCCGTCTCCCTCCCTCCCTCCCGCCTCTCCCGTACCTCTCCCACCCTCCGTCCCTCCCTCCCTCCCCCTCTCCTCCGTCTTCTCCCCCTACTCCGTCCCTCCCTCCCTCCCTCCCTCCCTCCCTCCCTCCCTCCCTAAGCCTCCGTCTCCCTCCCCGCTCCCACCCTCCGTCCTCTCCCTCCCTCCCTCCCTCCCTCCCTCTTCCCTCCCTCCCTCCCTCCGTCCCTCCCTCCCTCCCCTCCCTCCCCTCCCTCCCTCCCCTCTCCCCTCCCTCCCTCCCTCCCTCCCTCCCTCTCTCCCTCCCTCCCACCCTCCGTCTCTCCCTCCCTCCTCCCCCCGCCCTCCCTCCCTCCCTCCCTCCGTCTCTCCCTCCCTCCCTCCCTCCCACCCTCCGTCTCTCCCTCCCTCCCTCCGTCTCTCCCACTCTCCACCTCTCCCTCCCTCCCCTCTGCTCTCCCTCCGTCCCTCCGTCTCTCTCTCTCCCTCCCTCCCTCCGTCTGTCCCACCCTCCGCCTCTCCCTCCCTCCCTCTGCCTTTCCCTCCCTCCCTCCGTCTCTTCCTCCCTCCCTCCATCTCTCCCTCCCTCCTTCCGTCTCTCCTCCGCCTCTCCCTCCCTCCCTCCATCTCTCCCTCCCTCCCTCTGCCTCTCCCTCCCTCCTTCCCTTCACCTTCAGGACACTTTGAGGTGCATCTCGCTGAATTTACCATACCTGAGGTAATGGCAGTTCACACAGCTGAACAAAGCTGGTTTCCTTTCTCATTGCGTGTATTAATATTAATTTTTTGGTACGTCCGCACCCTGTCCCACACAGAAAGTGTGCTGGGTGTGCAATGGGGCTGGAGTGCGGACCGGGGACGACCAGTGCAACCACTGTAACGGGAGAGGAAGAGAAAAGTGAGTGGGCCAATTCCTGGATTTGGGTGATATTCCATAAAATTCCCAGCCCTGATATTCCATAAAATTCCTCGCCCTGGTCCTGGAGAACTACAGGATCTGCTGTTTGTGTCCTTATTCTGCACTGAACTGATCAACAGAAGCAGGTGATGCCACAGTAAAATATTCATAAGTGCACTTAGTCAAACTCACAGCTGTCGAGATCAGAGATATTCTCTCTTACTTCTGGAGAGCTGCAGAAAATGTGTCTGTTGTATATTTTGTTGGGCAGTAGTTGAAGAGTTGTTTGAAGCAGTTTATTTCACAGTGAACACACCTCACCTGATTTTGTCAATCTGAATTGATTTCCTGCTTTTATGGTGTACACTACCGGTCAAAGGTTTTTGTGCATGCATTATTTTCAAGCAATCAGAGATTTGAAAAAATAAATGAACACCTTTTTATTTGACAAAAAAGACATCTAATTCTTAGATTTAATTTTTCAGCCAAACATTACTTTTTGAACTCAGAAATGTAGGTCACTATTCTGTAAAGTAAAAGATTCCTTTTAACTTCTGACTATTCACTCCTTACCTTGTGCCATTTGAAATCATTTACAGGAGTTAATCTGCTTAAAGTTCACAAAAATCAGAGCAGCAAAACACGAGTGAAGTGTGCCAAAGCCTTTGAGCGGAAGCGTAGCTCTCCGGGACCAGCGATTGAGAGCCCTGATCGGGGGCACCGTTCCCCTGCCGGCTGAAATTCACACAGCGCCCCTGTCCTGCCCTCTTTCCCCGCAGCTGCTCCGGGTGCCAGGGGCACGGGTCCAAACAGTGCAACGCCTGCAGAGGCAAACGGCAGCTCCACGTCTACATCCAACTCAACGTCAAATGGCGAGTCTCTCACCTCCGACTGGCGTCGCGCTCGCGTCCGCTCAGGCGTCCGCTCAGGCGGCTAAACGTAGGACCAGCGCGAGATTAGCCTCGGGCCAGACGTACACCCCCTCCCCACCCCCTCCCCACTCCCTCCTGCTTTTCCTGACACGCTCATATAGGAGCGCACAAACTCGGTGAAGACTGGCTGGAAGCGAGTAGCACTTCTGACTGGAAAACGGTTTCTGCGGTAAACTCCCCGTGAGAATCTGGCCAGTGTCTAAGCTGGTGAGGGGGTTTTAATCTTTTTGAGATCTGACCATTTGGGTTCCAGGACTAGTGCCTGATAGCCCTTTCAGAAGGCATCAGCAAGAAAAATCGGTCAGAGTAGTCCTCATGAGAGATGTCTTCTTGTAAAAAACTTCGTTGTTTTTTTTTAAAAGATCTGTACAGCATGTTGCGGTGTCATTTTATAACCATGGTTGAATGCATTCTGTGTGGAATTAAATTTTGTATGGTTTGCAGATCTTGTTTTCTGTACAGCTAAGCCTAAGATAGATATACTTGTGGTTTCAAATTCTTAATATTCTTCTTAACATTTCTGTCTACACTCTCCAGGACCAATAACAAGGATGACTTTGTCGTGGAACAGTCAAGTGGTTTGAAGGTTGAGAACTTGAACTCGGTGTCTGGGAAAGAACTCTTCAAAGACACGCAGTACCTGGTATTGAGCCTGTCTCTGACCCTAACTCACCACTAGTGTGTGTGCGTGTCCACGTGTGCTTGCGTGTGTCTGGGCCAAACTGCCATCGGTCACAAGGGACGCTGTAGCCGGTGGTTGTGGGTAACGGAGTCAGTTTGCTGTGCTGTAGTTCAGTGTGAGGCTTGAGCTGTGGAATGTAGTCTCGCTCTGGAATGTATCAGATGATTCAGGTGCGGCTCCAGCAACACTAAACCAACCTGGGTGCAATATTCATTACAACGGGAGTAACTCTGTGCATGCTGCGAAAACTAGAAAAATCTCGTAGTATGACAGATCATTGCAAATCCCCGCCCCCACCCCCCCTTCCCCCCCCCCCCCCCACAACTGCATGGTATAGATACCTCTGAGCTGAAAGGAAGTGCGTGGGGTAATGAGCAGTTTCCCAAACTCTCTGAACCCATGAGTCCCGCTTAATTTACTGGGATGACCCGCCCACACCCCTTTATTAATGTTTACCCTTATGAAGTTTCCTTACGAAGCCTTATTAATGCGCAAATACAGAAACGTCACCTCACCGCCTGTACCCCTCTCACAGTCCACCTCAACGCCTGTACCCCTCTCACAGTCCACCTCAACGCCTGTCCCCCTCTCACAGTCCACCTCAACGCCTGTACCCCTCTCACAGTCCACCTCAACGCCTGTACCCCTCTCACAGTCCACCTCAACGCCTGTACCCCTCTCACAGTCCACCTCAACGCCTGTCCCCCTCTCACAGTCCACCGGGCGGGTCCAACCCACGGTTTGGGAAGGGAACAGCGGGGGGGGGGGGGGGGGTAAGTAAGGGGTGCAGGACTGCGCCAGGGTAATGATCTAACCTGGCGATTCCTGGTGTCCTGTGTGGTGCAGGTGTTCCCGGTGATGGGGTTCCCCGATCCGGCGGTGGGACAGGCCGCAGAAAGGCTAGTGAGGGAACATCAGAACAAGTACTCCCAATCAGCACGCATCCTGCAGCAGGTACGTCCCCCGACTCGCTTCCGCCCCGCCCCCCCAACTCCACTCGGCCCCTCCCGCTCCGCCCCGGCCCCCTTGCTTTGCCCCGCCCCCCCCACTCCCACTCCGGCCCCTCCCGCTTTGCCCTGGCCTCTCCCACTCCTGCCCCTCCCCCTTTGCCCCGGCCCCTCCCACTCCGGCCCCTCCCACTTTGCCCTGGCCCCTCCCGCTCCGGCCCCTCCCGCTTTGCCCCGGCCCCTCCCACTCCGGCCCCTCCCGCTTTGCCTTGGCCCCTCCCACTCCTGCCCCTCCCGCTTTGCCTCGGCCCCTCCCACTCTGGCCCCTCCCGCTTTGCCCCGGCCCCTCCCGCTCCAGCCCCTTCCGCTTTGCCCCGGCCCCTCCCACTCCAGCCCCTTCCGCTTTGCCCCGGCCCCTCCCGATCCTCTGTAGCCCCTCCCGTTCTTTTTTTTCCCTAAAGGCAGCCTTTGGGGAAGTTTTAATGTCAATAATTATTTTTTAACCTGACAGGCACAACCTCATCCAGATCTCTTGTACACGCACTTCAGTGCTAACTTTAAAACGCATGTGATCAGTCACTCTTACACCTAAAAGATGATGCTAAAAAGATAACTTTTCCAATGTTTCTCTCCTTTTAGCGACAGACTATAGAATTGATTCCCATCACCAAAGTGACGTACAAGTGGAAAGGCGGGACACACACCTACTTTGTCTATGGGAACGAGTTCCTGGTCAGCACCGAGGACTACCCAGCTACCTGCTGTTGCACTGTCATGTAATTACTCCTTGTGTATGAAAACAATGATGACTGTACTAAATTGCTGCCAAACCATAGATATTCACCCTCTGTATGCAATATACCATAGAATAGTATAGCAAAGCATAATAGAATGCAAAATTTAGGTTAGGCAGCTGTTGATTACTTTAGGAGTCGAGTATTTTATGCAGAGTTATGACTATATAAATATGTCTACGTGTGTATTCGAAACAGATTAACCTACATCTATCTCTTTTTGCATGCGTCATCTCATTGTGGAATTGGCAGTTGCAAATTATGCCTTGTGTTTTTGAGTGCAAAGGTCAGCCACTGATACTAGTTGAGAGCCAAAAAAGTCTGAAAATGTATTCATTGGTTGTGAGCGTTTACCTCTTTGCAGAAATGGTGCAACTGGGACTAGCTCGCTTGCTAACATCCAAAAAACAAAGCTGTGTGTATTTCGTTAGCTGCTGGTGGGAGCTTATGATGTAGAAAAGAGTTTGTTGGCTATCTGGCCAAGTTAAATGTGGAAAAACTAAAAGTAACATGTTAGAAATGCTTTGGGTAGTGAAAGAGCTGGTTTGCACTGTATATTATGGGATTTTGAAGGTGAGAGCTTTCATTGTGTCAGACGGACAAGGAACTGTGACTTCCCTACATCTAAGGAACAGAGTGGCCAAATAATTCTGTTACAAAGCTGCTATTCATGACCCTTTGGCCATCCACAACCTGGAGAGTTTCAGCAAATGATGTTGCATCTGGAATGTCTTTCATTCTGAAATGTGTGTTTTATTGTACTGAAGTTATCCTTACTTGTGTGATGTGAAACAGAATACCAGTTAACCTCAGAACTTTTAACCCATCTCCACAGTCCTAAGTGCCAATAAACAGGAAAACAGGAAACTATTCACTCTCTTTAAAAATGATTACATTGACTTTTGACTTTTCCTCGGTGGGGTTGGGGGGGGGGGGGGTCCAGGGCTATGGTTATCATGTAAAGTATTCTGGCAGTCTGTTAATTTTTTTAAATTATATATATGTGAAAGGTGCCTATAAAACTTATATAAAACATTTAATCAGAAGATGGCTGAATCTAACCTTTACTGGACTTTTACTGCCTTTTAAATGTAATTCTGATCTATTCATGTTTGTGCTGTATTGATTTGGCACATTGGGTAGAGTACCACTACTGTCAAGATACGAGGTGCTGAAGACCATCATTGGGTGGTCGTCGTTGGGTGATCTTCACAAAAGGCCGAGCTAGTCTTTTAATCTTCCGCATCATTTTTTAAAACTGTTGAAGCCTTGAATTTCAAGTGAAAGGTTCAGCCACACATTATTCACCCTCTGTACACAATGTACAGGTCTGATGCAACGAGGAGTGGCAACCACAGAAATGTACTCAGTGAGGTTTGACAAGCCTGAAGTAAATCTGGTATTTAGACTGGGTCTAAAGTATTCTTCTCTCTATAACCACTGGTTTCCCTCTGGAAGCTGCCTTTAAAGCCTGGACGGCCAGATTGAGATGCACGTCGTGTCAATAAGTGTTGTAGCCTATACAGAAATAAAGATGCAAAAATGTGTAAATCACCAATAAATAAAATGGAAATGATCAGATTTTGAGTTGTTTATAATTATTATTGCTGAGGTGCATCCATTTTTAACACAGGAGACTGCTGAGAAACCAGTACATGTTTTTATAATGAGCAGGCTTGACTGCTGTAATGCCCTTTCTCATCTGTCATTATCCATTATCAGTCATTTACAGTTTGTCCAAAACCCTGCTGCTCGTTTATTGAACCAAAGAAGAGAGCACACACAACTCCTGTTTCAAAAGAACTTTGTTGACTACCTATTCGTTATAGGATTATTTTAAAATTCTTATTTTATCTAACGAGTCTCTTCATCGCCTTAAATTTTATTTTATTGCCTCTTTTACATTTTGTTGTATTTCTTTGTATGTTCTGAATTTATCTGTTCTTTTAATTCATGGTGAAGCAGTTTGTGTAGCACTAAGGAGTATGACATCTGCTTTATAAAGTATGATTGATGGATTCCATTCAGCCACACTTGATATAGTGTATTCGTCCGTTTAAGTGTAGGAGGCCGATCAATCGGAATTGGTTCACCTCAAATATTTAAATGCCGTTCTTTATTTTTCTTTATTTTGCCCGCAGTCCTTCACTGATACGCCTTGCTGCATTATTTATTTTATTTTTAGCTCTTTGCTTTAGCTACATCCAGAAGCTTCCGGTTGTTCCCTTTCTTGTGTTTTAGCATTGACATTTCTCAAAAAAAAAAAAAAAAAAAAACAAAAAAAAAACATTCTGATGCTACTTCCGCAGAGGATGAAGTTTCGCTTTTGAAAAAGTGAAACTTTGAGCCCAGCGATGCAGAAACTTCCTGCTGTAGATGTGAGAGACCCGCAAGAAGAAATGGATAGACGCAATTTGTTAAGGTGAGCTATCGTTTAATACCCGAAATAATGATAAAGAACTTTGCGTGTAAAAGCCTTTTCTCACTGTTGAACAACGGAAGGTTACTGTTGCGCTGAGGAGAGCAATGCCGATCGGGAATATGTTTTCTGAGAATACACTGCTGTGTGCGTCTGAGCGGAATTTCCTCATTTCACCGAGTTATAGCCTAAATCGTCGTAGGTGGATGTTTTAATGTCGAAATGTATTTGACAGCTACGCTGTGTTTCATTATTTCTGAGGCATAGTTCTGCACCAGCAGGCTATCCTATAAATTAGCGATGAATTGTCATCGATGGAAATTAGGACTATTCTTCTTCTTCTTCTTTCGGCTGCTCCCGTTAGGGGTCGCCACAGCGGATCAGATACGCATATTTTGATTTGGCATATTTGGCATATGTTTTTACATCGGATGCCCTTCCCGACGCAACCCTTCCCATTAATCCGGGCTTGGGACCGGCACTAGGAATGCACTGGGTTGCGCATCCCCAGTGGCTGGGACTGGGTTATGGAAATTAAGACTAATAGCCTAAGGTTAGGATACAATCAGCATTTGTCAGCAGTTTAATCACGTGGATTGAACCGAGTGTTAAAGTTCCGGCCTAACTTTGATTTCTTCCCATCCAAAGGGAATGTCCAGTTAATGCATTAATAAAGAAGAAAGTGGTCAGATGCTGTCGTTTAAATTTACTTAAGCTTACGGGTAAATAGTTTCATACATGGGTAAACCGATGTCGGTTAACATCATCGAGTTATGAGCCAAACATGGGTACAAAATACTTCAATCTATTTCACGTTTAATTTAATTAAATCAGGTGTATGGTTGGGACCAGCAACGTTTTATGACAGGCTGGAATTACTTTACTGATTTTCACGTTTGAATAGTACGTGTGTATTTTGTCAAGTATTTAAGAAATATTAAGCATACTCAAATGGGGAAATTCCGGATGGCACATTAGACTACGCTGTGCAGGATACTGTGAACTGTATTTCCGTATTTCAAAATTGAAATTTCGTAATGAATGTCATGGTATTTTTATCATTTATAATGATGACAGTTAGCATGCTACGCAGATGGGAGTGATGAGGTAGTGTGTAAAACTTGCATACTGTATACCTGGGGTGCAAATCAAATGACTTTTGTTCCCAGCAATTACCTCAGTTTTAGTTTTCCGACCGCTCTATAAACTACGCTGGTTTACTCCCTGTACCTGAGCTCAGAAAAATCTTTTTGATACGTTGGCAGTCTGCGGCTGTAGCTGATTGAGCTAATTAAATAAGAGCAGTTGGCACAAAATCCTGAAACGGATTGGCCCTTGTTGTGGACTAGGGCCGTTCCGTTATATTTCATTATCAGCTATTCCCCCCTCAACATTTCATTGAAATACTTTGAAATCTAATAGCTTTGATCTTTGAATTCACCAATAGTGAAGGTTGTTTCATCGGTTTAAATGAATGATGAATGTAATGTAAAACGAATGTGCATTGTTGGTCATACTGGCTGCCACTGGACTGTGATTGCTTCATCGACCGAACAAGGGCCTCAGCATTACGAAAGGGGATGGACGTACATTTCCCACACTTGCCACACTTGCCAAATGCTCAACAAAAAAACTGAAACTGAAACGGTTAATAATCTGTCTTCTTGTCTTGTCAGTGACCAAGATGACAACCCAATACCGCAATATCAAAGTGTCCCCAGCTCAGGTATTTTTAATAACACTGTTAATGATACATTTTTCATTTATGATGATCACAAACATGTGGAAAAAAAAATCTCTGAACACAAGTAAATTATATTTTTATTTCTCAATATTCTTTTCAGTGCTGTTTGTTTCTAAGCTTTTACAAACTGACAGAACAAGTATATAAACAGTAAAAAAAAGACCTTATCATGGTGTAATGATACTCTCTGTAGATCTTGTTTGAAGTATTCAAACAAGGAAGTGCGAGGCCATCTTTATTACTATGCTGCAACCTTATTGGCAGAATGGTCTGGATTTGTGGAGTCAGCAGCATTGCTGCGAAGTGATCATTATTGCCACACAGTTTAAAATAAGTTAATCAGACACAAAAGGCACAAATCAGTGTTTGTGTTTTAGTCAATATTTCATATTTATTAAACACAGGTAAAAGCCAACTACAGAGAAATTACACTAAAGCTAACATGTCTGAAAATGAGAAGAACATGAATAAAGAATGTATGAATGCAAGGCTTATGAACAGAGGAGAAACAGGCTTTAAAATAAAGGATCAAATTTTGCTGTGACCTTTCACCAGGGTCCCAACTTATCAGCTAGGTTCCATACAGTGCACAGTAAACAGTCTTGGTTCATTATAGAAGCTTTGCTTGCTTGGCCTGAAAGAACTTCTCTTATTGAGCTGAAACCGCAGCTAGGCAAAGATAGAAGTAAGTAACAAAAGGAGAAAACAAATGCTGTTTGTTTGCATGCAGGGCCTGTGGATCCAAACCAGCCAGAGGCTGGCGGGGCTACAGCGCCCCCTGCAGACATGATGGATAAAGTGCCAGGTTATGAAGGCATAGGAGTGGGAGGACATGGTGAGTGATGGCATGCTAGCGTCTGTCATAAGTGAGCTGTGCTACACTGAAGAAGCAGCAGGTCCCTACTTTACAGTGTTTTCTCTTTTCCCTCTTATCTGTCAACGCCAGACCTGCCTTACCAGGGTCCACCCCAGGCTCCAGGCCCCGGAAGCCCGGGCCCACCAGTCGGTGACTGGCGGTAAGGAAATTAGCCCGTTCTCAGTAAATGCCTGGAGAAATAATCCTCCTGCAGATGCTAGCAGGAATAACACAGATTAATGTGAAAAATGCGCAAACAGAGTTGATCGCCGACTCAGTTGCATTTGGAAGTAATATAGATACTCAATGTGACATTGAGCGTTTACAATCAAAGAAGTCTCTTCCTCCATCTTCGACCCAGCCCACTCACTCGCACTGAGTCACTGACAAATTCATTAGACACTACCGGTAAATGTCTCCCATCAATTGCTCGGACCGGACATTTGGCTACATTGTCCAGTCGGGACCACGATCTGCGCAGGTACAAATAGTTTGAAAACCGGACATTCTGGTCAAAAACTGGACATATGGCGGCCCTAACTGCATAGCTAGAGGTAAACTTACAGGTCCAATAGAAAACGTCACTTTTCATCTCCCTGGCAAACTTCAGCTGACGCCACTGTGGAAAAGTAATTCCAAAGTTACAGTAACTCTTAGTTATTGAATGAGCCCTGTCGGTTTGTCTTTTTGCTTCACTGTGTCTGGGTTATTACAGCAGCTAGCTACCTACAGCAGCAAACACTCCACTGAGATCTGATCCCAAACCACAGGCCCTGTAGGCCACACCCACCCCTCCCCACACACAAAAGAGAGCCACGCCCAGAAACATCCTGAACACATTTTAGAATAACAAATACAGGTAAAGGTGCACAGATTTGGCAGAAGTGCATAAAGACAGATATTGCCAGTGCATCATAGATATGCCTTATAGATATGTGAAAATCCTGCTTAGTTTGCCTTTAAAGTGAGGAAAGGAGGCTCTGCTTTTCTTGTGGTGCATCCACATCTTCCTCATCCTTGCTATAATTTATGTCACAATCTGTTATTAAAGGTGCTTTTGTCAATAAACCCCCCCCCCCCCCCCCCATCCCTCCTAAACCTGGGTGACATACACTGTCTGGCCAAAAAAAAAAAGTCGCACTCTATTTTGTTGGACCGCCTTTAGCTTTGATTATGGCGCGCATTCGTTGTGGCATTGTTTCGACAACCTTTTGCAACATCACAACATTTATTTCCGTCCAGAATTGCATTAATTTTTGGCCGAGATCTCCTGTATTGACGACAGGAGAGTCGAACCACTCCGTAAAGTCTTCTCCAGCACATCCCAAAGACTTTCAAATGGGGTTAAGGTCAGGACTCTGGTGGCCAATTCATGTGTGAAAATGTCCTCATGCTCCCAGAACCACTCTTTCACAATGAATCTTGGAATTGTCGTCCTGGAATATGCCCGTGCCGTCAGGGAAGAAAAAGTCCATTGATGGGATATCCTGGTCATTCAGTACATTCAGGTACTCAGCTGACTTCATTTTATTGCCGCATAATGTTGCTGAGCCTAGACCTGACCCATTGAAGCAACCCCAGATCATAACACTGCCTCCAGAGGCTTGTACAGTGGGCACTGTCCAAAAAAATCCAAACAGCGACTTTTTTTTTGGGCAGGCAGTGTACATTCAAAAAGTGTCGATTTTCACTACTACTCAGAATGGCGTTCTTTCATATAATCATTGGTAGTTCCTTGAAATTCTCAGGAATCCACGTCAAAGTCTTAAAATTTTACTATGATCTGCAGAAGTAGCTTTGCATGTCTTTCATAGCCAAATTGCCTTATCTCCTCTAGCTTTGCCTATCTCATGTAGATTATAAGTCATTGATTAAAATCTTCCTCTCCCCAAAGCATGCAGAATTGGTACTTTTATTGTCCCACACACCTCTGGCTCAAGGATTGTCCAATGAGTGTTCAGGAAAATTGTCTTCCTAAACGTGTGAATAAAATGGAGCTCCCTTTCACTGTATTTATTTCCCAGAATTCCCTCAATCAGCGAAGAGGTGGCAAAAGAGGCTTTTTTGGAGTATGCTGCCAGCAAGTGCTGCTACAGCAAAGGCCCCGCGAAAGAGATGGTCTTCACTGACCTGCAGGCCCACAACACATACAGGGTCAGTGCGGATGGCCCAAGGGCAGAGACTGATGGGTCAAGCTTAGGGCTGACTGTGGCTACTAGCTGTGTCTACTCCATGACACTCTTTTCACTATGGTAGCATCCATGCTATTCTTTTCACTATCGTAGGATCCATGCTATTCTTTTCACTATCGTAGGATCCATGCTATTCTTTTCATTATGGTAGCAGCCATGCTACTCTTTTCACTATCGTAGCATCCATGCTATTCTTTTCACTATCGTAGCACCCGTGCTGTTCTTTTCACTATGGTACCACCCATGCTGTGCTTTTCACTATGGTAGCTAGTAATCTGTACTGTATGTTTGTAGTTAGTCACAATCAATGATGTCACAGGAATCACCTGTGTAAGGGCTGTTGGTCTATTGCACCTTCTCACAGTACCGGCTGGAGACCTTCACTGAATCCCGCTCTACGAAATGGGCCAGCGAGCCGTACACGGGTAAGAAAAGCACGCCGCTGGGATTACACTTCCTGTAGACACGTGTGTGCGCACGCGTGTGTGTGTGTGTGTGCGTACGTGTGTGTGTGTGTACGTGTGTGTGCATGCGTGCGCGCGCACGAGTGTGTGTATTAGTATGTTGGTGAGTGTGAGCATGCGTGTATATATATGCGCATATGTGTTTCAGTGTGTGTAGGTTTATGTGTGTGTGTGTGTGTGTGTGTGTGTGAGAGAGAGAGAGAGAGAGAGAGAGAGAGAGAGTAAATGCTTTGCAGGGTTAGCACTAGTCTGAAGGCCTGCTCTGCCTCACAGGTCAGATAGTGGATGGGTATATGGGCGTGCCTCCGGGACCCTGGGATATCGCTGTTAGTTTTCCAGCCTTGTTTCAGGACAACAAAAAGGAGGTCCGCGTTCCCCACACCTCCTCTGTAAAGGTACGGCAGTAATAACATTCCCCTCACACTCCTCTATAACGGTACGGCAGTAATAACATTCCCCTCACACTCCTCTATAACAGTACGGAAGTAATAACATTCCCCTCACACTCCTCTATAACGGTACGGCAGTAATAACATTCCCCTCACACTCCCCTGTATAGTGGGATATATTGTAGTTTTCATATAAATACCAGCATATTGGTATAGTGGGATATACTGTAGTTTTCATATAAATACCAGCATATTGGTATAGTGGTATATACTGTACTTTTCATATAAATACCAGCATATTTGTATAGTGGGATATACTGTAGTTTTTATGTAAATACCAGCATATTGGTATAGTGGGATATACTGTAGTTTTCATATAAATACCAGCATATTGGTATAGTGGGATATACTGTAGTTTTCATGTAAAAACCAGCATACTGGTATAGTGGAATATACTGTAATTTTCATATAAATACCAGCATATTGGTATAGTGGGATATACTGTAGTTTTCATGTAAATACCAGCATGTTGGTATAGTGGGATATACTGTAGTTTTCATGTAAATACCAGCATACTGGAATAGTGGGATATACTGTAGTTGTATCATAAATACCAGCATATTGGTATAGTGGGATATACTGTAGTTTTCATGTAAATACCAGCCTATTGGTATAGTGGGATATACTGTAGTTTTAGTATAAATACCGGCAGATTGGAGTAGTGGGACACTGTAGTTTTAGCATAAATACCAGCAGATTGGCGTAGTGGGATATATTGTAGTTTTCATGTAAATACCATCATATTGGAGTAGTGGGATATACTGTAGTTTTCTTATAAATGCCAGCGGATTGGATTGGAGTAGTGGGATATACTGTAGTTTTAGCATAAATGCCAGCAGATTGGATTGGAGTAGTGGGATATACTGTAGTTTTAGCATAAATGCCAGCAGATTGGATTGGAGTAGTGGGATATACTGCAGCTTTATTAGAAATGCCAGCAGATTGGATTGGAGTAGTGGGATATACTGTAGTTTTAGTATAAATACCAGCAGATTGGGTGTTCTTTCTGTCTCTGTCATGTTGTCTGTTTTCAAAGCTCATATGTGCTGCAGTGGAAATTCTCCTCTAATGACCTTTTCTCCTCCCCTTAGGGTTGTCACTCTTGCATGACTCTCGGCCGAAATCCTTGTAAGAAGTGTGTGACGTCAGGAATGGTAATGCCTTTTTCTTTTCCACCACCATTACAAATGTTGATTAGACCTGAGTGAAAACAATATTTCACATGCATTAACACTTAAGGCACAAGGAAAATTCCAGCAGATTAGTTTCACTGATATTCGGAGGCAAATTGTTCTTTCGTTTGATCTTGTGATTTGAAATGGCGATGTTTCATTGAAAATTCTCTGGGATCTGCCGGGTTTCTCAAATTTTACCAGGAACGAAAGGGGTCCAGCGTTTTCGAACACATCTTCTTCACATCTTAAACGCTGATGAGAGCAAGCGGCTGTGGCCTTGGTGGCCTGTTCGCTGTAGGCCTGTATGGGAGGATTATCGTGTGTGTCTCTGTCCCGCCTGTGCCCACCGCATGATAAAGACCCTGCAGGCTCGTTTCTCCCCATGTGGGCGCGGTCGCAGACCTGTGCGTCTCGGCCGAGTCCGCAGCTGTGTTGCACACGTGCGTTTTGACCCCAGTCTGCGCGTCACGGTAACAGGCCGTCGCCATGGTTTCAGATGCAGTGCTGGGTGTGCAACGGCTCCGGGAGGCGTTTCTCTGACGACCGCTGCAGCCACTGCAACGGCCTCGGCCGCGTACGGTGAGCGCCGGCCTCCGCCCGGACATCGCCGCGGAACGCGCCGGAACCCCGGCCGAGCCGAAGGGCGGAGCGGTGCTTACTGACGCTCTGTGTCTCCCAGGTGCACGTCCTGCGCGGGCGTCGGCTCAAGCATCTGCGGGACATGCCAGGGGAAGGGACAGCTCCTGTGCTTCATTAAGCTCGTGGTGAAATGGTAACGCCAACAACCTCAATCATGTTTTACATCGGAGTCGGTAGTTTCACTACTGAGGTTACACGTGTTTTCAGTTCATTTCAATTCGCCCAGCTCAAAAATTGGAAGACTTTTCACAGAAATTATTATTCATTCTTCGGTTTATAAATGGACTTCAGTAAATTTGCTGAATTGACTGAACTTAAATGCTGTGTAAATGTACACACACATACAGACACAAATCACACACGCAAACACAGTTTTTCTGACCAGTGTAATGTTATACTTAATAAGGTATTAAGCCAGCTCTGAACACAAAATCATAGGAACCGCTGTGGTTTCCATAGGAACATGTGTATTGGACTGAGATTTTATTTTATTTTTTTCTTCTTCCTGCTCGCTTCAGGAAAAACAACGTGTTTGAGAGTGTGATAGACAGGCAGTCGGGTTTGCCAATGGACCGGATCAGCGCCGTTACCGGGGAGACCATGTTCACTGACATGAGCCCTGTGGTAAAAACAAAACACCTTAATTTACACCAGAACTGCACTCTCACCAGCACCTTTATTTTAATGGAGGCCATCATTACTTCATACGCATACTTTCATACTTTCATTTATTTGTGTAAATAAATATAAGTATGCCCTAGAACTTTCGTTTTTTAAATCAGAGAATTTATCTGGATCTTTATCATTTTGAATTTTAAAAACCTGGATTAAAAAATCTGTGAAAAAATTTAACTGTGATAATATCTACAGTAGGTGATAATCGGAGTTTGTTTTGAATAGCTGCATATTGCTTGTATGGCGTTGTAGTGCACATCAAATCACAATTATAGATGACTTCATTACAAATCCAATACTGGAACATGCTGTGCTTTGTGTCGCTATAAGGAGCAACTGTTATTTGTTAATAAATGGTCACAATAAAACATTGCTGAATATGTTTTAACATTCAGCGGTTATATATTGGCAGATATATTTCAGTGGTTATACATGTTTTTAAACATGGTTATGATGTGCTGAAAACAACGTTAGGGTGAAAATGACCAAAATCCAAAAGCCTCTTTGAGCTGTAAGCAGTGGGCTTTTAATGGGCTCAAGTCTCATGTGTTGTGTTTGGGAAAGCTGAGTGAAAATCAGTTTTAGCCCTTGTGTTGTCTTCATATGATGCATGCACCCGCAAAGTTAAAAATGACCCACCCTCGACAGGCCCCCTGTGATGAAGCCTGTTCAACCCCTAATCAATATTTTAATATAATACATCAATAAATTGGTGAATAACTGTTTTCCTACTTCATCAGTCTACACCACTCATTTGTATTACAAAAATGTAAATATTAAGTGCTTTTTTAATTGAATTCTGATTTCATAACTGCAGGGTTACTAAAGACTTGTAAGACAGTCTCTGTAGCCTGATGGTGTACCGCATTTCTAAAAATATTTTTTAAAAAGGCAATGCTTTTTTGAATGGTAGGTTCAGTCCAGGAAAAGTCACCAAATTTCAAGCTTAAAAAAATACATTTGGGAGGTTTTCACAGCTGTTAAAGGTCGTTTATGACCTGAGGACAACACAACGGTTAAACAGAATACTGGCTCTTCTATATTTTGTGATTCTGCAGTTCTGACCACACTCACACCACCAACTGCAAAAAGGAAGTGCATATAGGTATAACTGGCTGAAAAGAGCATGTTTGGTAGAAAAGTTGTGTCCATAGAACAGCGCTACAGTTTTCTGTTGTGTGGACATTTTTGTTGCTTTTTGCAGGTCTACCCGGTGATTGGTTTCCCAGATAACGCCATCAACCAATCAGCAGACAGGGCTGTGAAAGAACACCAGGCCCAGTTTTTCTCCTCCTGCCGCATCCTGCAACAGGTGAGTTCAGTTCCTACACCTGCGCTGTTCTATAACAGGTGAGTTCAGTTCCTACACCTGCGCTGTTCTATAACAGGTGAGTTCAGTTCCTACACCTGCGCTGTTCTATAACAGGTGAGTTCAGTTCCTACACCTGCGCTGTTCTATAACAGGTGAGTTCAGTTCCTACACCTGCGCTGTTCTATAACAGGTGAGTTCAGTTCCTACACCTGCACCATCCTACCTCCCACATCCTTTATGTGTGCGTGTATGCATGCATGCATGTGTGTGTGTGTGTGCGTATGCGCGCACGTGCACGCACGTGTGTGTGTGTGTATAAAACACCAAAGCTTTTTCTGAGATTGAGACTTAACCCGATAGACCAAGTCCGTTTAAGGGGAGGAGATTCTTTACCTCCAGCAGTAAATAACTTCTGGCCCCCCTGATGCAAGACTGCTCTTTTCCTCCTGTGTAGAGGCAGACCATTGAACTGATCCACATCACACGTGTGCACTACAGCTGGAAGGAGAAGACTCACATCTACTTTGTGTACGGGGCTGAGCACAAAGTCTACACCGATGACTACCCTGCCAAGTGCTGCTGCTGCTCCATCCTGTGAACACACCACACGCGCTCAGTATTCATACCCTTCCTGCAGTCATCCCAGTAGCCGCGTTTCCAGAGCTACGCTAACGCCAGTTAATGACAAGCGCGCTAACACCCAGTGCGCTAACGGCAGGCCAGTTAATGACAAACACGCTAACACCCGGTGCGCTAAGGGCAGGCCAGTTAATGACAAACACGCTAACACCCGGTGCGCTAAGGGCAGGCCAGTTAGTGACAAACACGCTAACACCCGGTGCGCTAAGGGCAGGCCAGTTAATGACAAACACGCTAACACCCAGTGCGCTAACGGCAGGCCAGTTAATGACAAACACGCTAACACCCGGTGTGCTAAGGGCAGGCCAGTTAATGACAAACACGCTAACTGAAGGCGAGCTAATGACAGACTATCGAATAATAGGCGAGCTAATGCCAGACGGGCTAACGCCAGATGAGCAGCTTTGCCAGCGCATCGGCTGTGCCTCCTCCCTCTTTCACTTGGTCCTCAATGGGCCAGTTGACGTAAAGGAGTGTGGTCATGAGGAGCTATAAAAACACTTCCCTGGCGGCCTTTTCCCACCGTAAATGTGACGTTAATGGCGAGGATTCGCTGTGAGGGAGGGGTTTTGAGTTTCTCTGGCACCCCCGAGGCCTGATAATGAATGGGTGAGGAAGCATGGGCCAGCTGTCTGAACCTTTACCATGAAGCTAGCCCTGGCTAGCATCGCTGGAAACGCGGCTACTGACATGATGACACAACTCTTAATCACCTAGTGCTCAAGAGCACTTAACCTTCTGCGGTCTATGAAAGTTGAGTCTTAGGCTGTTTCCACTACTAAATATTAAAGAACTGAAAAATAATTGTTACAATTTTCCTAAACTCTGCAATCATTTTTCCGGCTATACTACTTATACACATTATACAATCAGTTGTGATTATTGCTAGTTTGCTTTAATTGTTATACTGGATAAAACGTCTTTATCCAGTATGGAAGTGCGGACCAGTGGTGAAGATAATTTTTGTACTGGAGATTACTGTGCTTCTGAGAGTTTTAGCAGTTGTTTAAATGTACGGGCTTATTTGGTAATTCATATTTTTTCAGGAAACCAAAAATCTTTTTTTTAACCTGATTTTTTTGTTCTAATAAATGTGTGCTTGTGCAATATACATGTAACTCCATTTCATTTGAACTTAGACTAACATTGCATAGCTTCTTGCATGTAATTATGAAGCATTGTATTTTAAATGCCTAACTTCACTTGACTTCCATATGGCCCAGTGCTACCTGTATATCTACCACCTCTGCCCTCCCAGCAATCTTAGCCAGAGCATCCACGTTCTCATCACCTTCCACTCCAACTTGAGCAGAAACAAACCGCCATTCCCATCCCCATGATTTCCACAATTAGACTTCAGACTATTCAATGCTGCAGCAGAATCAGAGCAAATCACTACTCAGTGTGGCTTCACCTTCTGCACCCATCCTGAGCTATGATCACAGCCATCATCCCAAGCGCTTCAGTAGCCAAACCCACTAATTGGAAGGGGTGTCCACATACTTTTAGCCATGTAGTGTACATCATCTTTCTCACCATCATTTTTTTTCCCATTATTTTACAAGTTCCATTACTTTATAAATTGGATGTCAAGGGCAATAGGCCTACAGCTGGAAGTCCTAGAGGGATCTATACCTGTGTCAAAGGATAGATTAGACCCAGCTTCGTGAGGAGGATGGTTGGGAACACTCAGAGGCTTAGGCAGTTGTAGGTCGGAAAGATGGGTTTTATTTTCCCAATTAAGGCAAAAAAAAAAAAAAAAAGCAGAAGGAAAAATAAAACAAAAGTCCAAAAGTGCAAAAATATATACAAGAAGCAAAAGAAAACGACCTGAGAGTCAAAGCAAAATAATAAGCAAATAATATGCAACTAAAGGCAAATACTCAATGATCGACTTCTGTCTAGTCAACGATTTTGTTCCTCACACAACTGAGGTAGAGCCGGAAAGCAGACGTCTGCATCCATTCCAACCCTGAGCAATTGATCTGAAGTGCTTAAATAAACCCCTCACTCCCGCCACGATTGGACTAAACCAATTACTCACCACATCACGGGGAGATTTGGGGTGAAATCAAGAAAACGCCAATAAACTGCAAAGAAGGTTAAAAATCATAATCATAAATTGTAATTATTATAAATAATAAAGCTAAATAATGACTGAGTCAAAACGGCACAAAACAGCATAAATAAAAGTTAACTGAAAGCCGTACTTCCGGCAAACACTGAGAATTAAAGAGACACAAGACGTCCGCTCTGACGCGCGCTCCCGTAGTGAGACCGACAAAAACAACAGAACAAATTGGAAGATGGTAAGACATTACAACAACCTTAATGTTAAATAAACTAAACCTTTAAACAACAAGATGGTGTCGTGTTTGGTTGTGTGGTTGAGATGAATGAACATTTAAATGAGCAAACGGGGGTATTTTGTACTGTAGCCTATGCATAAGGGAATATGTTTGTTCTCGCAGCAGCGCGATTTATTTAGATGGTGCACACATTTAAACAAACAGGTATGAACTACGGGAGTTATGGGGGTTGTGTAAAGTGAACGGATGAGCTAGCCAGGTGAATGTTAGTGCTGTGAAGGTATTAAACCAATAGTTAACCGCATACAGACATTTAACAAACACGCAAACAAAGAATTCAGTGGCAGTATTAGCTGCCGTGACGGCGAATACGCCCCGTCACAACCTGGCTGTATAAAATATTTTAAAATTGCAATGCCACTGCACTTTACTACTTCACAAGAAGCAACAGTCCTCCAACCCTTATTGTCTATCTCTGTCGCTGCTTCCATCACATTGTCTGGTGCATGTTTTATCGTCACAGAACAAACTCCGTCCTCTCTAGGAGCCGCCCACCCACATCCCTCCAGAGCCCTCGTCAGTTCATACATGCTAAACTCCACATGCATGGCCTCTCTCCTGTCTCCTTTCCTCCTCAAAACATCCCCATGCTCCTTTAACACTTCTCTACTTCATGTTTTGCTCTAACTACACAGATTGTCACATCTGTGAGCCACAGAAAATGCCCGACCAATCATGTTAGCTTTTTCTTCGTTTGTGACAGAAGCAGTGGCATCTCCCTCCACAAATCCCACAGATGCCCTTTCCCATTGGTTTTTAAAACCTTTTCCAAACTGTTCAAATTTTGGTGCTTCTTGCCAAAAGAAGGCACAAAATTCACATCACACCTCCTGTTTTGCTCTCTTAATCATTTGTCTTGCTAATGCTGGACTCCAATCATGTTTTATACTATTCCTTTCAGTCAGTCCATTTTTCAGTACGTGGAGAGCTTCAGCTCACCATTCCTCGGACAATTACAAATCTTACTGCCTTAGCACACTCATCTGCAGACCCCTCCATTTCCATATTTTGCCCTTCCCATTGGCGTAAGTGTTTAAACAGTTCCCAGTTTGCTTTTTCAAAGCACCATCTCTTGTTAGGGTCACCACTTTGTACTCTTACATCTGCATTAACCTGGCACATTACTGGATAGTGATCACTTCTGATTGTGGTTTCCCTCATTACTTCTCATTCACATCTCCCTACCATTGATGCAGATACCAATGTTAGGTCCACACATGATTCTGTGCCCCTGGCAATATGGATTCTTGTTCCACTTCCATCATTTACACTAATGCTGGCTCTCTATTATCCATGATTTCCTCTACTATATTTGCATTATTGGCTCTATGTACACTTCTTCACAGTTCATTACGGGAATTAAAATCACCACACCAAATAACCTTTCCGCCTCTATACTTACTGTTAATCCCTTCTAGCAGTGGTTAGTGATGCTACAAGGAACAACAAATAATATTTTCACTCAGCTATAAAATTTCATTACACAAATGTGTGTCTTTGTGTATGGAAATCCCACTTGACACTTACACATTTATTGTGGACCAAGATGTTCCCAGGGCTTTTTGTCTTAAAATGTGTAACTTTAAATTGTCCCCTTAATTTTTTTTTTTTTTTTATCGAAATCTTGATCAGGATCAAATATAAGGGGAGGGTCTTCCCCGTCTTACTCCACTGTAATTATTCTTTTACCTGCCGAGTTCGAACGTCTAGAATACATGCATTTTGAGTTGTTGTTTGTTGTAAACTTGTTGTTAAAATATCGTTTATTTGTTAGCAGTTTGGTACCAGGGAAATGTTTATTTATTTTGAATTGGGAGTAAAATGCACAAATAAAGGCCCCATCGTCTCAACGGCCTTCATTGGAGTTGTGAATTCCTTGCGCGTGGTCTTTTCGGGTCTTTTTCTATTTTCCAACCACTTTTCCCCGCTAGTTCTTTACAGGGGGCGGGGGATCTTGACGAAAGGGGGTGTGATTTAGAATGCTGGGGCAGGTTTGCAGCTCCCTTATTGGATTTAATCTGCGACGACCTCGTGCTTCCTTTGTGTACACAAGAAAACGACATTTAAAGCAAATAGTTTTGATAGGTCCAGATCCGCGCAATTCGGTGTTTGGCACTTCAAATGTATACGCCCACAAATCTGCTTATTAATGATGTTTTCTAAGCTTTACCGTAAACGCTACTCGTGAGTGAATGTACATTGAAAAACAAAGGGTCTGCACAGGCGGGGCTGACATTCCGTAGTTTTCCAACACAAGCTATTCTTTTCCTAACGTTGGCCGTTCATATAAAACTTTCATCCTGCGTGATTTGGTCTTAAAGAGAAGAGAGGGCGAGCATTGGCATTTTCTGAAAAAACCATGGATGAAAAAAACTATTTAGGGGATCTAGGTGAGTATTGCCTCAAAAGACTGACATTGAGACATTCCTGCTTGTTTACAGATGGCGTAGGCTATGACATTACAGTCAATATATTCGCATAGTTTTAGCTCATTTTTCGCCTGGAATGTTTTGTTTTTAACTCCTCTCCAAACCCTTGTAGCATTCAGTAGAGATCTCTGTAGATTCATGATCTTGGTATTGATCTACGGACCACAACACACTTGAGTCGTATCATTAACTAAATAGGCTAGCTAAGTGAATAAGTAAGCTAAATAAATAAATAACATTTTCAACTAGTGGTGCGAATTTAGAGAGAACTGTCTTCTACAGCTTAACGACTATTAAAATAAAGGCTGGACAACTTATATTTATGGAATTTAGCTAATATGATCGTTAGTCAAAAAATATTTTTAGCTTTAAACATCTTTCCAACAAAACGAAAATCATGGAAAGATCGAATCTATTACAAATCTGGATATATCTTGTCATTGTTATTTTTTATTTGAATTGCAGAAACAGTGCCAAAATACGCGTAAAACGGTTTCAGGGTCCGTTACACAGAAATAACTGATGCCAGTGCATGCGCTTGGGTGCGTGGATGCATGGAGATGACATAATTACGTAAAAGCATCCCAAGAGCTGTCATACCGGCTTCTCTATCTATTCTAATTTAAGCAGAACGGGTCAGTTCCAGCGTCGAGTCTACTTGCGATCTTCCAGTCATCAACCCAGTTCTTTAGGCTACCTGTTAACCTCAGGTTAAAATCCCTAGACCACAGATTCGCATTATTAATGGTCATAATCTGTGAAATAAGGATTAGCTGTTCCAGTTTGTAATGTACAACCCCAATTCCAAAAAAGTTGTGACAGTATGGAAAATGCTAATTAAACGAAAAGGAGTGAAAATACAAATTCTATTCACCCTGTACTATATTGAAAACACTACAACAGAACATTATTTGATGTTTTACTTTGTCAATTTAATTGTTTTTTGAAAATATACACTCATTTCAAATCTGATTACTGCAACACGCTCCAAATAAGTTGGTACAGTCGAGTTTTTACCACTGTGTGACATCACCATTTCTTTTAATGACACTTATTAAGCATTTTGGCACTGAAGACACCAGTTGGTTAAGATTAGCAAGTGGAAAGTTCCCCCATTCTTCCATTATGCAGGTCTTCAGCTGCGCAATTGTAGGGGGCCTTCGTTGCCGTATTTTGTGCTCCATAATGCGCCACACATTCTCAATCGGAGACAGGTCAGGACTGCAGGCAGGCCAATCTAGCACCTGCACTCTCTGCTTACGCAGCCATGCACTTGTAATCCAGACAGGTTGTGGTTTGGCGGTGTCCTGCTAGAAAATTTTGGACCTGACGCTGATAACAGCTTGGATTGTCCTTTTCCTCTTTGGCCCGGAGGACACGGCGGCTGTTTTGTCCAAAACCTATTTGAAATGTTGACTCGTCGGACCACAAAACACGCTTCCACTGTGCTACTGTCCATCTCAGATGAGACTGAGCCCAGAGAAGTTGGCTGTGGACAGTGTTGATGCATGGCTTCTTCTTCGTATAATAAAGCCTTAACTTGCATCTGTAGATGTAGCGGCAAATGATGTTGACTGACAAAGGTTTACCGAAGTATTTCCGAGCCCATGTCATGATATCCATTACGGACGCATGACGACAGACAGTGACATCTGAGGGATCGGAGATCACGCGCATTCAGAAGTGGTTTTCGGCCTTGCCCTTTTTCACACTGAGATTTGACTGGATTCCTTGAATCTTTGAATTATATTGTGGACTGTAGAGGGTGGAATGCCCAAAATCCTACCAATTTGTCTTTGGGGAACGTTGTTCTCAAAGTGCTGGATTATTCGCTGACACATCTGTTGGCAAATTGGTGAGCCTCGACTCATTCTTGCTCAGGAAGGACTAGGCCTTTCTTGGAGGCTCCTTATACACTCACCGGCCACTTCATTCGGTGACAGGAGTGGCACCCGGTGTGGTCTTCTGCTGCTGTAGCCCATCTGCTTCAGGGTTTGACGTGGTGTGCATTCAGAGATGCTGTTCTTCATACCTCGGTTGTAACGAGTGGTTATTTGAGTTACTGTTGCCTTTCTATCAGCTTGAACCAGTCTGGCCATTCTCCTCTGACCTCTGCCATCAACAAGGCATTTCCACCCAGAGAACTGCCGCTCACTGAATATTTTCTCTGTTTCGGATCATTCTCTGTAAACCCTAGAGATGGTTGTGTGTGAAAATCCCAGTAGATCAGCTGTTTCTGAAATACTCAAACCAGCCCGTCTGGCACCAACAAAATGGTAAATGGACTGCATTTATATAGCACTTTTATCCGAAGCGCTTTAAATGGTAAATGGACTGCATTTATATAGCGTTTTTATTTATGCAGTCATAGTGTAATTCTTACACTTATCTTTCAGTGATGATGCATATCACTGCTTTACAATTGATGCCTCTCATTCGCCAGAGCAGTTAGAGATTAGGTGTCTTGCTCAAGGACACTTCAACATGCCCAGAGCAGGGATCGAACCGGCAACCCTCCGACTGCCAGACAACCGCTCTTACCTCCTGAGCTATGTCGCCCCCCAACCATGCCACGTTCAAAGTCACTTAATCACCTTTCTTCCCCATTCTGATGCTTGGTTTGAACTTCAGCAGATCATCTTGACCATGTCTACATGCCTAAATGCATTGAGTTGCTGCCACGTGATTGGCTGATTAGATATTTGCGTTAACAGGTGCAGTTTGCAGTTGAACAGGTGTACCTAATGAAGTTGACAATGAGTGTATATTATAACACAATTGCCTCACCTGTACCACATCACCGTGATATTTCAACTTATCACATTGTTATTGGTCCTAAATTGCCCCTGTCCAAATTTTTTTGGAATGTGTTGCAGGCATAAGTTTCATAATAAACGTATATCTTCAAAAAAACAAAGTTAATTGGGTAAAACATAAAATACCTTGTCTTTGTACTATTCTGTTTGAATACAAGTCAAACTAAATTTCCAAATTACTGCTTTCTGTTTTAATTTGCATTTCATTTACTGTCCCAGCTTTTTTGGAATTAGGGTTGTAGTACTCTGGTCGAGGGATTGAACTTGTCATTTACATTGCGCTAAACAATGTCCGTGTAATCTCGCATACAGTATTTTAGTATACATTCATTTACTTTTCGGAATATATTTTCATATAACCCACATTTTAATACTTTTTTGTGTAAAGTGATTTGTATCCCATGGAAGAAAAGAACTATAAATATATTATTGTTGTAATGTGGTGCTGTGATAGCACAGCTGCCTTGCTACTGAAATGTCTTGAGTTTGAATCTTTATACAGTCTATGGTTTGAATCCCTGTGTGGAGCTTGTATGTCTTCCCTGTGTCTGTGTGGGTTTCCTCTGGGTACTCCAGTTTCTCTCACAGTCCAAAGACGTGCGGGTCAGGTGAACCGGAGAGTCTAAATTGCCTGTTGGCATGAGTGTGTGGGTGAATGGTGTGTGTGCCCTATGATGGTTTGGCATCCAGGGTTTACTCTTACCTCTTGCCCAATGCATGCTGGGATAGGCTCCAGCCCCCCTGTGACCCTGACCAGGAATATGTGGTTTAGATTATTAATATTGCGTGCAATATTCTGCTAGTAATACACACAGGTGTGGTGATAAAGTTTAACAGAGTTTGGCAAAAAGACAAATTTCCTTATCAAGGGTATAAGTGAATAGTCTCTGTTATATATTTTGAACTGCCTTTCCAGTCTGGTTACAATTAAATATTCCCAGTCACACACTGTGAAATATCTTGTTTGTGCAAACTATGTAGGTATCCTCTGTGGGCATTATTAAAATTGTATTATATCCCCCATGATTAGTTGGTGATACACTGAATTGTAACTCCAGGTATTTCATGTTGACATGTGGCAAATTTGCTGTAACCAGCAGATACCAAACCTAAACTCTCATCGCTGATACTCTTTCAGTGTAACTTTACTTTATTATTGTAGAGAGCAGATAAAGGTTTTTGTCCTTTAAGTGCCTAATTAAGGAATATGTCTTCGGGCAGAGAATTTATTTTCTTAGTTTTAGATTGCAGACTTTTCCAGAATTGCTTTTCCATGTTGCATACAATAGGTGAGTTGTGAAATTGGAATGGAAAGCTCGTGAAATATGTGTCTCTTTCTGATGACAGCAAAAGCTCTTGCACAGCATCGGTTTGATTAGCTTTCACTCTATGGTATGTTGGGCATGTTGTTGCAGAGATGCTTCTGTGGAAGGATCTGTCAAAAAAGAGGTGTTTCACCTTTCACCCATAAGATATTCAGACATTCAAAAGAGCCCCAATGAACACCAATTTTTGACCCAAAGTGCAATTTGTCTGTGCATAATCCAGATAATCTTAATTTCAGGCTCAACTAAGATGCTACTGTTTGCAGTCATAGTGTAATTCTTACACTTATCTTTCAGTGATGATGCGTATCACTGTCTGCTAAATGACTTCCCGAGCTCTCTCTGCATCCAACTGGAAACAAGGAGCTAAATAATGTAAACTCAATGAAACAGTCTCTCACAAAAAAAACATGTAATTGTGAGATTATAAACAGTGAATCCTACCTTGGTGGTCCCCTTTGTGTGGTGGCCACCTGTCCTTGACCACTTTTGGTACTCCCTACACTGTCTCCTGTGCAGTGTTCCCTCTGGGAACCCTGCCAATGTCATTGTTTACGTTTACAACTCGACCTCATCATCACTCTCTAGCTCTGTTTTTCCTTCTGTTAAACATGATGTCAATACGGTTTTGCACTCTCAACCTCAGTCTTGGTTGTATGTGAACATTGTAGCGGGATTTTGTTTGCTAGATCATATGTATTGTTTGTTTTTTGCTATATTGGATAGTTTTGATCGTATTGTTGCTAAATTTGTGATATTGCCAAATATCGAAAAGTTGCTTCAAAAATCTAAATCATGTCTTGGTGAAGCCTGATGTTTACAAGCATGAAAAATTCCCAACTCTTGCAAAGAGCACACTTTACCTGTCTCTGCTGAATGTCCAACCTGGCTGTCCCAATCTAGCCATCTAATCATATCTGACTTAATGACTCTCTTCTGTCAATGAACTGATATGTAGTAACTAGGTAACTAGTAAGTATTCTTCTGCCGATGGGTTCCATGAATCTCCCTTTTCCAGGACAATGGGGAACTTTGCTTGCTTCTGACATGTCAATTTCCTTTGATATTTTTACTGAGTTTGAGTCATTTGAGTTGCCAGTCTTCAGCTAGGGTACACAAACATTGAGAATCCATCCTGCGATCGTTCATATGGCAAATTTCCCCAAATGCTGAGGATAACCAACTGTTGATATGGGCAGGCCAACACAGCCTACTTTTGTTCAGTTTAGTGTGGAGCAAGCAATGCCAAAGGGGGGGGGGGAGGGGGGGGTATGGGTGCAGTAAGACCCTGTGCACATGCTAAAGGTCGCTGCTGAAAATGAGTTAAGGGGCTATAAATGCCTTCCTAAAATAGATTAACACAATATCCTACCCCTGTCTGGCGTCAGAGTGGCCTAGCTTGGCCAGGGGGGTATTTTGGGAACATTGTTCACTCTTGTTTTTCATGTTTCTCACTCGTTTTCACACAGCCCTCAGTAGCACAGCGAGAGAAGCATCATTGTGTTTGGAGAAAGGTCCTGTTTATGAGTCTAGACTGGGATTCAGACGTTCACTGATTGGCAGGAAGGCAGTTGGTGGAGCTGCACAGACTGTGTTTACCGTGTTGCACTGTTATTTTGTTGTAGAAATCCCACTGAGGATTGATCTCAGCCAAACCTGGTTCAGCCCCATTTTTATGAAGCTGTTCCTAAATGTTTGGATAACATTTGAGGTCATACGGCGTGCAGTGTTAGCAGATGAAGTCATACAGTGTGCTGTTATTGGGTAAATCATACAGTGTGCTGTTATTGGGTAAATCATACAGTGTGCTGTTAGTGGATAAATCATACAGTGTGCTGTTATTGGATAAATCATACAGTGTGTTGTTATTGGATACATCATACAGTGTGCTGTTATTGGATACATCATACAGTGTGCTGTTATTGGATAAATCATACAGTGTGCTGTTATTGGATAAATCATACAGTGTGTTGTTATTGGATAAATCATACAGTGTGCTGTTATTGGATAAATCATACAGTGTGCTGTTAGTGGATAAATCATACAGTGTGTTGTTATTGGATAAATCATACAGTGTGCTGTTATTGTATAAATCATAGTGTGCTGTTATTGGATAAATCATACAGTGTGCTGTTATTGGATAAATCATACAGTGTGCTGTTATTGGATAAATCATACAGTGTGCTGTTATTGGATAAATCATACAGTGTGCTGTTAGTGGATAAATCATACAGTGTGCTGTTAGTGTGGATAAATCATACAGTGTGCTGTTAGTGGATAAATCATACAGTGTGCTGTTATTGGATAAATCATACAGTGTGCTGTTAGTGGATAAATCATACAGTGTGCTGTTATTGGATAAATCATACAGTGTGCTGTTAGTGGATAAATCATACAGTGTGCTGTTATTGGATAAATCATACAGTGTGCTGTTATTGGATAAATCATACAGTGTGCTGTTATTGGATAAATCATACAGTGTGCTGCTGCAGTGCTCCACCACAGTCTGGCGTTATTCTGACTGGAGCCCACCTCCTCCCGCAGGAGACTCTGATTCCAATATACCAGAGGAGGGACCAACAGCGCCCCCTCCTGGCTGGCTAGAGGATGTGACGGGATATGATCAGAATCACGGAGACGAGGGTGAGTGTGGGCATGCGCTCGTTTCTGTATGCTCTGCTAGCTAGTGTAGCCACTCCAGCTATGCTTTATTCTGCGTCTGGGAACAACGTCCATATTTCTGAACATTGGGGCTGGTACAGGAGAGGGTTAATGCCACAACGATCTGTAAAAAAAATCTGGTTAGGTGGTAGCCTGATCTGCTTTGCAATTGGCTCAAAGCGTAATTGGTTACATCCACGTTTTCTTCCTGAATCCGGAATAGCTCAGATGTTTCTTCGCATTTAGAAATGTCATTTTTACAAATTGCTAAAATTTGTAAAAGGATTTTGAAAGGGAAAAGGAATCTGTAGTACTTGAATATTATATTATTTATTTTATATTGCTGATTATAGATTAACCTGAATTGAACTTCAATTTAAAAACAAATAAATTCATAATAGAAATTCACAGCTACTCAAGAAACTCTGTATTAATGAATTCTCACCAAGAAACCCAGTATTAATGAATTATCACCAAAACAATGCAGTTCACGAGCAACAAATTCACAACTGAATTTTACCATGAAAACTTTTTAAAAAAACATTGAATTTGCATTCTAATGTGTTAGTTTCATGCTCAACAAATTCAGATATATTGACATCACAAAATATTCAATCCAGATGAATGCAACTTCAAATATTTTTGCCATTCATTTTCAACAACAGGCTGGCTGTGAAATTTATTATTGAGATTATGATTATGATGTAATCAATATATATGTGTTCTTTTCCCAGCTTTTTCACTGAAGTTGTTTGATTATGATGTCCTTTATTTCAGATGGCACCGATAAGCTGTACCCTCCTCCCCCTGACTACGTGCCTGTACCTGAGAATGACAGGAACTTACAAGTCCCTACTGTCAGGTGATGCCACACATTACTGTAACTAGAAGCGTACCCCATCACGCTCTTCCCTGTGGTGTTGGGTTTTCACGTTTAGGACTAAACAGATTGAACTGGTCTATTTTAAGGGTTTCCATCTTTTTCTGGATAGCTAGTGGATCCTTGCATTGCAAGCTGGGTAATTTTTTCATCCGAAAAGTCCTGTATTTGTTTGAAACATTCCAGATTCATTTTTCGGTGTGCCCTGTGCGGGTAACGTACGTGGAAAGCCTCCTGAAGTTCAGCGGCCGTGTTTCCCACAGCGTTCCCGTGGTGTCGGAGGAGGTTGCTCGGGAAGCGCTGATGGAGTTCGTGGAGAGGAAGTGGACCTACAGGAGCAAGCCGGCCCGCGACATGACCTTTACGGACCTGAAGCCCTACACCGTGTACCGCGTACGTCCTGCCAAATATGCCTTAGATTTAGGACCAGGAGGTGCTTTCACAGACGGGACAATGGGCTGGACCAGCCCCGGAAAGTGTTTGGGAGTCTGAGGGCTGTCCTTTTAGCTCGTAATGGTAAGGTTAGCCTGAGGACAGCAGATCGTAGACCAGCTCGTCTGCTCTCAGATGCTTTATGAATACTGTAGTCTTAGGATGCCTCATATTCCCATGGTACATTGCATTACAGTCTCTTGGCAGATGTTCTTATCTACAGTGATGTACAGTGGGCTCCAGAATTATTGGCACCCTTGACAAATATGCACAAAAAATGCCATAAAAATGCTAAACTAAAAAATAATACAGTTATCGACATAAGCTTTATTTTCCAACGTGTAAACTAGTGTGCTTGATTAATGATTCATTGGAATCAAACAAAGTCTCAAATTTTTTAAGTAAAAAAAAATATTTCCCCAAAAAACAAGTTCCACAATTATTGGCACCCCTGGTTTAATACTTTGTGAAAACACCCCTGGCAAAGATGACAGCCATGAGTCTTTCCCTATAATTTGTGATAAGGTTAGAGAATGCATTTGGAGGGATTTTTGATCATTGCTCCATGTAGAACTTTTCAGAAACATTGATATCTTTGGGTTTGCACTTATGGACCCTCCCCCCCTCTTTAGTTCAGACCACAGGTTTTTGATGGAATTTAAGTCTGGAGACTGAGATGGCCATTGGAAAACATGGATGTTGATTTCACTTAAGCATTTATGTTTAGATTTTGATGTATGCTTGGAGTCATTGTCCTGCTGGACAATCTACCTATGACCAAGTCCTAGCTTCTTAGCAGAGACAACGAATTTTTCTGCCAGAATTTCCTGGTACTTTGTTGAATTCATTGTGCCATTGATCTAAAATAGTATAACATTTCTCATAGAAAACGTAGTTTCTCCACCTTTCACTTCACAGCAGTGGTGATAAAACTAACAAGAAGTAAGTGCTAGTGTGTTGTTAGCCGACTTTACTGATCCCCGCATAAGCCAATAGCACTAACCCATAGCTTTTTAATGTTACTTGGTCAGTCGAACAATAAAAATGAAAGCATTCGATTACGGTCAACGGCACCGAAAATTTCTGTTGCACCTTCAATAAATGGCAAAAGTCCCACTATAGGATTGATCATAGCACATCTTTCAGCTAGCGACTGTAATGAAGCCAGTGGTGGAAGCTGTACCAGCTCGCTTGGAAGCATATGAATCTATTTTATGTTTTTGAACTTCTGCATAATTTGGTTCTTGCCGGCTAAATAAAATTTCCATTGCATCTACAGTATACCTTTACTGCACCTCTTTTTTTCACTTTATGCATAATATGACATATTGTTTAAGTGGTAAAACATATACTCACATAGTTTTTTCTTGGCTTTTAAAAGTAATCTTGATTCTATAGTAGTATACAGTAATTAATTTAGTTCGGGAAGTGGGCAGTGGCAATGATTAGGGGCTTGGGGTGGATGGGTAGGAGGAGGTTCTATTGAAAAAGAATAGAATAGAATTTAAAAAAACGGAGGAAATGAACGTGAACTAGTTCATTTTTTGGGACTGAACGTAGTTCAGAATTCAAAATTGTGAACTATGAACGTGAACTAGTTCATTTTAATCAGTGTGAACTGAACTTTAAGCTTGCTCTTGTGAAGTGTGAACTTGCACAACACTGGTCTTCAATGTGTGTACTGAAGTAGAAACTTTTTTGTCTGTTTCTAGTACCGTTTGGAAACATACACGGAGTCCCGATCAAGCTCCTGGGAGTTCGAGCCTTACACTAGTACGTCACAAAGTAGCCACATCATAAACACATAAAATGGAAATATTTAAAATAATATCTAAAAGAGGATAAAGAATGTCGATTTTTAATGTTATTATTATCAGCATGGTAATAATAATATCTGTTGTGCTTATTGTTTGAAATATACCTTTTGGTTGTTGTTGGTATCATGGTGATGATGATGATGATGATTATTATTATAACAATAACAATGTAAAATGTTTTCTTATTTCATAACCATTCCATTATGTATGACCCCTAAGCGATATGTATAGTGTTTAAACTGACAGTGAGTGAAAGAACAGAGGGAGATCTGTGTTCCCTGTACCTGAGGACGGCCCGGCTTGTAACTCAGGGTTTGCGGGTTTGATTCCCAGCTGGCGCACGGGCACTGTAACCTTCAGCAGCATACTTAAGCTGAACCACTTCAGCTCATATCCAGCCGTGTCAATGGCCTGCATGTGTAAAGTGAGTGTAGTCGGTCTGGATGAGAGTGTATGCGAAACTCCTATTAATTCTGATGTAATGTGAATGTCACTCCCAGACCAGTTTGTGGACGGGCCGCAGTACGGGGCAAGCCCCCTTCCCTGGGACGTCCCAGTGGAGGTCCCGCCCATGTACACGGACGTGTGCTTGAAGGTGCGCGTCCCGCATTCTTCTGTTGTCAAGGTGAGGAGACCACGGGGTTCCCCAGGACCGCTTAGCACGTTGACCGCTTAGCCCGTTTAGCCTTTTGACCGCTTAGCGCATTGACCGCTTAGCGCGTTGACCGCTTAGCCCGCTTAGCGCGTTGACCGCTTAGCCCGTTTAGCGTATTGACCGCTTAGCGCGTTGACCGCTTAGCCCGTTTAGCGTATTGACCGCTTAGCGCGCTAACCGCTTAGCGCATTGACCGCTTAGCGCATTGACCACTTAGCCCATTGACCGCTTAGCGCATTGACTGCTTAGCACGCTAACCGCTTAGCGCATTGACCACTTAGCCCATTGACCGCTTAGCGTATTGACCGCTTAGCGCGCTAACCGCTTAGCGCATTGACCGCTTAGCGCATTGACCACTTAGCCCATTGACCGCTTAGCGCATTGACTGCTTAGCACGCTAACCGCTTAGCGCATTGACCACTTAGCCCATTGACCGCTTAGCGCATTGACTGCTTAGCACGCTAACCGCTTAGCGCATTGACCACTTAGCCCATTGACCGCTTAGCGCATTGACTGCTTAGCACGCTAACCGCTTAGCGCATTGACCACTTAGCCCATTGACCGCTTAGCGCATTGACTGCTTAGCACGCTAACCGCTTAGCGCATTGACCACTTAGCACGCTAATCGCTTAGTGCGTTGACCGCTTAGCCCATTGACCGCTTAGCGCAGGGATCTCAAACTCAAATCCTGGAGGGCTGCTGTGTTTGCTGGTTTCTGATGTGTTCCTGCATTTAAGTGCTTAGTTTAAGTCATTGATTGGCTAAAGAGTCCGCACACCTTGTTCCCAAGGCCATGATTGGTTGCTGATTGAAAGGAAATCACGAAAACTAGCAGACACTGCGGCCCTCTGGGGCTGGAGTTTGAGACCCCTGGCTTAGCGTGTTGACCGCTTAGCGCGTTGAGAGTTTAGCGCTTTGGGTGTTTAGCACATTGGGCGTTTAGCACGTTGGGCGTTTAATGTGGTGGAAAAGGATATGAATGAAATGCGTTTTAAATGTGCACAGAAGGCTTCTCCCCTTACAGGTGTGTCACCAGTGCCACGGCAGAGGCAAGGTCAAGTGCAATCACTGCAGAGGCAAAGGAGAGGTGTGTGACACATGCTTCTCCTGCACACGCACACTATCTCACATACAACAGTGAACACACGCATGCACTCGCATGCAACAGCAAACACGCACACACACGCACACACACGCAACAGCAAACACACACACGCACTCACACGCAACAGCAAACACACATACACGCACTCACACGCAACAGCAAACACACACGCACTCACACGCGACAGCAAACATACACACGCACTCACACGCAACAGCAAACACACACACGCACTCACACGCAACAGCAAACACACATACACACTCACACGCAACAGCAAACATACACACGCACTCACACGCAACAGCAAACACACACACGCACTCACACGCAACAGCAAACACACATACACACTCACACGCAACAGCAAACACACATACACACTCACACGCGACAGCAAACATACATACGCACTCACACGCAACAGCAAACACACACACGCACTCACACGCGACAGCAAACACACACGCACTCACGCAACAGCAAACACACATACACGCACTCACACGCAACAGCAAACACACACGCACTCACACGCGACAGCAAACATACACACGCACTCACACGCAACAGCAAACACACACACACACTCACACGCAACAGCGAACATACGCACATACTCACACGCAACAGCGAACATACACGCACTCACACGCGACAGCAAACATACACACGCACTCACACGCAACAGCAAACACACATACACACTCACACGCAACAGCAAACACACACACGCACTCACACGCAACAGCAAACACACACACGCACTCACACGCAACAACGAACACATGCAAGTACTCACACGCGACAGTGAACACGCACGTTCACGCAACAGTGAACACATGCACGCACTCACATGCACTCACACGCAACAACAAGTACACACACAAACACTGGCACACACGTGACAGCAAACACGTGCTCTTTCACACGTACATACACTCAACAGCGAACACACACACACTCACATGTGATGGGGACACACACACTCATATGTGATGGGGACACGCACACACTCACATGTGATGGACACACGCACACACTCACATGTGATGGGGACACACACGGACTCACTTGTGATTGGGGACACACACGGACTCACATGTGATAGGGGACACACACGTACATACACGTGCATGTACACGCGACAGCGAACACACAAGCATGCACTCATGTGTACACATACGTGGCAGCAAACACACGCACCAGCACACATTTAAAAAAAATCCCACATACTTGCAGGAAACATGTTATAGGTCAATATAACACAACACAAACACAAAAATGAGCGAACAGAACTGAAATGAAAATAACACATAATAGTGCATTTATGGATGGGTGTGAGTTCCGAGTTGATATTAGCCTAAATGAAGAGGTACTGTAGTGTAGATAGAACCAATGGGCTTTAAGCCTAGATTTTACAATCTCAACTGAAACCATCTCCCTAACATTCAGTGGAAGAGCATTCCTGATGAAGGTAAAAAACAAAGTAAAATCATAACCCATTAGACCCTGCAGCCCACTAGGCCTATGAACTATGAAACTCTGCCTTGCGTGTGTTTTAGGTTGCCAGTGGAGACCGCTTTGTCTGTAGCTCAAAGTCCGGTGCCTGACTCTGTGTTTCAGACGAGGTGCATGTCCTGCCATGGCAGCGGCCGGAAAAGTAAAAAGAGATGCTCTTTTTGCCGTGGGTCGGGGAGACGAAGGTAGGGACGATCGCGCCACAACGCTAACTGCTGTCGCAGCTCGTTAATGGGCTGCTTTGCTGTCCCATGCATGCCTGTTTATGTTTACCAGTCAGTTGCTAATGAAGCATGACACGTAATGACTGCCTGTTGAGGAACTTTTGGCATCAGCACAACATTCACATTTGACTAATCTGTCTGATTCATGGTGTCTGAGATAAGGACAGAAGTCAGCGGTTTCACTGTGAATGCACTTTTGCTGGATCTCACTGTGAATGCACTTGTGCTGAATCTCGCTGTGAAAGCTCTTGTGCTGGATCTCGCTGTGAAAGCTCTTGTGTTAGGTTTCACTGTGAAAGCTCTTGTGCTGGATCTCGCTGTGAAAGCTCTTGTGCTGGATCTCGCTGTGAAAGCTCTTGTGTTAGGTTTCACTGTGAAAGCTCTTGTACTGGGTTTCACTGTGAAAGCTCTTGTGCTGGATCTCGCTGTGAAAGCTCTTGTGTTAGGTTTCACTGTGAAAGCTCTTGTGCTGGATCTCGCTGTGAAAGCTCTTGTGTTAAGTTTCACTGTGAAAGCTCTTGTGCTGGATCTCGCTGTGAAAGCACTTGTGTTAGGTTTCACTGTGAAAGCTCTTGTACTGGGTTTCACTGTGAAAGCTCTTGTGCTGGATCTCACTGTGAAAGCTCTTGTGTTAGGTTTCACTGTGAAAGCTCTTGTGTTAGGTTTCACTGTGAAAGCTCTTTCCTTATGTCTCACTTACAGATGTAGCCATTGCTCCGGAAAAGGTCATAAAACGTGCAAATCCTGCCTTGGGCACCAAAACCTGCTGCACTTCATCCAGCTGACGGTCACATGGTAAATACACCTTTCAGAAGGCCATTCAGTCCGTGGGGCGGGCATAGTGTTTCAGAGAAGCCTGCTAACGGGGCCCGTCCGCTGGGGCCCCCGGGGCCAGTCTGCTGGGGCCCCCGGGGCCAATGTGGGTCGCCTTAACGCTCCGATCATTCAGCAAAAAAAAAAAAGATTAATATGTGTCAAAAATTCTGCTTATTTGTGTCTCTGCGAAGTGTCAGTAAAACTGGCACCAGTAACAGAGTAATACATAACAGATATCCATTAAGCTTGGCATCAGTGACTCTTTCAAACATGATTATTAATATATGTATTGATATAATTAACAATAATTTCAAATGAAAATACTGACTGTAGACCAGCTTATAAACTTTTTGAATAGCCTATAATAACAATAATAATAATACATTAATAATACAATTCATTTGTAAAAGTAAAAAAATATATATATAAATTAGAATTTAGCCTACAAGTGCTCCGTTTGTTTTGTTTTTGCTAATTTTGGCAGAAATGACTCATGGGTAGAGAAGAACGATCAAAGTGTCTCTGTTGCATTCAGACACATTTTCTCAAATATCATTGGAGCAGGATAAGGAAACGCTGTACAAGTTAAGAAGGTAGATTTATAACCTAGTCTAATCAAACTATGACACTGTATCTATCAAATTCTGTCAAAGTGACAAATAAAATGGGAGGAGAAGGGGTGTGCAGGTGGCGGTAGAGTGTTTTATCGCCTCTGTGTGGTCGCCCATTGCATTGCATTACAAAAGCAAACTAACAGACAAACAGCTCAAAAATTTGATTTCATTGTAATTTTAATACATTGATGCCTCAAAAATTTATGGATATAACAACGTGCTGATCAATATTCCACTTGATTGATATTTTATGCCATCCTTATTATTATATTTTAAGAAAGCATCTGTGTCATTGTTACATAGTTTAATAAGCAACATTACATGATGGCATTTTGATGACGCTGTTATCCAGAGTGACTTACATAACTTTTTACATTGCATCCATTTATACAGCTGGACATATGCTGAACTAATGCAGGTTAAGTACCCTTCTCAAGGTTACACCAGCAGTGTCCAGCCTTTAGGTTACAAGTCCATCTCCTTACCCACTGCACATTGCTCCCCCATAATAACGGTTGCTTAATGCTAATTCGGCCTCCAACAAAAAGTAGCTGGAAGACCCTGTGGTACTGGTGAGCGGCACGTTCACATAACTGTAATTCAGGAGAAATCGCTCTTCAGGATTTAGCTGAGAGGTTTAGTTGATGTTGGTGGTACGTAGACCTCGGCCTTCATTTCGTCTTTCTAAATTCGGGAAGAGGACTTAACGGTCTGTCACACGTGTGTTTCATCCCTTTCCCAGGAAGAACCACGTGTTTGAGTTCGTCCCGGATCGCTTCCCAGAATTCCCCATAAAGAAGTTTGATAAGGTGTCAGGGGACGCATTTTTTGTGGAGGAAAGCATTGTGGTAAGAGACATAACACTGGGCACTGTACCTTTCTTTTGGCCTGCAAACCACTGGCTAGCTCTGTGGAGAAAATGATGGCACACAACACAAGGTATTGAGCAGATGCTCTTATCCAAGAAACTTTCTTTCTGAATTTTTTAAACACAGTATCCATTTATACAGCTGGGTGTGTACTGAACCAATTCACATTAAGTACCTTGTTCAAATGCTGAAATGCAAGGAATGTCCATTGGCAAATGGGTCAGAGTATTTTTCTTGTCCAAAGGCTAAATGTAATTGTCCAAAACAGAAGATAAATATCCATTAAAAAGTAAATAACCAACAGATATTTGGACAGTTATTATGATAACGTGATAACTTTTAACAATTACAACAGTGTGGTCACTCACACACTCATAGCTATGGGCAATTTAGGGTCTCTAATTAGGCTACCTGCATGTCTTTGGACTGTGGGAGGATTCCACGCAGACACGGGGAGAACATGCAAACTCCACACAGGAAAGCCCCGGTCGGGGTTCGAACATTGTGTATACCTGTAACATTAACTTTTTCTTTTAAGGTAGTCAACCTTCGTCTTTAGATTATATGTTGCATACTTGTTAGTTGTAAATCTCTTTATTTGAACAATTGGTCAGTTGTACATTTTGATAAATGTTGATCATCGTCATTACTGTAACATACTGCCTGTAACACTGTAAACATACTGCTTGCTTTTAGTAATGTGTATTTTTTGTACGTTGAACAACAGCTGAAGATCTCGGCGATGTAGGTCAGTGCTCACGTTCCAAGACTAAATCTGAGATCCTTATAATCAGTAGATCTCTGATATGGAACTCCAAGTTCTGTGTTTCCTATTTTTCCAAACGATTTGATTCCATTTTGTGAATTATTGTTCAGCCAGCTTCACTCATTACAATGGAGGAGCAACTAAGAACTTCAATGACAGCGGTTTCATAAACCAGTGGTTCTCAAACTCGGTCTTGGGGGACCCCTGTGTACGCTGGTTTTCATTCTAACCTCAACAGCAATCCCAGAATTTTAACAAGCTGTTAATTTTTCTTAATTCGGTGCTTTTCATGTTTTAGATTTGGGGTTCCAGAAAGGGCCAGTGTGGGTGCACACACCTGATTCTAATAATCAATCACTAGAGTCATTGCTAAGCACATTGATTAGTAGAATTAGGGTCAGGTGTGTGCACCCAC
Organism: Anguilla japonica; assembly: GCA_025169545.1. Classification (NCBI taxonomy): domain Eukaryota; kingdom Metazoa; phylum Chordata; class Actinopteri; order Anguilliformes; family Anguillidae; genus Anguilla; species Anguilla japonica. The sequence continues at coordinate 1,365,365 of CM045895.1, forward strand.
ACTGGCCCATTCTGGATAAGACTGGGTACCCCAGCTCTAAAACATGAAAAGCACCTAATTAAAAAAAATTAACAGCTTGTTAAAATTTTGGGATTGCTGTTGAGGTTGGAATGAAAACCAGCATACACAGGGGTCCCCCAGGACCGAGTTTGAGAACCACTGTCATAAACTTCTTGTGGCGAGGCGCTAGATGGAACTGAGAAACAAACACTGCAGGATAGATCCACTAGTGAAATAGTGAGTACTGTTTGTGCAGCACACTGTCCTCACTGTATTACTGGCTGCTTAATGCTAAAGGAATCCAATTAGAGAACAGGCATAGGAACGACCACGAAGGGACTCGAACCCTCAATCTTCTGATCCGAAGTCAGACGCCTTATCCATTAGGCCACGTGGTCAGATCACTTGCTTATTTGTTTATTACTGTGTCTTCATAATATGTACTGTCCACTAAACACACTGTCTGCTTTTAGTAATGTGTATTTTTTCGTACACGATGGGCAGTATGCAAAAAAATATCCTCCGTACTATTTTCCAGTGATACTGTGGAAGTGTCGTAAGTCATCCTTGCCTTGTAGGAATCAGGCCCCGCCTCTTCCCCTCCTATTTACAGGGCTCAAAGATGACTCCGCCTCTTCCTCTTTGTGTGACCTCCTAAACCGTGTGGTTTACTTCCAGATAACTGTGCTCACTTAAACATTCAGTGAAACCAAATAAATAAGTATATCATTTGGGGATTTTTAGTCCACTATATTTTGAGAAACCTTCGCCAACTTAAATTTCTCATCCAGTGTGCTCAAGTTACGTACTCAATAGTAGGCACGTAAGCTCTTTCAGACATAGCCAAATCATCTCTGAAATGATCTTCTGAACAACAGCTGAAGATCTTGGCGACGTAGGTCAGTGCTCACTTTCCAAGACTAAATCTGAGATCCTTGTAATGGGTTGATCTCTGACATGGAACTCAGAGTTCTGTGTTTCTTTTTTTCAATACAATTTGATTCCATTTTGTGAATAATTGTTCAGCCAGCTTCACTCATTACAATGGAGGAGCAACAAAGAACTGCAATCTCAGCGGTTTCATAAACTTCTTGTGGAGAGGAGCTAGATGGAACTGAGAAACAAACACCGCAGGATAGATCCACTAGTGAAATAGTGAGTACTGTTTGTGCAGCACACTGTCCTCACTGTATTACTGGCTGCTTAATGCTAAAGGAATCCCATTAGAGAACAGGCGAAGGAACGACCACGAAGGGACTCGAACCCTCAATCTTCTGATCCGAAGTCAGACGCCTTATCCATTAGGCCACGCGGTCAGATCGCAGGCTGTGTTTGCATGTAATTGGGTGCAATGGAGCAGATGGGATGGAATGATGTTACACAAACCAAGGAAAATTGTGTTCAGTTCCACTGAAGAAGAGTAGGGGTACTCCAACTGAGTAAAGGCGTGATGGTAATGCAGTGTATAATCTGGAACAAAGGCTGTGTCCGACACAGCCTCCTAATGGAGTGTTACAGTTTGTAGTCCTAAAACTCAAAAATAAGTTAACATTTTTGTGCCATAGGTTATCTTGTCAGATTCGAAATGCTTTTTTCCCACAGGGATTTAGTTTTCTGCTGAAAATAACGTCTGTGGTGAACGTAAGCCTAAGAGAGTTTCACGTTTTTTTCTACGACGTAAATTATACCAGTTAATATCTCATCCGTGGATTATGAAGCTTTTTTTGTGCTTTTAAAAAGTCAGTTGCGTACAATTTGCTGAATTGAAACTACAACAACGTTCACTTTCTGGTAACCGCCACTCAAGTTTCCACACTAGCCTGCCTGCACTTGACAACCATTGTAGTTTCAATTTAGCAACTTGTTAGCAACAGACTTTTTTAAAGCACATAACGGTGTCAAAATTCATGGTTGAGATATATTAATTGGTGTAATTTATCTCGTAGAACAAATCGTGAAACTCTCTTAGGCACATGTTAACCGCAGACCTTACTGTGGGCAAAAAACAAAATCCTGATGAGAAAAAAGCATTGGAAATTTGCAGAGGGAACCCATGGCGGAAGAGACGTCCGGGTTGGCTTACAAGAAGGCGTCATCACTGTAACACTTTATTACTGTGTCTTCATAATTAGTACTGTCCACTAAACGTACTGCCTGCTTTTATTAATGTGTATTTGTTTGTACGCGATGGGCGGCATGAGAAAAATATCCTCCATAATTTTTTCCAACAATACTTAAGAAGTGTCGTAAGTCGTCCTTCCCTTGTAGGAATAAGGCTCCGCCTCTACCCCTCCTATTTACAGGGCTCAAAGATGACTCCGCCTCTTACTTTTTGTGTGACCTCCTAAATCGTGTGGTTTACTTTTTCAAAACTGTGCTCATTTACACATTCAGTGAAACCACAAAAATAAGTATCATCTGGGGATTGTTAGTCCACTATATTTAGAGAAACTTTCCCCAACTTAACTTTTTCATCTAGTGTACTGAAGTTATGTACTCAATAGTAGGCATGTAAGCTCTTTCAGACATGGCCAAATCATCTCTGAAATGATCTTCTGAAAAACAGCTGACGATATCGGCGATGTAGGTCAGTGCTCACTTTCCAAGACTAAATCTGAGATCCTTGTAGATCTTTGATATGGAACTCAGAGTTTTGTTTATTTTTTTCAAAATTTGATTCCATTTTATAAATAATTTTTCAGCCAGCTTCACTCATTGTAATGGAGGAGCAACTAAGAACTTCAATCTCACCGATTTCATAAACTTCTTGTGGAGAGGAGCTAGATGGAACTGAGGAACAAACACTGCAGGATAGATCCACTAGTGAAATAGTGAGTGCTGTTTGTGCAGCACACTATCCTCACTGTATTACTGGCTGCTTAATGCTAAAGGAATCCAATTGGAGAACGGGCATAGGAATGACCACGAAGGGACTCGAACCCTCAATCTTCTGATCCGAAGTCAGACGCCTTATCCATTAGGCCACGCGGTCAGATCACATACTTTGCTGCATGTCACTGGGTCCAACGGAGCAGATGAGATGGAATGATGTTAAACGATGTACCAAAGAAAAATTGTGTTCAGTTCCACTGAGGAAGAGTAGGGGTGCTCCAACTGAGCAAAGGCCTGATGGTAATGCAGTGTATAATCTGGAACAAAGGCTGTGTCCGAAACAGCCTCCTAATGGAATGTTACAGTTTGTAGTCCTAAAACTCAGAAGTAAGTATACGTTTTTGTGCCATAGGGTATCTTGTCAGATTTCCAATGCTTTTTTCCCACAGGGATTTTGTTTTCTGCTGAAAATAAGGTTTGTGGTGAACGTAAGCCCAAGAGAGTTTCACGTTTTTTTCTACGACGTAAATTATACCAATTAATATCTCATCCGTGGATTACGAAGCTTTTTTTGTGCTTTTAAAAAGTCAGTTGCGAACAATTTGCTGAATTGAAACTACAACAACGGTCGCTTTCTGGTAACCGCCACTCAAGTTTCCACACTAGCCTGCCTGCGCTTGACAACCATTGTAGTTTCAATTTAGCAACTTGTTAGCAAATGACTTTTTAAAACACATGACGGTGTCAAAATTCACGGTTGAGATATTAATGGGTGTAATTTATATCTCGTAGAACAAATTGTGAAACTCTCTTAGGCATATGTTAACCGCAGACCTTATTCTGGGCAGAAAACGAAATCCCAGTGGGAAAAGAGCATTGGAAATTTGTCATGGGAACCCATGGCGAAAGAAGCGTCCGGGTTAGCTTTCAAATAGACGTCATCACTGTAACACTTTATTAGTGTGTCTTCAAATTATGTACCGTCCAGTAAACATACTACCTGCTTTTAGTAATGTGTATTTTTTCGTACACGATGGGCAGTATGAAAAAAATATCCTCCATACTATTTTCCAGCGGTACTGTGGAAGTGTCGTAAGTCATCCTTGCCTTGTAGGAATCAGGCCCCGCCTCTTCCCCTCCTATTTACAGGGCTCAAAGATGACTCCGCCTCTTCCTCTTTGTGTGACCTCCTAAACCGTGTGGTTTACTTCTCGATAACTGTGCTCACTCATACATTCAGTGAAACCAAATAAATAAGTATATCATTTGGGGATTTTTAGTCCACTATATTTTGAGAAACCTTCACCGACTCAACTTTCTCATCCAGTGTACTCAGTAGTAGGCACAATAGTAAGCTCTTTCAGACATAGCCAAATTTTCTCTGAAATTATCTTCTGAACAGGAGCTTAAGATCTTGGCGATGTAGGTCAGTGCTCACTTTCCAAGACTAAATCTGAGATCCTTGTAATGTGTAGATCTCTGATATGGAACTCTGACTTCAGTGTTTCCTATTTTTCCTCCCGATTTGATTCCCTTTTGTGAATAATTGTTCAGTCAGCTTCAATCATTGCAATGGAGGAGCATCTACGAACTCCAATCTCAGCGGTTTCATAAACTTCTTGTGGAGAGGAGCTAGATGGAACTGAGAAACAAACACCGCAGGATAGATCCACTAGTGAAATAGTGAGTGCTGTTTGTGCAGCACACTATCCGCACTGCTTAATGCTAAAGGAATCCAATTAGAGAACGGGCAAAGGAACGACCACGAAGGGACTTGAACCCTCAATCTTCTGATCCGAAGTCAGACTCCTTATCCATTAGGCCACGCGGTCAGATCACATGCTTTTCTGCATGTCACTGGGTCCAACGGAGCAGATGAGATGGAATGATGTTAAACCAAAGAAAAATTGTGTTCAGTTCCACTGAGGAAGAGTAGGGGTGCTCCAGCTGAGCAAAGGCCTGATGGTAATGCAGTGTATAATCTGGAACAAAGGCTGTGTCCGAAACAGCCTCCTAATAGAATGTTACAGTTTGTAGTCCTAAAACTCAAAAATAAGTTTACATTTTTGTGCCATAGGTTATCTTGACAGATTTCCAATGCTTTTTTACCAAAGGCATTTTATTTTCTGCTGAAAATAAGGTCTGTGGTCAACGTAAGGCTAAGAGAGTTTCACGTTTTGTTCTACGACATAAATTATACCAGTTAATATCTCATCCGTGGATTACAAAGCTTTTTTTGTGCTTTTAAAAAGGCAGTTGCGAACAATTTGCTGAATTGAAAATACAACAACGGTCACTTTCTGGTAACTGCCACTCAAGTTTCCACACTCACCTGCCTGTACGTGACAACCATTGTAGTTTTAATATAGCAACTTGGTAGAAACGGACTTTTTTAAAGCACATAACGGTGTCAAAATTCGCGGTTAAGATATATTAATGGGTATAATTTATCTTGTAGAACAAATCGTGAAACTCTCTTAGGCATATGTTAACCGCAGACCTTATTCTGGGCAGAAAACAAAATCCCAGTGGGATAAAAGCATTGGAAATCTGCCGAGGGAACCCACGGCGGAAGAAACATCCAGATTGGCCTCCAAAAAGGCGTCATCACTGTAACACTTTATTACTGTGCCTTCATAATTTGTACTGTCCACTAAACGTACTGCCTGCTTTTATTAATGTGTATTTGTTTGTACGCGATGGGCGGCATGAGAAAAATATCCTCCATAATTTTTTCCAACAATACTTAAGAAGTGTCGTAAGTCGTCCTTCCCTTGTAGGAATAAGGCTCCGCCTCTACCCCTCCTATTTACAGGGCTCAAAGATGGCTCCGCCTCTTACTTTTTGTGTGACCTCCTAAATCGTGTGGTTTACTTTTTCAAAACTGTGCTCATTTACATATTCAGTGAAACCACAAAAATAAGTATCATCTGGGGATTGTTAGTCCACTATATTTAGAGAAACTTTCCCCAACTTAACTTTTTCATCCAGTGTACTGAAGTTATGTACTCAATAGTAGGCATGTAAGCTCTTTCAGACATAGCCAAATCATCTCTGAAATGATCTTCTGAACAACAGCTGAAGATCTTGGCGACGTAGGTCAGTGCTCACTTTCCAAGACTAAATCTGAGGTCCTTATAATGGGTAGATCTTTGATATGGAACTCAGAGTTTTGTTTATTTTTTTCAAAATTTGATTCCATTTTTTAAATAATTTTTCAGCCAGCTTCACTCATTGCAATGGAGGAGCAACTAAGAACTTCAGTCTCACCGATTTCATAAACTTCTTGTGGAGAGGAGCTAGATGGAACTGAGGAACAAACACCGCAGGATAGATCCACTAGTGAAATAGTGAGTGCTGTTTGTGCAGCACACTATTCTCACTGTATTACTGGCTGCTTAATGCTAAAGGAATCCAATTAGAGAACAGGCATTGGAACGACCACGAAGGGACTCGAACCCTCAATCTTCTGATCCGAAGTCAGACGCCTTATCCATTAGGCCACGCGGTCAGATCACATGCTTTTCTGCATGTCACTGGGTCCAACGGAGCAGATGACATGGAATGATGTACCAAACAAAAATTGTGTTCAGTTCCACTGAGGAAGAGTAGGGGTGCTCCAACTGAGCAAAGGCCTGATGGTAATGCAGTGTATAATCTGGAACAAAGGCTGTGTCCGAAACAGCCTCCTAATGGAATGCCAAGGTTTTTAGTCCTAAAACTCAGAAATAAGCTTACGTTTTTGTGGCACAGGTTATCTTGTCAGATTTCCAATGCTTTTTTCCCCAAAGGGATTTAGTTTTCTGCTGAAAATAAGGTCTGTGGTGAACGTAAGCCTAAGAGAGTTTCACGTTTTTTTCTACGACGTAAATTATACAAATTAATATCTCATCCGTGGATTTCAAAGCTTTTTTTGTGCTTTTAAAAAGTCAGTTGCAAACAACTTGCTGAATTGAAACTACAACAAGGTTCACTTTCTGGTAACCGCCACTCAAGTTTCCACACTAGCCTGCCTGCACGTGACAACCTTTATAGTTTCAATTTAGCAACTTGTTAGCAACAGACTTTTTTAAAGCACTTAACGGTGTCAAAATTCATGGTTGAGATATTAATGGGTGTAATTTATCTCGTAGAACAAAATGTGAAACTCTATTTGGCACATGTTAACCGCAGACCTTACTGTGGGCAAAAAACAAAATCCTGATGAGAAAAAAGCATTGGAAATTTGCAGAGGGAACCCATGGCGGAAGAGACGTCCGGGTTGGCTTACAAGAAGACGTCATCACTGTAGCACTTTATTACTGCGTCTTCATTATATGTACCGTCCACTAAACATACTACCTGCTCTTAGTAATGTGTATTTTTTTCGTATGCGATGGGCAGTATGCAACAAATGTCCTCCATACTATTTTCCAGCGGTACTGTGGAAGTGTCGTACGTCGTCCTTGCCTTGTAGGAATCAGGCCCCACCTCTTCCCCTCCTATTTACAGGGCTCAAAGACGACTCCGCCTCTTCCTCTTTGTGTGACCTCCTAAACCGTGTGGTTTACTTCCCGATAACTGTGCTCACTTAAACATTCAGTGAAACCAAATAAATAAGTATATCATTTGGGGATTTTTAGTCCACTATATTTTTAGAAACCTTCACCCACTAAACTTTCTCATCCAGTGTGCTCAAGTTACGTACTCAATAGTAGGCACGTAAGCTCTTTCAGACATAGCCAAATCATCTCTGAAATGATCTTCTGAACAAGAGCTGAAGATCTTGGCGATGTAGGTCAGTGCTCACTTTCCAAGACTAAATCTGAGATCCTTGTAATGGGTAGATCTCTGGGTAGAACTTCTTGTGGAGAGGAGCTAGATGGAACTGAGGAACAAACACTGTGGGATAGATCCACTAGTGAAATAGTGAGTGCTGCTTGTGCAGCACACTATCCTCACTGTATTACTGGCTGCTTAATGCTAAAGGAATCCAATTAGAGAACAGGCATTGGAACGACCACGAAGGGACTCGAACCCTCAATCTTCTGATCCGAAGTCAGACGCCTTATCCATTAGGCCACGCGGTCAGATCACATGCTTTTCTGCATGTCACTGGGTCCAACGGAGCAGATGACATGGAATGATGTACCAAAGAAAAATTGTGTTCAGTTCCACTGAGGAAGAGTAGGGGTGCTCCAACTGAGCAAAGGCCTGATGGTAATGCAGTGTATAATCTGGAACAAAGGCTGTGTCCGAAACAGCCTCCTAATGGAATGCCAAGGTTTTTAGTCCTAAAACTCAGAAATAAGCTTACGTTTTTGTGGCACAGGTTATCTTGTCAGATTTCCAATGCTTTTTTCCCCAAAGGGATTTAGTTTTCTGCTGAAAATAAGGTCTGTGGTGAACGTAAGCCTAAGAGAGTTTCACGTTTTTTTCTACGACGTAAATTATACAAATTAATATCTCATCCGTGGATTTCAAAGCTTTTTTTGTGCTTTTAAAAAGTCAGTTGCAAACAACTTGCTGAATTGAAACTACAACAAGGTTCACTTTCTGGTAACCGCCACTCAAGTTTCCACACTAGCCTGCCTGCACGTGACAACCTTTATAGTTTCAATTTAGCAACTTGTTAGCAACAGACTTTTTTAAAGCACTTAACGGTGTCAAAATTCATGGTTGAGATATTAATGGGTGTAATTTATCTCGTAGAACAAAATGTGAAACTCTATTTGGCACATGTTAACCGCAGACCTTACTGTGGGCAAAAAACAAAATCCTGATGAGAAAAAAGCATTGGAAATTTGCAGAGGGAACCCATGGCGGAAGAGACGTCCGGGTTGGCTTACAAGAAGACGTCATCACTGTAGCACTTTATTACTGCGTCTTCATTATATGTACCGTCCACTAAACATACTACCTGCTCTTAGTAATGTGTATTTTTTCGTATGCGATGGGCAGTATGCAACAAATGTCCTCCATACTATTTTCCAGCGGTACTGTGGAAGTGTCGTACGTCGTCCTTGCCTTGTAGGAATCAGGCCCCACCTCTTCCCCTCCTATTTACAGGGCTCAAAGACGACTCCGCCTCTTCCTCTTTGTGTGACCTCCTAAACCGTGTGGTTTACTTCCCGATAACTGTGCTCACTTAAACATTCAGTGAAACCAAATAAATAAGTATATCATTTGGGGATTTTTAGTCCACTATATTTTTAGAAACCTTCACCCACTAAACTTTCTCATCCAGTGTGCTCAAGTTACGTACTCAATAGTAGGCACGTAAGCTCTTTCAGACATAGCCAAATCATCTCTGAAATGATCTTCTGAACAAGAGCTGAAGATCTTGGCGATGTAGGTCAGTGCTCACTTTCCAAGACTAAATCTGAGATCCTTGTAATGGGTAGATCTCTGGGTAGACCTTCTTGTGGAGAGGAGCTAGATGGAACTGAGGAACAAACACTGTGGGATAGATCCACTAGTGAAATAGTGAGTGCTGCTTGTGCAGCACACTATCCTCACTGTATTACTGGCTGCTTAATGCTAAAGGAATCCAATTAGAGAACAGGCATTGGAACGACCACGAAGGGACTCGAACCCTCAATCTTCTGATCCGAAGTCAGACGCCTTATCCATTAGGCCACGCGGTCAGATCACATGCTTTTCTGCATGTCACTGGGTCCAACGGAGCAGATGACATGGAATGATGTACCAAAGAAAAATTGTGTTCAGTTCCACTGAGGAAGAGTAGGGGTGCTCCAACTGAGCAAAGGCCTGATGGTAATGCAGTGTATAATCTGGAACAAAGGCTGTGTCCGAAACAGCCTCCTAATGGAATGCCAAGGTTTTTAGTCCTAAAACTCAGAAATAAGCTTACGTTTTTGTGGCACAGGTTATCTTGTCAGATTTCCAATGCTTTTTTCCCCAAAGGGATTTAGTTTTCTGCTGAAATAAGGTCTGTGGTGAACGTAAGCCTAAGAGAGTTTCACGTTTTTTTTCTACGACGTAAATTATACAAATTAATATCTCATCCGTGGATTTCAAAGCTTTTTTTGTGCTTTTAAAAAGTCAGTTGCAAACAACTTGCTGAATTGAAACTACAACAAGGTTCACTTTCTGGTAACCGCCACTCAAGTTTCCACACTAGCCTGCCTGCACGTGACAACCTTTATAGTTTCAATTTAGCAACTTGTTAGCAACAGACTTTTTTAAAGCACTTAACGGTGTCAAAATTCATGGTTGAGATATTAATGGGTGTAATTTATCTCGTAGAACAAAATGTGAAACTCTATTTGGCACATGTTAACCGCAGACCTTACTGTGGGCAAAAAACAAAATCCTGATGAGAAAAAAGCATTGGAAATTTGCAGAGGGAACCCATGGCGGAAGAGACGTCCGGGTTGGCTTACAAGAAGACGTCATCACTGTAGCACTTTATTACTGCGTCTTCATTATATGTACCGTCCACTAAACATACTACCTGCTCTTAGTAATGTGTATTTTTTCGTATGCGATGGGCAGTATGCAACAAATGTCCTCCATTCTATTTTCCAGCGGTACTGTGGAAGTGTCGTACGTCGTCCTTGCCTTGTAGGAATCAGGCCCCACCTCTTCCCCTCCTATTTACAGGGCTCAAAGACGACTCCGCCTCTTCCTCTTTGTGTGACCTCCTAAACCGTGTGGTTTACTTCCCGATAACTGTGCTCACTTAAACATTCAGTGAAACCAAATAAATAAGTATATCATTTGGGGATTTTTAGTCCACTATATTTTTAGAAACCTTCACCCACTAAACTTTCTCATCCAGTGTGCTCAAGTTACGTACTCAATAGTAGGCACGTAAGCTCTTTCAGACATAGCCAAATCATCTCTGAAATGATCTTCTGAACAAGAGCTGAAGATCTTGGCGATGTAGGTCAGTGCTCACTTTCCAAGACTAAATCTGAGATCCTTGTAATGGGTAGATCTCTGGGTAGACCTTCTTGTGGAGAGGAGCTAGATGGAACTGAGGAACAAACACTGTGGGATAGATCCACTAGTGAAATAGTGAGTGCTGCTTGTGCAGCACACTATCCTCACTGTATTACTGGCTGCTTAATGCTAAAGGAATCCAATTAGAGAACAGGCATTGGAACGACCACGAAGGGACTCGAACCCTCAATCTTCTGATCCGAAGTCAGACGCCTTATCCATTAGGCCACGCGGTCAGATCACATGCTTTTCTGCATGTCACTGGGTCCAACGGAGCAGATGACATGGAATGATGTACCAAACAAAAATTGTGTTCAGTTCCACTGAGGAAGAGTAGGGGTGCTCCAACTGAGCAAAGGCCTGATGGTAATGCAGTGTATAATCTGGAACAAAGGCTGTGTCCGAAACAGCCTCCTAATGGAATGCCAAGGTTTTTAGTCCTAAAACTCAGAAATAAGCTTACGTTTTTGTGGCACAGGTTATCTTGTCAGATTTCCAATGCTTTTTTCCCCAAAGGGATTTAGTTTTCTGCTGAAAATAAGGTCTGTGGTGAACGTAAGCCTAAGAGAGTTTCACGTTTTTTTCTACGACGTAAATTATACAAATTAATATCTCATCCGTGGATTTCAAAGCTTTTTTGTGCTTTTAAAAAGTCAGTTGCAAACAACTTGCTGAATTGAAACTACAACAAGGTTCACTTTCTGGTAACCGCCACTCAAGTTTCCACACTAGCCTGCCTGCACGTGACAACCTTTATAGTTTCAATTTAGCAACTTGTTAGCAACAGACTTTTTTAAAGCACTTAACGGTGTCAAAATTCATGGTTGAGATATTAATGGGTGTAATTTATCTCGTAGAACAAAATGTGAAACTATATTTGGCACATGTTAACCGCAGACCTTACTGTGGGCAAAAAACAAAATCCTGATGAGAAAAAAGCATTGGAAATTTGCAGAGGGAACCCATGGCGGAAGAGACGTCCGGGTTGGCTTACAAGAAGACGTCATCACTGTAGCACTTTATTACTGCGTCTTCATTATATGTACCGTCCACTAAACATACTACCTGCTGCTTTTAGTAATGTGTATTTTTTCATATGCGATGGGCAGTATGCAACAAATGTCCTCCATACTATTTTCCAGCGGTACTGTGGAAGTGTCGTACGTCGTCCTTGCCTTGTAGGAATCAGGCCCCACCTCTTCCCCTCCTATTTACAGGGCTCAAAGACGACTCCGCCTCTTCCTCTTTGTGTGACCTCCTAAACCGTGTGGTTTACTTCCCGATAACTGTGCTCACTTAAACATTCAGTGAAACCAAATAAATAAGTATATCATTTGGGGATTTTTAGTCCACTATATTTTTAGAAACCTTCACCCACTAAACTTTCTCATCCAGTGTGCTCAAGTTACGTACTCAATAGTAGGCACGTAAGCTCTTTCAGACATAGCCAAATCATCTCTGAAATGATCTTCTGAACAAGAGCTGAAGATCTTGGCGATGTAGGTCAGTGCTCACTTTCCAAGACTAAATCTGAGATCCTTGTAATGGGTAGATCTCTGGGTCAGAGTTCTGTGTTTCTTTTTTTCACTTCTGAATAATTGTTCAGGAGAGGAGCTAGATGGAACTGAGGAACAAACACTGTGGGATAGATCCACTAGTGAAATAGTGAGTGCTGCTTGTGCAGCACACTATCCTCACTGTATTACTGGCTGCTTAATGCTAAAGGAATCCAATTAGAGAACAGGCATTGGAACGACCACGAAGGGACTCGAACCCTCAATCTTCTGATCCGAAGTCAGACGCCTTATCCATTAGGCCACGCGGTCAGATCACATGCTTTCCTGCATGTTGCTGGGTGCAAGGGAGCAGATGAGATGGAATGATGTTAAACCATTACATTACATTACAGGCATTTGGCAGATGCTCTTATCCAGAGCGACGTACAACAAAGTGTATAACCATAACCAGGAATAAGTATGACGAAAACCCTAGAGAGAAGTACCAGTCCAAGTGCAGGGAACAACCGCATAGTTCAACTTGGACCCTGAAGGTTAAACCAAAGAAAAATTGTGTTCAGTTCCACTGAGGAAGAGTAGGGGTGCTCCAACTGAGCAAAGGCCTGATGGTAATGCAGTGTATAATCTGGAACAAAGGCTGTGTCTGAAACAGCCTCCTAATGGAGTGTTACAGTTTGTAGTCCTAAAACTCAGAAATAAGTTTACATTTTTGTGCCATAGGTTATCTTGTCAGATTTCCAATGCTTTTTTCCCACAGGGATTTTGATTTCTGCTGAAAATAAGGTCTGTGGTGAACGTAAGGCTAATAGAGTTTCACGTTTTGTTCGACGACATAAATTATACCAATTAATATCTCACCCGTGGAATTCAAAGCTTTTTTTGTGCTTTTAAAAAGTCAGTTGCGCACAATTTGCTGAATTAAAACTACAACAACGTTCACTTTCTGCTAACTGCCACTCAAGTTTCCACACTCGCCTGCCTGTACGTGACAACCATTGTAGTGTTAATGTAGCAGCTTGTTAGCAACTGACTTTTTTAAAGCACATGACGGTGTCAAAATTCACGGTTGAGATATTAATGGGTGTAATTTATCTCGTAGAACAAATCGTGAAACTCTCTTAGGCGTATGTTAACCGCAGACCTTATTCTGGGCAGAAAACGAAATCCCAGTGAGAAAGAAGCATTGGAAATTTGCCAAGGGAACCCATGGCGAAAGAAACGTCCGGGTTGGCTTTCAAAAAGACGTCATCACTGTAACACTTTATTACTGTGTCTTCATTATATGAACTGTCTACTAAACCTACTGCCTGCTTTTAGTAATGTGTATTTTTTCGTATGCGATGGGCAGTATGCAAAAAATATCCTCCATACTCTTTTCCAACGGTACTGTAGAAGTGTCGTAAGTCATCCTTCCCTTGTAGGAATCAGGCCCCGCCTCTTCCCTCCTATTTACAGGGTTCAAAGATGACTCCGCCTCTTCCTCTTTGTGTGACCTCCTAAATCGTGTTGTTTACTTATCGATAACTGTGCTCATTTATACATTCAGTGAAACCACAGAAATAAGCGTATCATCTGGGGATTGTTAGTCCACTATAATTAGAGAAACTTTCCCCAACTTAACTTTTTCATCCAGTGTACTCAATTTATGTACTCCATAGTAGGCATGTAAGCTCTTTCAGTCATAGCCAAATCATCACTGAAATGATCTTCTGAACAACAGCTGACGATCTCGTCAACGTAGGTCAGTGCTCACTTTCCAAGGCTAAATCTGAGATCCTTATAATGGGTAGATCTTTGATATGGAACTCAGAGTTTTGTTTATTTTTTTCAAAATTTGATTCCATTTTATAAATAATTTTTCAGCCAGCTTCACTCATTGCAATGGAGGAGCAACTAAGAACTTCAGTCTCACCGATTTCATAAACTTCTTGTGGAGAGGAGCTAGATGGAACTGAGGAACAAACACCGCAGGATAGATCCACTAGTGAAATAGTGAGTGCTGTTTGTGCAGCACACTATTCTCACTGTATTACTGGCTGCTTAATGCTAAAGGAATCCAATTAGAGAACAGGCATTGGAACGACCACGAAGGGACTCGAACCCTCAATCTTCTGATCCGAAGTCAGACGCCTTATCCATTAGGCCACGCGGTCAGATCACATGCTTTTCTGCATGTCACTGGGTCCAACGGAGCCAGATGACATGGAATGATGTACCAAAGAAAAATTGTGTTCAGTTCCACTGAGGAAGAGTAGGGGTGCTCCAACTGAGCAAAGGCCTGATGGTAATGCAGTGTATAATCTGGAACAAAGGCTGTGTCCGAAACAGCCTCCTAATGGAGTGTTACAGTTTGTAGTCCTAAAACTCAGAAATAAGCTTACATTTTTGTGCCATAGGTTACCTTGTCAGCTTTTTTTCCCACAGGGATTTAGTTTTCTGCTGAAAATAAGGTCTGTGGTGAACGTAAGGCTAATAGAGTTTCACGTTTTGTTGTACGACATAAATTATACCAATTAATATCTCATCCGTGGATTACAAAGCTTTTTTGTGCTTTTAAAAGGTCAGTTGCAAACAATTTGCTGAATTGAAACTACAACAACGTTCACTTTCTGGTAACTGCCACTCAAGTTTCCACACTAGCTTGCCTGTACATGACAACCACTGTAGTTTCAATATTGCGACTTGTAAGCAATTGACTTTTTTAAAGCACATAACGGTGTCAGAATTCACGGTTGAGATATTAATGGGTGTAATTTATCTTGTAGAACAAAACATGAATCTCTCTTCAACAGCCACAAAGGGACTTGCACCCTCAGTCTTGTGATCCAATGGCAGGCACCTTATGCATTAGGCCACGCATTTGAGCAGTTTAGGGGATCGTACTGACTATAGTAATGGGACAGTGAGGTCTCATAAACTCTATGTGAAGTGGAGCTACATTAAACTGTCAAACACTGAGGGGTAGATCCTCTATGAAAAATGGGATGCTTTTGTGCTGCTTATTGCACAACAGCTGCAAACTCTATCCACATCATATTAAGGTCTGTGACTGTTTTTTTCAGCCTGTGACGAGCCCCCTGATGTTTGCTGTTGTTAATCAATCAAATCAATCAAGCACATTTATTTATATAGCGTATTTCACAGCAACATTCACAATACGCTTCACAGACAACCCTGGCCTAAACTCCCACAGGAGCAAACCTAAAGCAACAGTGGCAAGGAAAACTCCCTGTTAACACTGCTCCTGTTTCCCTGCTCAGGTGTATCCAGTCATGGGCTTCCCTGACCTGGATATCTGTAACATGTCGCAGAAAATGATTGAGGAGCATCTGAGCAAGTTCTCCACTGTCAGCAGAATCCTTCATCAGGTAGCTGACGGTTCACTTTCTCTCTGTGTGTCTGTCTGTCAGTCTGTCTGTCTGCCTGCATGTGTGTGTGTGTGTCAGTCTGTCTGTCTGCCTGTCTGTCTGTGTGCCTGTCTGTCAGTCTGTCTGTCTGCCTGCATGTGTGTCTGTCTGTCGGTCTGTCTGCCTGCACGTGTGTATGTGTCTGTCTGTCAGTCTGTCCACCCACCTGCCTGCCTGTCTGTCTACCTGTCTGTTTCTCTTCCTGCCTGTCTGTCTGTCTGCCTGCATGTGTGTGTGTGTCTGTCTGTCTACCTGTCTGTTTCTCTACCTGCCTGTCTGTCTGTCTGCCTGCATGTGTGTGTGTGTCTGTCTGTCTGTCTACCTGTCTGCGTGTCTGTTTCTCTACCTGCCTATCTGTCTGTCTGCCTGCCAGTCTGTCTGTCAGTCTGCCTGCATGTGTGTCTGCGTGTCTGTTTCTCTGTCTGTCTGTCTGTCTTTCCCTGGCGCTGTTAAACAAAGGTTGTGCCGCAAGTATCTATATGACAGTAAAATAAAGTTCTGTATAAGATATAAGATATGTATTGTCAAAGATTTTGATTTATGAAAGATTATGTATGCACTTTTTCCTGAAAACTGAGTCAGATAAGTATTTGAAATATTTGAACTAACTCAAGTAACATTCCAGAAGGTTGATTTTAAATGAAAACTATTTTCACCAATTTTTAGAACAAACTTTTTGCACAATTGTGTTTTGGGAAGTAATGTAATGTTATATAATCTATTCTCATCATCTAAAGTTGTGTTTTCAAATTTTGCCAACATCTAACGTATTTCAGATGCGTTTTTCCCAGGTCTGGTGTGAAACCCTGAATTGTCACGCTGGTGTGAGGTACACACTGTGCTTTAATGGGAGTAAAAATTCAGGGATAATGTGCAGTACGTGATCTTTCCAGTAGATGTCAGCACTGACTAGAGTTGGCTCTGGTTGAAAGTTTTTAACAGCGGGAGACTAGTAATATTCCCAGAATTCTTTTTCATGTGCTGATTTTAAACGTGTATATTTTGGGTTTCTTCCTAGTGCCAGAGCATTGAACTGGTCCCTCTCACACGTGTCTTCTACACCTACAAAGGAAAGGACTTCAACTATTTTGTCTACGGAATAGAAAACAAGGTTTACACTCCAAAATATCCATCGAGTTGCTCTATTTTGTAATCATTTGGGATGATTCCTTGAGTACATTACTAAATTTAATATCAATTTCTATTCTTTTTCTTTCTTATATTTATAGCACATACTGTAACATCTGTACATTTACTTGTTTTCAAATGTAATTATTTTTACAAAACAATACTTTTACACTGAAAAATAATTCACTGCTTCTAGTCAAAAAGAGAAAATTTCCTTGAGGTCTTTGAGTCATTTCTACTTATTATTAAGTAAATGTTAGACAAACACAGCTAGTTTTAGTGCAACCAGGGTGGTTTTCCTCAATATTTAAAAACTTAATTATGTTGAACCTACTTAAATATTCATATTCACTGAGACATTCAGCTAACTAATAATAAAAGTGAAGTTGATTCAACTTGTATCTTTTCTTTCCTTTCTACTCAAATCTTTTGCAAATTGCTGCTTTAATCAATAAATCAAGAAAAAATAAGTAATCATTTAGAGGTCTTCACCTTTTTATTGATTGGAAATCTGTAGGAAATCTGTAGGAACAGGCAGGAATTGAACTTTGGTTGCCTGTGTGAGAGGCAGTTGTGCTAACCCCTGAACTTAAGGTTAAGTCCTTTAGGCCCAACATCAGTGCCTGTGTTGATTCAGTGGGGAGTAGTGTAGCGATCCGCTCAGTATGCTGGCTAGCTGCTTGGCTAACCGTGAGCTCATCTTTAGTGTAGCAGCTAGCACAGCTGCTGATCTCCCAGGACCAGTGAGTTCAGTCTGCTAGCCGAGTTCATTAGCTCGATGTGTGCTGTCACAAACACCAGATCTGTAGCAGTGTGTCCTGGACCTCCAAAGTAGACCAATGAAACACAGAAAAGGGAAATTATTTAAATGATCGCTTTTTTGTCATTTCTTAGAAAATAGTATACAACGATATTGGAGCAACAATTTTTTGCAGTCTTGAGTGGAAATTCACCAACGGTTACTTGACAATTCAAACTTATTTGTAATTATTTGTTAGTTTAGGAATATCGTAATGAATATGAACACAAATATTTAAGTAGGGTCCAATGTAATTGAGCTTTTAAATATGGGGGAAAAAACCCACATTGGTTGTACTTAAACTAGCTGTGCTAATCTGACAATGATGGTCTCATAGCATTTTTTTAAATAATGCCCCATGTAGAAATGACTCAAAAACCTGTTGCAGCTGTAATTTTTTCAGGCAAGGCAGTGAATTATTTGTTTTATCTCAAACACAATGGAATTCTTTTTTGTATGTTTTCATATTTGTAATATAATAAACTAAACTTTGACCTTACAGTTGCCACTGGATGTTAAAACATTGAATAATGTTGCGTGAATCTCATGTTTTGTTTTTAAAAATGGTCCCACTTCCATTTGGACTCATTTTTAAAGCTGGGTGTTTATGAGTATTCCATCCTGAAGTTCCTGTTTGAGAATGACAACACGCACATTCACAAACATACACGTGTTCACACACAATCACACGCATGCACACATTCATGCACGCACAAACCTGCAGTTTGGACAGTCTCTCGAGTTAAAAAGGAACAAAGCAAGGTATTTAAGATCAGAGTAACAGTTCTCCGACTGGAGAGCTCTTTTAACCGCAGACGGTCGGCTGGGACGAGCCGGGAAGATCGTGCAGGAGCGGGACTCTGGTCCCGCTCTGACGTGCTCCAGTCCCCGTCTCGCTTTATCTACCCTCTCGTGCAGCCCTTGAGTACGCTGCCCCGACCCAGAAAACATGTAGCCCCATAAAGAGGCGGGAAATCCAAGGACTCTTCAGTCGAAACCAGAAGTAGCCTACGCACTACGCACACAAAACACAGCTCTGGCACTTTGCGGGCCGCTTTCACCAGTGGTGTCTTTGAACTCCGCCTAATCACCGCTCTTTTAACTTTGAACGGTATATGGTTTGCGTTTTTATGCTGCGGGGGAGGGGGGAGGGTGAAAGAAAGGTAGTGTGCATCTCTTTTAAAGGATGGACAAGTACACAGTAAGATGGATTGTTCAATGTAAAAAGGCATGTTATAAGATTTTTATATTTGCGCAATAAAGAAAATCTGGGTTATTAATGTGCGTTTCAGTTTTGTCAACGAGTTGAAAGTCACAGCATCGTTCAGAGATTGTTTCCAAATTATCGTGCAAACCCAGATATTTCCCTGTATACTCTTAGAGGTTCCTCCTGTTGCTTTTAATGAAAGTGAAGAAGACATATGAGGCACGTTTTCACCTCTGGCGACCGGCTTCGTATTTCGTGCCAGAAATATTTTACATTGTGTAGCGGTTGACGCATGATGTCTTTCCTGAGTCAGATCTGCCCCCCCCCCCCCCCCCCCCCCCCCCCCCCCCCCCCCCCCAAAAAAAAAAAAAAGATCAATGCTACTTTCAAATACAACAAAACTAAGTCCACGAAGAGAGGTACATTCATGCACAGGCAATTGTTAGTTGTTTTTACAAATTTTCGGTCATGTTTAGGAGTTCAAACACTGCACACGGCCATTATACTTCTTACTGTCCTAAAAAGACATTAAAATAGAATATAATTAATAATATAGGAGAAAATCATTCCTCTCGTAGATAAAGGACTACGTTGGCGAGACCTGGCTGACTGTAACGGGAAGTTAATTCTGACTTTCCTGAGCTTCCAAAAGCCGTTCTAACGTGGAAATCACCCGACTGAATCCTTCTTCTAAAAAGCCACCACTCACTGTGTAGCCTGCTGCTGGAGCGTTTAATTGAATATTGTCCAGTAAACTGCGTTTGTATTCAGAAGCTGAAAGTGGTTTTCATTACCAAAACACCTGTGCAAAATTAAACCGTCTGAGTTGTGAGAACAAATACGCATTTGTGGGGCATTACTGAACTGAGGAAGGAGTTTGGAGAGCAAATAACGCGCAATAGATGACGATGGGAAGGAGTGGCTTTCCTCACACGCGCCACGTTTGTTTATAACGTGGAGAGAAGTGGATGAGATAGACGTCATTGCTTCGCTCAAGGTGGAGTGAGTTCTGTGTCGCCTCCTGTCACAAAAAAGGAAAATTTGCTTGGAATTATTAGTTTTAAACGTCACAAACGGAAACAAACCGGTAAGTTTAAACAAATATATACCTAGATTCTTATATGGGGTGTTTTTCAAATCATTCAAATTTTAGCCAATTTAAAAATCATATATATTTAAACGGATCATATTTTAAATGTGCTCGTTTGCAAACGCCGGTTAATGCTGGGATGGAGGGCATAGTAGAGCGTGGTCTAATGCAACAAATACAATGTATGAATACTAGAAACGAAAACAAATCAGAGTACGGACTTATATAATATAACCCTCCTTGCTGATGTTATACTGGGGGAAATCAGATGTCAAGCCAGTACGCTTGAATAATTCAGCGCGCAGGTTAACAGTGATGTGGTTTTGTACCCGTGGGTTTCATCGACTCCCGTGCGAGCGCAGCCATACGCATTCGTGTTTATACAGTCTGAGTGAGTGCAGTTGTAAACAGTAAATTGCGTCAGTCAAACATTTCAAAGAAAACTTAAACAATTTGAAGACCTGGCTACACATTGTAGTTTAGAGCGCCAACAAAAGTTTGCCACTGGTCTACCCAAAAACTGTTATAGCCTAGAACTCATTTCACTTTCAATAATAGGCTTATTCTGTGAATATTATGGTATATATTTGTAAAATAGTCTAAAATAAAATCTAAATGAACGCTAATCCGTAAACAAACAGAGTAACAGTGGAAACAAATTATCCTGTCAAATCATCGACTGAAATTCTGCACTGGAAATATGTAGGCCTACTGTAAGGTTGACAGAAATTTTCATAAAGTTACTGACCTCCCCTACAACTAAACATGAGTGATTTATTTTCGCTTTTCAAACTGCGTAGGCCTCTTAACACCGTCCACTTCTTAACTGGAGTGATTGACTTCGTTTAAATAATTAGAATGGGTCTCTCTACACAGTTACAGTTACCTCGTTACCCCGTGGACGCCTCCGTTTTTTGGCTGAGCCTGACATTTCGAGTGTGTGGAAAGATTAAGGTGCTTCGCGAATTATTGTTTTAGCCCAGTGGGGACCGACCCTGTTTTGATGGACAGGGTCGGTTCCACCATCTTCCGAGTGGAATGTCATGGCAGACGTTATGATCTCAAAATGAATAAGACACACTGTGTTTTCACGCGATGGGGGGAAAAGAAAAAAAAAAACTCGTCAGTTCTTCGAAAGTTTTGCAACACGTTTAGATGAACGTGTCAAAAAGTTTCTGCCGGGTCTCACAGACGAGGGTGACACAAATTTCCCGTCACCCCAGACCCCTTTTTGTAAAATGTTCCCGCGGTCTCTGTAAGGTCTGAGTAACATCCCTCGCATTGTGTCTTTTTCCTGTTATGAAGTTTACTCCTCCGCACACAGTCCGTCTCTCCGTTTTGTTGTTTCCGCTCATGTACCAGCAGTGTTTTCTCCCTCGAGGCGTGAAAGGTGGGAGAAAAGTTCTGTGGCTTCTGAAAAAGGAAAAAGGAAACATGACTGAGGTGAAGGTTGTGCGTGTGGGATGTGTGAACATTTATATTTATTA
Source organism: Anguilla japonica (assembly GCA_025169545.1). Lineage (NCBI taxonomy): Eukaryota > Metazoa > Chordata > Actinopteri > Anguilliformes > Anguillidae > Anguilla > Anguilla japonica. The sequence goes on from CM045895.1 coordinate 1,386,779, forward strand.
ACTTATTGATTTATTGATTCGTTTTATATATTTAGCCCTATTTGAGGTGACTGACCTGTGCTCTTTGTAATTTTGTGGGCGTCCTGCTTTGGTGACCTAGCCCTCGAGCAGCCAGAAATCAGTTCTCTTCTTCCTTGGATTGTTTTTAAAGTATTGTGCAATATTTTTTTTTCCTAAAGCACTTTTTTTTCCAGAAATGAAGCGGATTAATTGGGCAACGCTGAACATGAGCATTCCGGAATGTGTCAAAACCATTGTTTCTTTGAAAGTACCCGGTTTACGGAATACATGGTGGTGTGGAATGTTCCGTTCACGCAGTGCGTTTCCGTTAGAGGCGGGCAGTTCCGTTCCCTGTCCAATTAGCTAATTAGCTGCACACACCGGTACTGATTATCTCCTAGATTACATCACAGTAAACATTTTGTACAACGACACAAGAACAGTTATCAATCAATCTTTAGCATCCCAGTAAATTGGATTGGACAGGTGCACGTGGTCAACACAAAACAATAAAACCTCAATTGAAGACCTCTGCTCGTGGCATAACTCTCCCTGAATGCAAAACAAGCTGCAAAAACGTTGATGACTGAACTGCATTATACAGACTAAAAATAAAAAGAGATGCATGAATAGAAGATAGATAAACCTCTGATACTACTGAGCACCAGTCATATTTCAATGTATATTTATGATTTAATGGTGTTTCAGTTCGCGAATCATAGGAGTTTATGAGTCACAGTCTGCTGTCACTCATGGACTCACACAGTCCACAAACTGAATCACCTGACAGGGAGAGAGGGAAATAATGGAAGGAAGGAATGGGGGAAATGATGAGAGGGAAAGAATGGAGGAAAGGATGAGAGGGAAATAATTGAGGGAAAGGATGGGAGGGAAAGAATGCTTGAGTCTGTTCTCTCATCCCCTCAGTTCTGTCTTTTCCTCGCAGCTGTTCTGCTGAGTAGCAGGGCTGCATAGAGATGTGTAACATTCACAACTTCACTAAATCCCAAACGCTGAATGAGATTGTTCTCCCTGCAGCTAATCAAAATTTTAGCCTAACTCCAGGGCTGGAGGGCCACAGTGTCTGTAGCTTTTTTGTGATTTCCTTTCAATCAGCATCCAATTTAAGCCTAGGAAACAAAGTGTTTGGACTCCTTAGCAAATCAGTGGTTTCAGTGAGTCGTCCAGAGCTGGGGTCTGACAGTGCTGCTTTAGGCCTGTCTTAGAGTCTGACAGCGCTGCTTTAGGCCTGTCTTAGAGTCTGACAGCGCTGCTTTAGGCCTGTCTTAGAGTCTGACAGCACTGCTTTAGGCCTGTCTTAGAGTCTGACAACGCTGCTTTAGGCCTGTCTTAGAGTCTGACAGCGCTGCTTTAGGCCTGTCTTAGAGTATGACAGAGCTGCTTTAGGCCTGTCTTAGAGTCTGACAGCGCTGCTTTAGGCCTGTCTTAGAGTCTGACAGCGCTGCTTTAGACTGACAGCGCTGCTTTAGGCCTGTCTTAGAGTCTGACAGCGCTGCTTTAGGTTGTCTTAGAGTCTGACAGCGCTGCTTTAGGCCTGTCTTAGAGTCTGACAGCGCTGCTTTAGGCCTGTCTTAGAGTCTGACAGCGCTGCTTTAGGCCTGTCTTAGAGTCTGACAGCGCTGCTTTAGGCCTGTCTTAGAGTCTGACAGCGCTGCTTTAGGCCTGTCTTAGAGTCTGACAGCGCTGCTTTAGGCCTGTCTTAGAGTCTGACAGCGCTGCTTTAGGCCTGTCTTAGAGTCTGACAGCGCTGCTTTAGGCCTGTCTTAGAGTCTGACAGCGCTGCTTTAGGCCTGTCTTAGAGTCTGACAGCGCTGCTTTAGGCCTGTCTTAGAGTCTGACAGCGCTGCTTTAGGCCTGTCTTAGAGTCTGACAGCGCTGCTTTAGGCCTGTCTTAGAGTCTGACAGCGCTGCTTTAGGCCTGTCTTAGAGTCTGACAGCGCTGCTTTAGGCCTGTCTTAGAGTATGACAGAGCTGCTTTTAGGCCTGTCTTAGAGTCTGACAGCGCTGCTTTAGGCCTGTCTTAGAGTCTGACAGCGCTGCTTTAGGCCTGTCTTAGAGTCTGACAGCGCTGCTTTAGGCCTGTCTTAGAGTCTGACAGCGCTGCTTTAGGCCTGTCTTAGAGTCTGACAGCGCTGCTTTAGGCCTGTCTTAGAGTCTGACAGCGCTGCTTTAGGCCTGTCTTAGAGTCTGACAGAGCTGCTTTAGGCCTGTCTTAGAGTCTGACAGCGCTGCTTTAGGCCTGTCTTAGAGTCTGACAGCGCTGCTTTAGGCCTGTCTTAGAGTCTGACAGCGCTGCTTTAGGCCTGTCTTAGAGTCTGACAGCGCTGCTTTAGGCCTGTCTTAGAGTCTGACAGCGCTGCTTTAGGCCTGTCTTAGAGTCTGACAGCGCTGCTTTAGGCCTGTCTTAGAGTCTGACAGCGCTGCTTTAGGCCTGTCTTAGAGTCTGACAGCGCTGCTTTAGGCCTGTCTTAGAGTCTGACAGCGCTGCTTTAGGCCTGTCTTAGAGTCTGACAGAGCTGCTTTAGGCCTGTCTTAGAGTCTGACAGCGCTGCTTTAGGCCTGTCTTAGAGTCTGACAGTCTTAGAGTCTGACAGCGCTGCTTTAGGCCTGTCTTAGAGTCTGACAGCGCTGCTTTAGGCCTGTCTTAGAGTCTGACAGCGCTGCTTTAGGCCTGTCTTAGAGTCTGACAGCGCTGCTTTAGGCCTGTCATAGAGTCTGACAGCGCTGCTTTAGGCCTGTCTTAGAGTCTGACAGCGCTGCTTTAGGCCTGTCTTAGAGTCTGACAGCGCTGATTTAGGCCTGTCTTAGAGTCTGACAGCGCTGCTTTAGGCCTGTCTTAGAGACTGACAGCGCTGCTTTAGGCCTGTCTTAGAGTCTGACAGCGCTGCTTTAGGCCTGTCTTAGAGTCTGACAGCGCTGCTTTAGGCCTGTCATAGAGTCTGAGAGCGCTGCTTTAGGCTGTCTTAGAGTCTGACAGCGCTGCTTTAGGCCTGTCTTAGAGTCTAACAGCGCTGCTTTAGGCCTGTCTTAGAGTCTGACAGCGCTGCTTTAGGCCTGTCTTAGAGTCTGACAGCGCTGCTTTAGGCCTGTCTTAGAGTCTGACAGCGCTGCTTTAGGCCTGTCTTAGAGTCTGACAGCGCTGCTTTAGGCCTGTCTTAGAGTCTGACAGCGCTGCTTTAGGCCTGTCTTAGAGTCTGACAGCGCTGCTTTAGGCCTGTCTTAGAGTCTGACAGAGCTGCTTTAGGCCTGTCTTAGAGACTGACAGCGCTGCTTTAGGCCTGTCTTAGAGTCTGACAGCGCTGCTTTAGGCCTGTCATAGAGTCTGACAGCGCTGCTTTAGGCCTGTCTTAGAGTCTGACAGAGCTGCTTTAGGCCTGTCTTAGAGTCTGACAGCGCTGCTTTAGGCCTGTCTTAGAGTCTGACAGCGCTGCTTTAGGCCTGTCGTAGAGTCTGAGAGCGCTGCTTTAGGCCTGTCTTAGAGTCTGACGGTGCTGCTTTAGGCCTGTCTTAGAGTCTGACAGTGCTGCTTTAGGCCTGTCTTGGTCATTCGGAGCTGGGTCTGACAGAGCTGCTTTAGGCCTGTCTTAGAGACTGAGAGCGCTGCTTTAGGCCTGTCTTGGTCATCTGGAGCTGGGTCTGACAGCACTGCTTTAGGCCTGTCTTAGGGAGGGATTTTGTGGGAGGACAGGGATCTGCAGCTGATGCAGCGTAAGCCCTCATGTGAGAGTTACCAGCCATTAAGGACAGTTCCAGCCCCCCCCCCCCCCCCCCCCCCCCCCAGCTCATTTCTCTTACTGGACTGTACATTAAAAAGGGGAGCTGGGAGAGATTCCATGATGTAAAGTGGGGGAGGGGCTGTGCCTGTTTCTGGATCTCATGCCAGCTTCTGCTCACCGTGAAACACAACGATTGGCCCAAATCAGTCAGCCCTGATGTCATGTATTAGCTCCGCCCACTGTTGGCTTCATGAAACTTCAACCTCTCAACAGTAGTTGATCGGTGGTATTCCAGAGGTAGGGAACCCTGTTCTTGCCTTTTATTGATAAGCTCATGTATTGCAGTGTAACAATATGTATGTGTTCCTATATGAAATATTTTGCTGTGGTGTAATCTATGACGTAACCAGGATAAGAAGGAAATCTGTGTTAGTGTGTCAGTGGAAGGTAAAGCTAACATTTCAATTGCTATCAAGTTTTATAATCTAAAAAATACGTCAGTGATTTGGTTTATCTTCCCAGAAGCTCAAGTTAATAGTTAATAAAGAGCTACACGTGTCTATGCCCTGACTAACATTTGAAATTATGAGAATCATTTCCTTTATGAGAGATCGGTGAAGGTCAGTTTACTCCCATTTTGTTTTCTGACATATTCTTTTAAAACCGGGCTGCACTCATTATGTTTAACACCTGGGCCACTGTTGAGAGTTTGGTCATTACCTCTCTTGGAAAACGCCCCCAATTAATTAGAGTGCAACAAGCACTGACGACAGGAGTTTCCATGGTGACAACAGTATTATGAAATGACTGGGATTCAAATAACATTTTTATGACTAAAACGAAAGACATACACAACTGAGTTCAGATGTCAGAATGAATTTGTGAAGAAATATGAAATGCATGTGTTTATTTGTAAGTCAAAGTTAAGGGCAAATGTTGATTGAATACAGGCCTTTGTCACTATGAACAGGCTTACTGGGGGAGCAGAATTTAGCGTTTGCAGGAGGATGAAGTGTCTGAGAATCAGAGGCTGCTTGACAGGCTTTGATCTGTGTTTGGGGCAGGCTTATCAAAGCTAATCTGTGTAGCATTGATCTCTATTACAAACACTATGACACAAGCTGACAAGGTGCTTTGTGCATGCTGTGTGAAGGCTAATGGCTATCTGCTCCTTTATAGAAAAGGACTACTATACTCAGGGAGAGCTGCTGTACTCATAGGGCCCTTAGAGAGCTGCTGTACTCATAGGGTCCTTACAGAGCTGCTGTACTCATAGGGCTGTTACAGGGCTGCTGTACTCATAGGGCTGTTACAGGGCTGCTGTACTCATAGGGTCCTTACAGGGCTGCTGTACTCATAGGGCCCTTACAGAGCTGCTGTACTCATAGGGCTGTTACAGGGCTGCTGTACTCATAGGGCCCTTACAGAGCTGCTGTACTCATAGAGCCCTTACAGAGCTGCTGTACTCATAGGGCCCTTACAGGGCTGCTGTACTCATAGGGCCCTTAGAGGGCTGCTGTACTCATAGGGCCCTTACAGGGCTGCTGTACTCATAGGGCCCTTACAGAGCTGCTGTACTCATAGGGCCCTTACAGAGCTGCTGTACTCATAGGGCCCTTACAGAGCTGCTGTACTCATAGGGCCCTTACAGAGCTGCTGTACTCATAGGGCCCTTACAGAGCTGCTGTACTCATAGGGTCCTTACAGAGCTGCTGTACTCATAGGGCCCTTACAGAGCTGCTGTACTCATAGGGTCCTTACAGAGCTGCTGTACTCATAGGGCCCTTACAGAGCTGCTGTACTCATAGGGCTGTTACAGGGCTGCTGTACTCATAGGGCCCTTACAGGGCTGCTGTACTCATAGGGCCCTTACAGGGCTGCTGTACTCATAGGGCCCTTACAGGGCTGCTGTACTCATAGGGCTGTCACAGGGCTGCTGTACTCATAGGGCCCTTACAGGGCTGCTGTACTCATAGGGCCCTTACAGGGCTGCTGTACTCATAGGGCCCTTACAGAGCTGCTGTACTCATAGAGCCCTTACAGGGCTGCTGTACTCATAGGGCCCTTAGAGAGCTGCTGTACTCATAGGGTCCTTACAGGGCTGCTGTACTCATAGGGCCCTTACAGGGCTGCTGTACTCATAGGGCTGTTACAGGGCTGCTGTACTCATAGGGCCCTTACAGGGCTGCTGTACTCATAGGGCCCTTACAGGGCTGCTGTACTCATAGGGCTGTTACAGGGCTGCTGTACTCATAGAGCCCTTACAGAGCTGCTGTACTCATAGAGCCCTTACAGGGCTGCTGTACTCATAGGGTCCTTACAGGGCTGCTGTACTCATAGGGCCCTTACAGAGCTGCTGTACTCATAGGGCTGTTACAGGGCTGCTGTACTCATAGGGCTGTTACAGAGCTGCTGTACTCATAGGGCTGTTACAGGGCTGCTGTACTCATAGGGTCCTTACAGGGCTGCTGTACTCATAGGGCTGTTACAGAGCTGCTGTACTCATAGGGCCCTTACAGGGCTGCTGTACTCATAGGGCCCTTACAGGGCTGCTGTACTCATAGGGCTGTTACAGGGCTGCTGTACTCATAGGGCCCTTACAGGGCTGCTGTACTCATAGAGCCCTTACAGGGCTGCTGTACTCATAGGGCTGTTACAGGGCTGCTGTACTCATAGGGCTGTTACAGGGCTGCTGTACTCATAGGGCTGTTACAGAGCTGCTGTACTCATAGGGCCCTTACAGGGCTGCTGTACTCATAGGGCTGTTACAGGGCTGCTGTACTCATAGGGCCCTTACAGGGCTGCTGTACTCATAGGGCTGTTACAGGGCTGCTGTACTCATAGGGTCCTTACAGGGCTGCTGTACTCATAGGGCTGTCACAGGGCTGCTGTACTCATAGGGCCCTTACAGGGCTGCTGTACTCATAGGGCTGTTACAGGGCTGCTGTACTCATAGAGCCCTTACAGGGCTGCTGTACTCATAGGGCCCTTACAGGGCTGCTGTACTCATAGGGCCCTTACAGGGCTGCTGTACTCATAGGGCTGTTACAGGGCTGCTGTACTCATAGGGTCCTTACAGGGCTGCTGTACTCATAGGGCTGTTACAGGGCTGCTGTACTCATAGGCCCTTCACAGGGCTGCTGTACTCATAGGGCTGTTACAGGGCTGCTGTACTCATAGGGCTGTTACAGGGCTGCTGTACTCATAGGGCCCTTACAGGGCTGCTGTACTCATAGGCCCTTACAGGGCTGCTGTACTCAGAGATGCCTCTCTGCTTTCTCTCTGTCTGTTACCCTCTCTGCTTTCTCTTTGTCTGAATAAAGCCAACAATACAAAAGGACAACCGACTGTCTCCTTTAAACATAAATAAAAATAAGCACAACTCCCTCTTTAAGAGGGTTGATGTAATTGGAGCGCAGGCTCTTGTCTTCGGAATTCGTGCTTTTGTTTTCCTGGCTAGCTGCTGAGAGATGAGAGTTATATTTCATTTATTCACGTTTTTTGATTCCAACATTTATATGACTTTGAGGGGCTATCCAAGATTTGTTATTCGAGGTCAAGCCTCAGATAGAGAGTCAGGATCAGTATCTCTCTTGTCTCACATCCATGAATAACATACTTTAAAAAAATGTGCCTCAGAGACTTCAATATGCCACAGAATGTGTTTTATATTTGGGTTGTGCACGTGCGTATGTCCAGAAATATCATAACCGCAGCCAGACCGGACAGATGTATATGGATAAGACTTTTCGGCCTGTTTTATATTCCGTTCCTTTACTGTTGGCCAGAAATCTGTCACAGCCATAAACAGTCAGGGTGATGTTGCTCCTCTGAAAGAGGTCAGGTGCCCTAAGGGGACAATCAGGACTTCGTACCGAATGTGAATGTTTCCGTGCGGTGCGTTCCTGAACCCTGCAGGCGGTTTTCCCTCCCTTTCTGTGGTGAAGCTGAGCGGTTTTGCAGAGAGAGAGAGAGTCTGTCCAAACTGCCACGTGTGGCTCCTCTCTCTGATTCGCCCGGCCATCGCGCACACTTCAGACAGGGCCCCAGTGTGTTGTGGGAGAGCTCGGCGATGCTCGCTCAAGCGGATGGCATTCGTTGTCATTAATAACACGCGTTTACCTAAAGGGGCTCTCCTGGGACTCCCAAGCCAGCTTTTTACGGCCGTCAGAGAGGTGTTCTGTAGTTCAGCTGGCCATGTGGTGGAACCCCCCCACCCATAAAATGCACCATGTGCCCCCCCCACACCCACCCGCCCCCACCCCCTTGGGACTTTTTTCAGATTTTACCATCTCATCATCTTTTACACCCCCTTATCCAATCTGCCCCGAGATTCTGCTGCCCAGTGCATGGTCTGGTTATCCTCAATACGGACTGGGGGGGTTTAGGGGAGGGCGGGGGTTAGAGAAAGTTTGGGGTTCAGGAAAACAGATGGATGGGTCCATTTATCCCAAAGAGAGAGTGCATCCCCCACAGCTTTGAAAATCATATCACCAAGGGATGCATATCACCAAGAAACCAAAACCCGCCCAAAACCCCTGCCAGGCTATTAAGGGAGGGTCAGGGTAATTGCATCCAAAGAGAGCTCATACAGTACATCTTCACCTTCAGTGATAATTATATTTAATCATCAGTGGGGAACGTTTTTTTAAGAGAGCAGTATAGTTCACTATGTTTTGCTTAGTTCTAATTATGAGTGAATGATCTGGGAGGGAATGCTCAGATAGGAAGAGGAGTGCTGTAGGTCTGGAGCTGCACCCTCACATTACAGCGTTTGTTTGCGTGACAGAAGTCCTTCAACCCAGGGCAGGTCACATCACCCGAAAATACCGCTGGTCTTTTACCAGAAACTTCAGGGTTACATCATCAAACAGGACTGTTAACATTTCCAGGATGTATTTTAAGAATCGGGGGAATATCTCAGCTTGACTGGAAAAAATATGCAAGAGAACAGAGTGAGAAAACAAAACAAGGTTCACTGAACTCTGGAGCGGAATATGAACATGACTTATAAATAACCCGTGTGAGCTATTTCGTTTGAATTTGTTTGCGGTGAAAATGTATGTCTGGCTGAAACAGTGTTTGGTTTTCAACCAGTTCTCCATCTTGGTGAGGGTCAGATTGTTTTAAGATTTTATGGCAGCTTCACCTGTTAGTTATTAAATTAGTCCAATCATTTATTTGAGCCGCTTTTTGATAAAATCATCTGCAGACCATAAAGCTGCAGTTCACAAAGTATCCTTGGTGAAGAGATTTTAATGTGGTCTGAATGAACCGTCTGAATAAGTCATTATCTTTGTGTATACAGCTCTTTAGAAAATGAAGCCAGAATAATTAGTTGGAACAAAAACCACCCCAGCCTGGGTTGCTACTCCTCTTGAGTCCACTGGCAACGTGTGCACCTTAAAGGGTTAATTGCCTCAGTTTATGATGTCATCGTCTGAGGAACGTGTGGAACGTGCAGAACTAATTGAAGCCAATTACACAACTGGTTGTAATTGAATTAGCGAGAAAAAAAATCAGTTGCGATGGAATCAGGGAGAAGATGTGTGGTCTCATTTTTCAGTGTGTTTGTGTATTTCTCGTATGTTTGTGTGAGAAATTCAGTCATACAAAAATGATTTGTGTAAATACCATACGTTCTCAAAAACACGTGTTTCAGAGGCCCTCGTGATTGGTTAATTAGCATATTTCCACACCCATAAAGCAGGCTATGCTGTCCAAAATTTATTGTGGCAAAAATCAAATAAATAAATGATCACCCAAGGTGGAATTGACGTCCTGCGGACAGAAGTGATATTTTATTTGGTAGTGTAAGCTTTGGTGCAAATGGGAAACAGATGAGGTAAAGATAAGGCCTGGCAGGAAGAAGTAAATGCAGTAAATGTCTGTCACAAGTGCACTCCAAGAAATGACCCCAAATCGGTTAGATTTAAAAGCGGAGTCATGTTGCCGTGTCGGTACTGCGCTATGTTGCCGCGTCAGTATTGCGTCATGTTGTCTTGTCGGTACTGCGTCATGTTGCCACGTCAGTACTGTGTCATGTTGCCGTGTCGGTACTGTGTCATGTTGCCGCGTCATGTTGCCGTGTCGGTACTGCGTCATGTTGCCGCGTCGGTACTGCGTCATGCTGACGTGTCGGTACTGCGTCATGTTGCCGTGTCATGTTGCCGTGTCAGTACTGCGTCATGTTGGCATGTCGGTACTGCGTCATGTTGCCGTGTTATGTTGCCATGTCAGTACTGCGTTATGTTGCCATGTCGGTACTGCGTCATGTTGCCGTGTTATGTTGCCGTGTCAGTACTGCGTCATGTTGGCCATGTCGGTACTGCGTCATGTTGCTGCGTCATGTTGACGTGTCGGTACTGCGTTATGTTGCCGCGTCGGTACTGCGTCATGTTGCCGTGTTATGTTGCCATGTCAGTACTGCGTTATGTTGCCGCGTCGGTACTGCGTCATGTTGCCGTGTCATGTTGCCGTGTCGGTACTGCGTCATGTTGCCGCGTCGTGTTGCCATGTCGGTACCGCACACGCAGGAGGAGCAGGAGGGTCCGCGGGCCTGCCAGTAGCCGATGACCTCATCGCCGGCGCTTTTGGGAGCCTGTGCTCTCAGTCATTGCCCCGCCGCTGAAGCAGATAGGAGGAGTTTCCATTCACACTGACTGGGTCAGTCACCCCGACGCTCGGGCGCTAAGCTAGCCTGCAGCGTTCACCCTTTCCAATAGGAGCTCATCCATAGACTGTAGGCCCAGTACATTTAATCAACCTTTGACCTTAAATTTGACTAACAATTAAAATATTTTTCCCCTCTTTGGTGAGTTCAGCATTAGTTAAAGCTGAGCCTCTCCAAACTGAGTTTGTGAACAAAAAGTCAAGTAATGAATTAGTTGTAAATGAAAGTTAAAGATAAATGTTGCTTGAATACATCTTACATATTATATCACATATGCTTTTTTTTAACTTTATCTAGTGCTAAGCAATGCCCAGCTTTGTTGCACAAACCTAAACCAAATACTCTTCTGCCTTGTGTGCATGCCGTTATCTTTACATGTTTTGGAAAAACTATTTCTTTCCATTTTTGACCTCAATGTTGGATGTTGATGGCTAAGTATTGAGCACCAGGTCAAAGAAGGCATATAAACATATAAACTATTTGAGCGGGTTGTGGGTTTGTTCTGGGTCCTTGCTTAAGTGCATTGTCCCAGTCCCAGAAAAAACCTACAATTAAAATGAGCTGCGGGGGGTTTTCTGAACCTGACTGTGATTGGAGTACAGTTAGCACAGCCGAGCCCGTTTGTGCTCTTAAATGAGAGGTTCACCGGATGCAGCCTCACCCGATGCTAAACATCTGTGCTGCTACCATCCTCTCTGCCTCTTCATCAGACCAGTGCTATTTACAGTGCAGGACCATCAGTATGGTAGGCGCTCACAACCCCTTGTAGAAGTCTGAGGGACGTAGATGTATACAGCTGAGATGTTTATGCTTCAGTGGCAGTGAGGCAGAAGTGTTAGTGATTAAAAATATTCAGCTGAACATCCAGGGAGTCTGAGGAATCAGTGGCTTCACGGCCAACTCGACTGCTTCCTGGGGCGTTTTAAAGGGCGTTCCGCTGGGTTGATCCTCACCGTCGCAGATCGGGCGTATTTGGTCCTGTAGGCCTAGTGAAGCAACAGCTCCTCCTTTCATTCGGTGAGTCTGGGTTCCAGTGCTGTTGCAGGGTTCTCTCTGGGTAGTGAAAGGTGTCTCTGTTGCAGGGTTCTCTCCGGGAGGTAAAAGGTGTTTTCCTCTCCAGACTGTCTGCTCTGGCGTTTCCATTCCAGTTGGAAACGTCATTAGACTATTTACTGCCTTTATTGGAGTACTGCTGGACCACCTTGTGTAGTTTAGCGGGTTTATGCCAAACCCTCTGCCAACAGTAAGAGCCTCAGGACTGAGGAGAGAACCATGCGAGCTGTGTTTATGAGCATCGGGACTACCCATCTCTCTCTCCCTCCTTCCCCCTCTCTCTCACTCCCCCCCTCCTCCCTCCCTCTCTCTCTCTCTCCTTCCTCCCTCTCTCTCTGTCTCACTCCCTCCTCTCTCTCTTTCTCACCCTCTCCATCCCTGCCTCTCTTACTCTCTCTCCCCCTCACCCTCCCTTCCTCCCTCCCTCTCTCTCACTCCCTACTCTCTCTCTTTCTCACCCTCTCTCTCCCTGCCTCTCTTACTCTCTCTCCTCCTCTCCCTTCCTCCCTCTCTCTCTCTTTCTCCCCTCTCTCCCTCCCTCCCTTTCCCTCTCACCCTATCCCTCCCCCCCCTCTCTCTCTCTCTAAGGATGGGTTTTGGCCCATGTTTGTGCACATGGAGAGGAGGGAAAGTTCTAGATCACGAGCAGAGACCTTGTTGGAAGGTGAAATGACACTAGGGAGTGTGTAGGGTGAGCAGCCAGGCCTTTCTGAATGGAGCATTGTCATTATCTGTTTAGCTGGGTAAAGTTTTTTTTTCTTTTTGCTGTTCCTTCATCTCCTGCTTTTTCCTAAGTGTAAAGGTAAAGAGCGATAGAAAGAAGGACAGAGAAGGGGACACGGAGAGAGAGAAAGAGAGAGAGAGGCACACAGGCCACCCAGCCAGAACATTGTGCGTTTTCCCCTTGCACTGAAGTACGGCCATCTGTAGCGTAGCTGCCACACACACAGGAAGAGATCGGGAGGAGCACCAGGGTCTTTAAAGCCCCACAGAGAAAGCAGAACCTCCTTCTCTGAGGGGGTCTTTAAAGCCCCACAGAGAAAGCAGAACCTCCTTCTCTGAAAAGCCCCACAGCAGCTGCCTCCTTCTCTGAGGTAAACTGTAAAAATGTAACCGTGCCGATCGGGGGGGGGGAGCAGATGAAAGCAGCTCATGCAGAGATGGCTCTCTCTCTGGCTCTTTCTGGTTGATTCATTCGTTTGCTTTTTGAAAAGAGTTGAGTCAGAATGGAAGCGTCGGTGACGGACAGAGGACTGCAGTGTGGGATGTGCTGCACTGCGGTGGGAGGTCTGTTCTGCTGATGCAGTTTAAGTGCACATCTCTGACTGTCGTGCCATTTTCTGATTGGCAGTTCAGTATCCAAGGCACTGACAGTGACTCCTGCAGGCTCAGCGCAGATCTCCTTGCTCTGATGTGTCTGACGCCTGCCTGTGGAGTCTAAACCGGATCTGCCTCAGAGAGCTGAAGTACTTTAAGCCTTTAAACATCAGCAGAATTCCTGCATTTATTTCTGTTTTTTTGTGATTTCGGTGCAGAATTCTTCTTTCACATGGCAGTGCGTTTGTAAGATGCCTCCCTGGACGTTATCAGGGATTTGCAGAACTGTGTTCGGATTTCATCGGCACCTAATGAGCTCAATTTCAATTACGTGCCTGACCCAGGCCTGGTGTGCGCACAGTGTCACGTGTGAATTTTGAGGAATCCCGATCGTGTCGGGGTATCTGTCAGGGTTTTGCTAGTAAATTACGTGTTGGGGGGGGGAGGTGTCACACAGTGTTTAGAGCAGCAGGCCGAAGCGTGCGTTTTAACCTGTTTCAGACGGGGCCTGATCCTGTGGGAGGGCTTCCCGCTAGCTCTTAGCCCCGAGCGCTAGCCCGAGTCATGACAGGTATGTCCGCGAACGAGAGGCTGTGGTCTGGCCCCCGCTCCGGCGCTCGACCCCGCAGGGGCGATGACAGACGCTGATGCTTCTGCAGCACAGGGGGGGTTGAGGGGGGTAAGGGGGGGGGGGGGGTGTTGGGGGGCACTGAACTGAGCAGGAGTCCTGTCATCCCGAGGTGTGAACCTAAACAGCCTCTGGTGGGGTCCTGGGATCCCGCCTGGAATTTCGGGGCTGAAAGCAGGCTCCTGCCATTCCGTCAGTAACCCAGGCCTTCGGGACGCTCTCAAGAGGAGCAGGACTTCGGTAGAGGGCAGATCAAAGAGGCTGCGGACAGGCGCTGAACCTCTGCTGTAAATTACACACGGACCTGCCTTACGTCAGTTATGAACCATAAAAACACAGTTGTTTTCAGTTTTAACCCTCACTTTGAGTCTTAAACTGCAATTAAAGGCAACAATTATATACATATAATATAACACAACAACAACAGTACAACTGCAAGGAAAATTTTAAGGGCTGGTGTTAGGAAAATTTCTCATAAAATGTACTTATTACAAAATAATTAGTCATTGTTCAAAGTGTGCACACGCACATTTGACACCCTGGAATACTGATATAAACAGTATGTCAGTAAAACCATATATTGATTGAGTTATTAGCGGCTCATATGTTTAGAGCCGATTATTGGTTGATATCTTCAAAGACCTGAGCCAATAAAAAGTCCTCTTGCAGGCGCCTGTGTCAAAGGCTGCTGTTGAAGGTGAGGCGAGGTATCTGAGCCCTCATTAGGCTCCGCCCACATCCGACCTCCTTAGTCCTAATCCCTTAGTTAGTGTTTACGTGTTTATGCCCCAAAGGGGGGACCGGTATACACATCACCTACTAAAAGGTTTAATCACCTATTGTGTTCCTCAGCAATTATTTTAATGAATGAGCTCTTATCTGCCTCGAGTCAACAATAACATGGCTCTGCCAGGCGTTGTGTTCCTTCCTGTAGTGAGTCCGACAGAGCTTACGGGGCTGGCGCCGATGCTGGGAACAAGCTGAGGGGAAGAGGAAGTGCGGGCTGGGGGCACTTCCTCCACAATGTCAATACAGTCTGCTGAGCGCACGCTACAGTATGAGCCTTACGTTTAAATAAGAGCACGTCCAGTATGAGCCTTACGTTTAAATAAGAGCACGTCCAGTATCAGCCTTACGTTTAAATAAGAGCATGTCCAGTATGAGCCTGTAAATAAGAGCACGTCCAGTATGAGTCTTACGTTTAAATAAGAGCACGTCCAGTATCAGCCTTACGTTTAAATAAGAGCACGTCCAGTATCAGCCTTACGTTTAAATAAGAGCACGTCCAGTATGAGTCTTACGTTTAAATAAGAGCACGTCCAGTATCAGCCTTACGTTTAAATAAGAGCACGTCCAGTATGAGCCTTACGTTTAAATAAGAGCACGTCCAGTATGAGCCTTACGTTTAAATAAGAGCGCGTCCAGTATCAGCCTTACGTTTAAATAAGAGCACGTCCAGTGTGAGCCTTATGTTTAAATAAGAGCACGTCCAGTATGAACCTTACGTTTAAATAAGAGCACGTCCAGTATGAGCCTTATGTTTAAATAAGAGCACGTCCAGTATGAACCTTACGTTTAAATAAGAGCACGTCCAGTATGAACCTTACGTTTAAATAAGAGCACGTCCAGTATGAACCTTACGTTTAAATAAGAGCACGTCCAGTATGAGCCTTACGTTTAAATAAGAGCATGTCCAGTATGAGCCTTACGTTTAAATAAGAGCACGTCCAGTATGAACCTTACGTTTAAATAAGAGCACGTCCAGTATCAGCCTTACGTTTAAATAAGAGCACGTCCAGTATGAGCCTTACGTTTAAATAAGAGCATGTCCAGTATGAGCCTTACGTTTAAATAAGAGCACGTCCAGTATGAACCTTACGTTTAAATAAGAGCACGTCCAGTATGAGCCTTGCGTTTAAATAAGAGCACGTCCAGTATGAGTCTTACGTTTAAATAAGAGCACGTCCAGTATGAGCCTTACGTTTAAATAAGAGCACGTCCAGTATGAGCCTTACGTCTAAATAAGAGCGCGTCCAGTATGAGGCTTATGTTTAAATAAGAGCACGTCCAGTATGAGCCTTATGTTTAAATAAGAGTGTGTACAGTATGAACCTTACGTTTAAATAAGAGCACGTCCAGTATGAGCCTTACGTTTAAATAAGAGCATGTCCAGTGCTCCAGGCGCCCTGTTTATATGTTGAAGTATGGCACATTCTGTTACCAAAGTCAAGTTTAATAGTGATAGGAAAACGTGATTTTTGTCCAGGGCGCTGCTATTTTAATCGCGGACGGACAGCGATGTGAACACAACTATTTTTGTTGTTGGACTGTTGTTTGGTCCTCGGGGGGGTTGGGGTTGGCGGGTCACTGGTTTACTCAGCTGTTGCGGTTCATATTTTGGCGGGGGCCAGACTCCTGGTGCGGAATGGCAGTGTGTGGCTGGTCTTAAGCCGACGGGGGGGTGGGGTCCCCAAACGGGGACTGTGATTGGCTGGTGGCTGCAATGACAGCAGTGTGAGGTGCCGCTGTCTTAGCATGGCAAGGAAGGGGGGGAAGAGAAAGAGAGCGACAGAGAGAGAAAGAGAGAGAGAGAGAGAGAGAGAGAGAGAGAGAGAGCAAAAAAGACAGAAAAGGACCAAGAGGGGAAGAGCAGGCCGGAGAGTGAGTGGTAGAAAGAAAGAGAGAAAACTGGAGCTAGAGAGGGAAAGAGAAAGAGAGAGAGAGAGGTAAAGAGTGAGCTTTAGATAAGCTGCTTGACTAAGCGTGTGTGCCTGCTAAGTGCTGCTGATCTCGCTGCTGATCACACGCTCGTGCTGACTGGCAGGGCTGCTGGTCACACACTCGTGCTGATTGGCAGTGCTGCTGCTCTTGCTGCTGCTCACACACTCGTGCTGACTGGCAGTGCTGCTGCTCTTGCTGCTGCTCACACACTCGTGCTGCTGCTCTTGCTGCTGCTCACACGCTCGTGCTGGCTCTTCTGATGGCTGCTTATCAGTTTAGAGGCCTCTCAGCAGCTTGTCAGCCTCAGTCAGTGAACACCCCCCCACCTGCTTTCAGAAAAGCCCTGGGCTGGCCAGCGAAGTGCTCCAGCGTGGTTCTGATTCTCCGACTGTCTCGGTTCTGGATCCACTCAACTTCAGTTCTGACTCTTTCTCTCTTGGTTCTGAATCTTCTCTACCTCAATTCTGACTCTCGGACTCTTGGTTCTGAATCCACTCTACGTTGGTTCTGACTTCCTGACTCTCTCAGTTCTGTATCCGCTTCACTTCAGTTCTGACTTTCTGAATCTTAGTTCTGACTCTCTGACTTGGTTGTGAATCCTCTCCTTCTCGACTGTGACTCTCTGACTCTAGGCTTTGACTCTTTCACTCTCTCAGTTCAGAATCCACTCTGTCCATTTCTCCCTATAACCAGGTAGTAAAATAGGCACATTTGACACACTGCATGCATTTGTACCTCTGCACCAACTGTAAAGCAACCTAGGGCTGTAACATTTCCATTATAGTTTGTAGATGAATGTGCTTGGGTGCTTTATATACATTTTATTGTATTTTCAACAGCCCAGCTCTGCCTGTGTCAGCATCTCTCTCTCCCCCTCTCTCTCCCTTTCTCTTTCCCCCCTCTCTCTCTTTTCCCCCTCTCTCTCTCCCCCCCCCCCCCCCCCCCCCCCCCCCTTACGTCTCTGTAAGAGGCAGTGTAGGAATTCTTCAGGGCTGGGGGGGTCCCAGATAAATCATGTTGAGATTGGGTGTTAGCCTGAGCCTGGTGGGGCACTCGCTCAGAGAAAACCCTGCTGTGGGACGCTCCCGGGTTGGTCCCCCCACCCCCACCCTCCCCCACCCCCCCCCCCCCCCCGTGGGATGTTCTCGCATTGCCCCCCCCACCCCCCCACCCCTGCCCCTCGTTCTCTGCTGAGTCCAGCCACTCTGAACCCCCCGTCCCGAGAACAGAGAGGGGGTTTCGCTCGATGGAAACAAACGCACCGAAGCTTTAATCGGACCGCAGCGATGAATCGGGAGCAGGCTCGCGAATTTTGCATTCCTCGCCCTGTCTGGTTAGGATTAGCCGTCCTCCTGTAAATCATTTGTGTTGAGCCCTGAAATAATGCTCAAAACTGGCCCTTTCTTCAGCCGGGGGGGGTTTGGTCTCGCTCATTGTGTCTCCTCAGTTGGTGCGCCAGTACATCGCTGTCCCTGTACATCAATGCTCCTGTTATTATGAGCTGAAGTTTCAGGGAAAGATCTGTAAGTACTGGGAATGAATCCACATTCTTGGCTTGCGTCTGTTTGTTTCCTTTCCTTTAAGGAAGAACATTCCCCCGTGCGTCTTAATTAGCCACAAACACAGATGGACAGATAGCGCCCTCTAATTTGGGCTGATCCGAGTCTTAGGTTGGAGCTTGGTGTGTGCCATGGGGGCTGGAACTCTCTGGAGATGCTTGGCCTAGTTCCGGGGAAGTGACTTGCCTTCTAATTTGGGTTCTGCATGTGGGCTTCCCCCTGTCAGAGAGGAGTGTGACTTGCCCCCCACAACCCCTGACTTCCCCCCCCAGTTCACTGCATGATGCACAGAACTCATTATGAAGACCTTGAATGGACTTAATCAACTTCAGGAAAATAACCTTGACACGTGCAAACACACACACACACACACACACACATGCACACACACACAAACACACACACCCTACGAGTATGGGGGAATTCAGTTTAAAATGTTAAAAACAGCTTTTTAAACAAACTGGCTCCACTGCCTCTTCAATAAGCCAGTGTTTAGAATATGTGTAAAGTCTGTGAGGACTGTGGCAGTCGGAGGATGAGAATGGCATTTATAAAAGGGGGATCTCTCAGGCTAGCGGAATCGCACAGAGAGAGCCTGCACAGTCATCAGGGTCCTCAAGGAGACTGCTCTGCATGCGAGAACAGTGGCCTGAGCACAAGACACTGTGGGATCTGTGTGCAGCTGCTGTAGTGTGTGACTGTGCAGCTGCTGTAGTGTGTGTGGCTGTGCAGCTGCTGTAGTGTGTGACTGTGCAGCTGCTGTAGTGTGTGTGGCTGTGCAGCTGCTGTAGTGTGTGTGGCTGTGCAGCTGCTGTAGTGTGTGACTGTGCAGCTGCTTTAGTGTGACTGTGCAGCTGCTGTAGTGTGTGACTGTGCAGCTGCTGTAGTGTGTGTGACTGTGCAGCTGCTGTAGTGTGTGACTGTGCAGCTGCTGTAGTGTGTGTGACTGTGCAGCTGCTGTAGTGTGTGTGTGACTGTGCAGCTGCTGTAGTGTGTGACTGTGCAGCTGCTGTAGTGTGTGTGGGGCTGTGCAGCTGCTGTAGTGTGTGTGTGGCTGTGCAGCTGCTGTAGTGTGTGTGGCTGTGCAGCTGCTGTAGTGTGTGACTGTGCAGCTGCTGTAGTGTGTGCGACTGTGCAGCTGCTGTAGCGTGTGGCTGTGCAGCTGCTGTAGTGTGTGTGACTGTGCAGCTGCTGTAGTGTATGTGGGGCTGTGCAGTTGCTGTGGTGTGTGCGACTGTGCAGCTGCTGTAGTGTGTGACTGTGCAGTAGCTTCTGTAGTGTGTGGCTGTGCAGCTGCTGTAGTGTATGTGTGACTGTGCAGTAGCTGCGGTAGTGTGTGACTTTGCAGCTGCTGTGGTGTGTGACTGTGCAGTAGCTTCTGTAGTGTGTGACTGTGCAGCTGCTGTAGTGTGTGTGACTGTGCAGCTGCTGTAGTGTGTGGCTGTGCAACTGCTGTAGTGTGTGTGACTGTGCAGCTGCTGTAGTGTGTGACTGTGTAGCTGCTGTAGTGTGTGACTGTGCAGTTGCTGTGGTGTGTGACTGTGCAGTTGCTGTGGTGTGTGCGACTGTGCAGCTGCTGTAGTGTGTGGCTGTGTAGCTGCTGTAGTGTGGGGCTGTGCAGTTGCTGTGGTGTGTGCAACTGTGCAGCTGCTGTAGTGTGTGACTGTGCAGCTGCTGTGGTGTGTGACTGTGCAGCTGCTGTAGTGTGTGGCTGTGCAGCTGCTGTAGTGTGTGTGACTGTGCAGCTGCTGTAGTGTGTGACTGTGCAGCTGCTGTGGTGTGTGACTGTGCAGCTGCTGTAGTGTGTGTGACTGTGCAGCTGCTGTGGTGTGTGACTGTGCAGTAGCTGCTGTAGTGTGTGTGGGGCTGTGTAGCTGCTGTAGTGTGTGGCTGTGCAGCTGCTGTGGTGTGTGACTGTGCAGTAGCTGCTGTAGTGTGTGGCTGTGCAGCTGCTATAGTGTGTGACTGTGCAGTAGCTGCTGTGTGTGGCTGTGCAGCTGCTGTGGTGTGTGACTGTGCAGTAGCTGCTGTAGTGTGTGTGGGGCTGTGCAGCTGCTATAGTGTGTGACTGTGCAGTAGCTGCTGTAGTGTGTGACTGTGCAGCTGCTGTAGTGTGTGACTGTGCAGTAGCTGCTGTAGTGTGGGGCTGTGCAGCTGCTGTAGTGTGTGTGACTGTGCAGCTGCTGTAGTGTGTGGCTGTGCAGCTGCTGTAGTGTGTGTGACTGTGCAGCTGCTGTAGTGTGTGACTGTGCAGCTGCTGTAGTGTGTGGCTGTGTAGCTGCTGTAGTGTGTGTGGCTGTGCAGCTGCTGTAGTGTGTGTGTGGCTGTGCAGCTGCTGTAGTGTGTGTGGCTGTGCAGCTGCTGTAGTGTGTGACTGTGCAGCTGCTGTAGTGTGTGACTGTGCAGCTGCTGTAGTGTGTGTGGCTGTGCAGCTGCTGTAGTGTGTGTGGCTGTGCAGCTGCTGTAGTGTGTGTGACTGTGCAGCTGCTGTAGTGTGTGGCTGTGCAGCTGCTGTAGTGTGTGACTGTGCAGCTGCTGTAGTGTGTGGCTGTGCAGCTGCTGTAGTGTGTGACTGTGCAGTAGCTTCTGTAGTGTGTGTGGGGCTGTGCAGCTGCTGTAGTGTGTGTGGCTGTGCAGCTGCTGTAGTGTGTGACTGTGCAGCTGCTGTAGTGTGTGTGGGGCTGTGCAGCTGCTGTGGTGTGTGACTGTGCAGCTGCTGTGGTGTGTGACTGTGCAGTAGCTGCTATAGTGTGTGACTGTGCAGCTGCTATAGTGTGTGACTGTGCCGCTGAACCAGTTTGCACAGGCAGACTACAGGCAGCCAATAAGAGGACTCGGCAGCGATGGGGGAAGGACGTCCTCACTCCCCAGGTGAAGCTGTGGCCAATCAGATATCTCCTGGATACGGTCCACACCAACACCCTCGGGGTCCTCATTCAGAAAGCCTGAGGAGCAGGTCTGCTGATCTAGGGTCAGTTTTTATCTTAGATGAAACTGATGATGTCTGCATATGAACAGGCCAACCCTGACCCTGGATCAGCTTCATGAATGCAGGCCCATAGTCCAGGATCAGTTTCAGTTCATAACGTATAAGTTATGGATATGATCCGCGATCAGCATTCCATCTCAGGATTCGTTCCAGGCTGTGGGGTCACTCTGAAACAGGGCTTCAGCCATTACGCCCGTGAGACCCCTTGCTGAGGCAGAACTTGCGAAACGTGGCCAGGGAAATTGCAGGACCGCGGTGCGGTGTGCTGTGTTTGTGCATGAACTACGCAGGAAGAATGCCTCAGTCAGTCCAGATACAATCCAGAACCATCAAAGTCCAGACCTCCCCACTAGCAGGGATTTGCTTACCTAGCGTGAGCTATGCATTGTTTGTCTGTTTGAAACTGTGCAGAATCGACGCCTGTGTTTTGAGGGCGTTGTGAGTTATCGGCTCTGACAAACGCAGCGCTCGAACCCGCGTCTCGACCTGGGCTGGTGCCACGAGGTGCCAGCCCCATCGGCCTCTCCCGCCCGCCGTGTTCTTCATCTCACGGTCCCGTCGGGGCGATGGGCGGGGTTTTTCCCGCGGCATTGTGGTCCGGTAATAGATTTACCCATGAGCCATTGTTACGGTGGTAGCCGAGGTCAGAGTGTCTCCCCGTGTTTAAGTTCGCTGCACGCTTCAGAGGTTAGGGCGTGTCTTCTGCTCTGAATTCTGCAGTCCATCGAGGACTCTGCTCTTATGCTTCTCCTTCCTGAGGGATTCGTTCTGTTTAAAATGCAGGCAAAACGTTTTCCACAAACTATTTATAAATCTGTACGAAAGCTTTTTTTAAATGCATGAATCATACGTATTGTACGCATTTGCAAACGGAGTAGGTGTCTTCTTAAAATATGTAGTGCTCTCATGTGCTGACTAGTCACTATTGGCAGATGCAAACCATAAATTTAGCCTCAATTTTCACAGTATTGTGTTTTCTGAATGATATTCATTTTGGAGTCTGGATACTCACAAGGCCAAGTCTGTCTGTGACAGGCCAACCAATCAGAACAGCCAATACAAACTGGTAATGATAATGTAGTCTTTTGAACCTTTTTCCTATTTTTGTGTGAATGAAGCTGTGGTTTCATGTTTACTGCTGAAGGAACCCATTCTCATTTTGGCGAGCCAATACTGTGTACCTATACTTTGGTTTTCCTACAGAAAACATGTCTCTATAGTTATATTTAGCCAGCTGGGCTGTGATTCAGCTGCTGTTGTGTGCTTGTCTGCGCATTGCCTAGACTAAACAGGCACAAGCGCAACTGAGGGTCTAGACTGGCTGTCTTCACGAGAGGACGGTCGCCATACAGTATAAGAGGTTCCAAAAGAGACACCAGAGTCATCCCGACTTACAATGGAGACACGAAGGAAGGAGACGGGGGGGGGGGGTCACGCCCCCGAGCATTGTGTTTGTCTTTGTCTTCGGCGTCAGCACGGATGGAGTACAGTGTCGTGGCGGCGAGGGGGTGAGGTGGGGGCGCAAGGTCGGGGGGGTAAGTGAGGTGGAACTCGGCGTATTGTCTGTCTGCTGTCTCCTCGTTTCCTTTTTCTCTCTCCGCGCGGCTTCGTGCATTAGACATATGAGGCTCTATGCGTTAGCGAGGTTAGCGCTCGACAGGAGACATATGAGGCTCTGTGCGTTAGCGAGGTTAGCGCTCGACAGGAGACATATGAGGCTCTGTGCGTTAGCGAGGTTAGCGCGCTCGACAGGAGACATATGAGGCTCTGTGCGTTAGCGAGGTTAGCGCTCGACAGGAGGCATATGAGGCTCTGTGCGTTAGCGAGGTTAGCGCTCGGCAGGAGACATATGAGGCTCTGTGCGTTAGCGAGGTTAGCGCTCGACAGGAGACATATGAGGCTCTGTGCGTTAGCGAGGTTAGCGCTCGACAGGAGACATATGAGGCTCTGTGCGTTAGCGAGGTTAGCGCTCGACAGGAGACATATGAGGCTCTGTGCGTTAGCGAGGTTAGCGCTCGACAGGAGACATATGAGGCTCTGTGCGTTAGCGAGGTTAGCGCTCGACAGGAGACATATGAGGCTCTGTGCGTTAGCGAGGTTAGCGCTCGACAGGGAGGCTCTGACATATGAGGCTCTCGACAGGAGACATATGAGGCTTAGCGAGGTTAGCGCTCGACAGGAGACATATGAGGCTCTGTGCGTTAGCGAGGTTAGCGCTCGACAGGAGACATATGAGGCTCTGGCGTTAGCGAGGTTAGCGCTCGACAGGAGACATATGAGGCTCTGTGTGCGTTAGCGAGGTTAGCGCTCGACAGGAGACATATGAGGCTCTGTGCGTTAGCGAGGTTAGCGCTCGGCAGGAGACATATGAGGCTCTGTGCGTTAGCAAGGTTAGCACTCGACAGGAGGCATATGAGGCTCTATGCGTTAGCGAGGTTAGCGCTCGACAGGAGGCATATGAGGCTCTGTGCGTTAGCGAGGTTAGCGCTCGACAGGAGACATATGAGGCTCTGTGCGTTAGCGAGGTTAGCGCTCGGCAGGAGACATATGAGGCTCTGTGCGTTAGCGAGGTTAGCGCTCGACAGGAGACATATGAGGCTCTGTGCGTTAGCGAGGTTAGCGCTCGACAGAAGACATATGAGGCTCTGTGCGTTAGCGAGGTTAGCGCTCGACAGGAGACATATGAGGCTCTGTGCGTTAGCGAGGTTAGCGCTCGACAGGAGACATATGAGGCTCTGTGCGTTAGCGAGGTTAGCGCTCGACAGGAGACATATGAGGCTCTGTGCGTTAGCGAGGTTAGCGCTCGACAGGAGACATATGAGGCTCTGTGCGTTAGCGAGGTTAGCGCTCGACAGGAGGCATATGAGGCTCTGGGCGTTAGCGAGGTTAGCGCTCGACAGAAGACATATGAGGCTCTGTGCGTTAGCGAGGTTAGCGCTCGGCAGGAGACATATGAGGCTCTGTGCGTTAGCGAGGTTAGCGCTCGACAGAAGACATATGAGGCTTGTGTTTAGCGAGGTTAGCGCTCGGCAGGAGACATATGAGGCTCTGTGCGTTAGCGAGGTTAGCGCTCGACAGGAGACATATGAGGCTCTGTGCGTTAGCGAGGTTAGCGCTCGACAGGAGGCATATGAGGCTCTGTGCGTTAGCGAGGTTAGCGCTCGACAGGAGGCATATGAGGCTCTGTGCGTTAGCGAGGTTAGCGCTCGGCAGGAGACATGAGGCTTTGTGCGTTAGTGAGGTTAGCGCTCGGCAGGAGACATATGAGCATTTGGATGAGATGCTCCACGGTGTGCTGCAGTGCCTCTCCTATTTCAGGAGCACTTCTCCTTTATCCTCAAACCGATAAACGTAGCGAACGTCATCGTTTTCTGATCTTAAGATGAGCGCTGCATCTTGACAGTAACAGAGAGAGGAGAGGAGAGGAGGCCGCCCCCTCCCCTCACAACTTAGCTGATACATTTTGTAAACATATCATCTGCCAGATGAGAGATGTATAAAGTGCCCAGAGTGTGGTTTATAAAATGTCCAGACTGCAGCGTCTGGTTGTTTGTGTTGGTCGTTGGCGGGAACTCTTCAGGCCAGTGCTGTGTTAGGCGGAGTGCGGCTATGAGGAGGTCCCCGCTTAGTGGAAGAGCAGAGCTTATACAAATACTTAAGCCTCAAACTTTCCCCGCCTTTCTTCGTCCAGTCAGATAATGTTGTCTTACGGCTGCCCAGAAGGTTCCGAATACCGGTCCTAAGAAATCGAATTTTAGAATCGATGACAGTCTGAACAGTGTGGCAGGGTGGTGCAGGGGGTAGTGCTGTTGCTTCACAGCAAGGAAGTTTAGGCTTCAAAGCTTGCTCTGAGTTTGCAAGTGTTCTCCCCTGAATTTGCAAGTGTTCTCCCCGTGTCTGCGTGGATTTCCTCCTTGGTATGAGTGTGTGAGTGAATGGTGTGTGTGCCTTGCAATGAACTGGCAAACTGTCCAGGGTGTATTCCTGCCTCTTGCCAAAAGCATGCTGGGATAGGCTCCAGCACCTCCCACATCCCTGACCCAGAATAAGCAGGTTAGATAATGAATGGATAGACAATAGTGGGAACAGCCTCCATTGGTTGGCTCCAGAGGGTGAGGAGAGAATGGGCGGGGTTCCAGCGGGGGCTTTGTGGACATGGCAGCTGTCATTCCGCGGACTGGCTTGGGGACCAGACGCCCCAGAATACCAAACGAGTGTTCCTGAATGGCCCGCTGTCAGAATAGCGGAGAGGAACGTTCTCAGACCCCCCCCCCCCCACCTTCTCAGACCACCCCCCCAGACCCCCACCCTCGCCCCCACCCACCCCCTCTCAGACCCCCCCCAACCTTCTCAGACCTCCCCCCCAGACCCCCGCCCACCCCCTCAGACCCCCCTACCCCCCCCCACCTTCTCAGACCCCCCCCACCCTCTCAGACACACCCCACCCTCTCAGCTCCCCCCTCCACCCTCTCAGACCCCCCCACCCCCCCACCCCAACCCTCTCAGACGCACCCCACAATTCGCTGCTTGTGCTGGGGCTTTGTGGGGCTCTTCTGGTCCCGCCCCCCCTCTCAGTACGGGACTAACACAGACTGGCCCTCGCTGACCCCAGAACACGACCGTGTAATCGGCATGACGTGCTAAAGGGTGTGCAAACCTGGCAACCACGAGGCCTGCCATTATAGTTTGGGAGTTCAAATGCGCTCGATCGGTTCTAAAAAGGCGAGAGAAGCAGGCCAAAAATGCGCTCATTTTGGAGGGAAACCAGGAATGCCTGTTTGATTGATATGATTGGTTTTCAGTTGCTCTAACGTAATGTCTCAACCTCTCTCTCATTATAAATATCTCGGAAATTCCTCTCATATAAGGTGTTTTGGATATGTGTCAAAATATGTGTCGTATGTTAAATAATTCACTTATTTTAACTTCCAAATGTGTATGCTGTTTAGATGATGATTATACTTCTTTATACATTTGGAGATGAAAGCAGTTTTATTAATGACAGTTTAATACGAGGCGAATGCATCATGCGCTTAATGACATTTTAATGTCTTTTCTTAGGGGAGAGTATTTCACGGACAGATCGTACTTTGCTTTAATATGTTTTCTTAGGGGAGAGTATTTCATGGACAGATCGTACTTTGCTTTAATATGTTTTCTTAGGGGAGAGTATTTCATGGACAGATCGTACTTTTCTTTAATATGTTTTCTTAGGGGAGAGTATTTTACAGACGGATCATACTTTGCTTTAATATGTTTTCTTAGGGGAGAGTATATCAGTACATTACGGATCATACTTTGCTTTAATGAGTTTTCTTATGGGAGCGTATATCAGTACATTACGGGTGGATCATACTTTGCTTTCCATCCCCTCGCATGGTGCTGTGTTTTCTTATCTGAGCGTATATCCCGGTCGCATTATGGGCGGATAACATACACTTTTCCATCCCCTCGCGTGAAAGAGGACTAACAGAGTGCACGGTGTTTCGATGTGGGCCCGGTCGCCTGTGAAAGAGGACTAACCTGCTGTGAAAGGAAGCACACGTCGCAGAGCCAGAATCGAGCTGTGGAAAACGCAGACCCAGGGTTAATTAAGGGAACTGCAGTAATGAGCTCTCCGACCCACATTTCTGTCTAGCGATTTAAAACCACATTTAAAATATAAAAAAAACATTGTTGTCGCTCATTTTTCATTTTGATTCGCCATCAGTCCTAAAAATGTGAGTTTAGGAGGCTAAATGTTAAAGTGTGGATCGTTGGTGTGAGAGAGAGGGAGAGAGAGGAGGGGGAGGGGGAGGAAGGTGTGCCTCAGATTGATTCCCATATAATTCGATATGTTGAGAAATGGTGGGGCAGGTGCATGGAATGTTGGATTGAAAAATGAGCTTGGCGTAGAGACAGATATAACAGATCTGCACATGTTGCCTTTACTCCACACAGGTGCACTCAGCCGTAAACACAGCGGCAGGCAGCGCTTCAGAAAGAGCAGGATCTGCTCGTGATTTAACAGGAGTATAAGTGAGTTACAGAGCGCACAGGAACTCTCACACACACTCTCACTCTCACTCTCATAGAGACACACACTCTCACTCTCACTCAAACTCTCACAGAGATACACACTCTCACTCTCACTCAAACTCTCACAGAGACACACTCACACACTCTCACAGAGACACACACTCTCACTCTCACTCTCACAGAGACACACACACACTCACAGAGACACACACTCTCACTCTCACTCTCACAGAGACACACACACACTCACAGAGACACACACACACACACACTCTCACTCTCACTCTCACAGAGACACACACTCTCACTCACACTCTCACAGAGACACACACACACTCTCACTCACACTCTCACAGAGACACACACACTCAATCTCACTCACACTCTCACAGAGACACACTCACACACACACACTCTCACACAGACACACACACACAAACACACACTCTCACTCTCACTCTCACAGAGACACACTCACACACACACACTCTCACACAGACACACACACACAAACACACACTCTCACTCTCACTCTCACAGAGACACACTCACACACACACACTCTCACACAGACACACACACACAAACACACATCCTCACTCAAACTCTCACAGACACACACACGCTCTCACACACTCTCACATAGACACACACACACGTACACACGCTCACACACGCACACACACTCTCACACACACACACACACACTCTCTCTCACACACACACACTCTCACACACACACACACACACTCTCTTACATACATACACACACACACACACCTCTCTTTTACTGCCCTTGTATGGTGGCGGACTCTACAGTTGAGCGGAGAGAGCAGCAGCGTGGTCAGGAAAATGGCGGTAAACACTGAGACCAGCGGAAGCTTGTGAAAATAAACCAAAGAAGCGTAACAAACAGGGCCCTGTTTTTATAAGCAGGGGAGGAAGCCGCTGGGAAGCTTTGTCCTTTCTGTCGCGTTTTTAGTGCTTAACATTAAACTTTACTGCTAACTTTAGGCCAAGACCTTTTATTCCTCCACAAAGAAAAGCAGACTGTCCGCTGCCTCTGTTCTTGGAAAGGCCGGGCTATCCAGTTTCTCCTTAATGGCGATGCTGGGTCCTTTGAAAGGCCCGGCTGACCTGCCGTTCGCAAGCAGACGGACGTGGGCATCTGGGCCTGTGGAGTACAGCGCGTCTGGTATGCGCTGGGGGGGGGGGGGGGGGGGGGGGGGGGGGGGGGGGGGGGTACTGTGGGCTGTGGGTCGCTGCCCAGAGCCCTGTGGGAATCAGAGGGGGGCCTCACTGCTCTGGGGGTGAGCAGGCTGCCCCCCCCCCCCCCCCCCCCCCTCAGCCCCGGGGCACATCACCCAAAACACCCTCCTTACTGGGGAGGTTCGCACATCAAAGGGCGGGCGACACCGGAGGTGCAGGGATGATAACGGGGCAAGGGGGGGTCCTCTCAATCTTCCTGCTTCAGCACTCCAGGTGTGACCCCTATGAGGCGGTGGAGGGAGGGGGTAATCGCTATTTAAACTTTTATTTTCATTTTATTTCACACAGATCTGTTTATCTATGATATTTATCATCTGTGACCACAGAATGAGGGAGATGGTGATTGCAACTTAATGATTTATTTTCATTTTATTTCACACAGATCTGTTTATCCATGATATTTATCATCTGTAATCCTAAGATGACTGACATAGCCTCCTTCCCCCCACCCCACCCCACTCCACCACACCCATAAGGGCAGAAGTTTTACAAGGGAGCCTAAAAAACCTAAAAGACAAAATCTGTTGAGCGAAGCACTTTCCTGAAGTACAGCCACATTCGAACCTGGAACTTCTCCTCGTCTCCAAATAAGACCCACGGCTCGTCTGTTTAGCTTTGAATCGCTTCCTTCCTTCTTTGGCCTGTCTTTTTGCTCTGCAGCAGATTTTAAACACCTGCATGTACAGTCCTGCAGCACTGAGCTCTTGCCTGATTGCTGTTCTGTGATGCGTTCGGAGATCTGTAGGCCTCAGGAGGCGTGGCCCTGGCGTCCGTACGTGGCGTCTCCCTGGTGACGCGTGACGTCTGGCGGACAGCGCGTATCTCGTCTCTGTGAGGTCACATTGCACATCAGAAAATGACATGGCTACTCCTGGGACCTTCACCTGAGCTTCGCTACCTTTATCTGCTCTTCTGCACCTGAAGATCTCCTGGCCTTTGCTCTGTGAAGAGTTTCAGTTTTTAGGGTTCTTGTAAAAATATGTCGTTTTTTTTTTTTTGACTATACAGCACATTAGACACCTGCAATCATTTTTTACGTACTTATCATGAACATACTTTTTAAACCTTGATATCTCAAAACTGTTCCATCTGCTGATAAAACTGTATGGATTTGAGCTCTCGGACCCATCTCCAGAATAATAAATCTAAGTGCTACAGAACATCTCCAGACAGAAGGACAGCATGTCTCTGTGGATTTTCGTCAGATACTTGTCTCTTGTTTAGCTGTCAGCTGTTCCCATGATGGATGGGTGCTGGGTCGTTTGAGAGCGTCTCCTCATGGATGTGCGCTGGGTCGTTTGAGAGCATCTCCTCATGGATGGGTGCTGGGTCGTTTGAGAGCGTCTCCTCGTGGATGTGCTGGGTCGTTTGAGAGCGTCTCCTCGTGGATGTGCTGGGTTGTTTGAGAGTGTCTCATGGATGGACGCTGGGTCGTTTGAGAGCATCTCCTCATGGATGGGTGCTGGGTTGTTTGAGAGCGTCTCCTCATGGATGTGCGCTGGGTCGTTTGAGAGCGTCTCCTCGTGGATGGGTGCTGGGTCGTTTGAGACCGTCTC
The DNA here is from genome assembly GCA_025169545.1 of Anguilla japonica. Lineage (NCBI taxonomy): Eukaryota > Metazoa > Chordata > Actinopteri > Anguilliformes > Anguillidae > Anguilla > Anguilla japonica. Next base: position 1,416,299 of record CM045895.1, read on the forward strand.
CTCATGGATGGGTGCTGGCTTGTTTGAGAGCGTCTCCTGGTGGATGGGTGCTGGGTGGTTGGAGAGCGTCTCCTCGTGGATGGGTGCTGGGTCATTTGAGAGCGTCTCCTCGTGGATGGGTGCTGGGTGGTTGGAGAGCGTCTCCTCGTGGATGGGCGCTGGGTCATTTGAGAGCGTTTCTGAGGTGAACGGTTTCTCATTCCGTTTCTACCGTAGCTTTCAGCCGGAGCGTGTCCTTTCAGCCCCCTGCCAGCCCCACACCATAAAACTAATGATGCTGGAGCACAAGACCAAAGCAAACAAAACAAAAGGAGGGGTTCACTCTACCCTCTCTCTCTCTCTCTCTCTCTATTTCTCTCTATTTCTCTCTCTCCCAGTCCCTCTCTCACCCTCTCATTCTCTCTCTCTTTCTCTCTCCCTCTCTCTCCCTATCCCCCCCCTTCTCACCCTCCCGCCCCTCGCCCCCCCCCCCTTTCAGATTGTAAAGCTGGCATGGGTCCAAATGAGCGTGCCCCCCTGTCACTTCTAATCAGGCGATTTACAATACCCAATTAACAGAGGAACAACACAGGGGCCTGAAACTCACATCCTGCAGTCCCACCACGCCTGCTGGCTCTCAGGCTGTTTCAGCACGTCCCGTTTAAAGCTGATTGACAGGTAGTCCCCACACCTTCAGAGTCCTCGATTGGCTGCTGACTGAAAGGAAACAATGAAAAACCTGCAGATTCTGCATCCCTCCAGCCCTGGAGTTTAACGGCTCTGCTTTAGTCAGCGATTGAGATGCAGCATCCCGGGGGAGGCATTGTGTAAGAGGCATTTGTGTTCCAACTAATTATTCTGACTTATTATTGTGAACACCTGTTCACACCATTGCTGGTTCACTTAAATTGGCCCGCAGTAAATCGTTGCCACTGGGGATTCATGCGCAGTCCAAAACACTGAATCAAATCGATTACTGGGCTAATGAAGTCATTATGGGCAGAAGATGGGGAGGACCCCTGAAACTCTCTGTTCAGAAAGCAGGGACAGTGGACCCAGCAGAACCCCAAAACTCTCTGTGTACCCCGCTGTGTTCAGGACAGTGGACCCAGCAGAACCCCGAAACTCTCTGTGTACCCCGCTGTGTTCAGGACAGTGGACCCAGCAGAACCCTGAAACTCTCTGTGTACCCCACTGTGTTCAGAAAGCAGGGACAGTGGACCCAGCAGAACCCCGAAACCCTCTGTGTACCCCAGTGTGTTCAGGACAGTGGACCCAGCAGAACCCCGAAACTCTCTGTGTACCCCACTGTGTTCAGGACAGTGGACCCAGCAGAACCCCAAAACTCTCTGTGTACCCCGCTGTGTTCAGAAAGCAGGGACAGTGGACCCAGCAGAACCCCGAAACTCTCTGTGTACCCCGCTGTGTTCAGGACAGTGGACCCAGCAGAACCCCGAAACTCTCTGTGTACCCCGCTGTGTTCAGGACAGTGGACCCAGCAGAACCCCAAAACTCTCTGTGTACCCCACTGTGTTCAGGACAGTGGACCCAGCAGAATCCCGGAACTCTCTGTGTACCCCACTGTGTTCAGGACAGTGGACCCAGCAGAACCCCGAAACTCTCTGTGTACCCCACTGTGTTCAGGACTGTGGACCCAGCAGAACCAGCCTGAGGCCTGTAACTGAGGGGAAGGAGTGAGCTGCACGTGCGGTCAGACGTCTTTGTGCCGGACTGGGGAGGCGGGCCGGGGGCCATTTTTAGGGGGGGAGGGGGGACGTACCTCAGCTCTGTGGGGGGTGCCAGACCCCTTTTCACACCACAGTAAGGACACTAAGGAGACGACAGGCTCACTGCACCCCTGTGTGCTGATCCAGGGTCACTGCGCCCCTCTGTGCTGATCCAGTCTCACTGCACCCCTCTGTGCTGCTCCAGTGTCACTGCGCCCCTCTGTGCTGATCCAGTCTCACTGCACCCCTCTGTGCTGCTCCAGTGTCACTGCGCCCCTCTGTGCTGATCCAGTCTCACTGCACCCTCTGTGCTGATCCAGTCTCACTGCACCCCTCTGTGCTGCTCCAGTCTCACTGCACCCCTCTGTGCTGATCCAGTCTCACTGCACCCCTCCGTGCTGATTCCCTCCTGGGAAGGCCTGTCGTACTCTGGCTGCGGAGTTTATGACTCAGGCTGTGTGAAGGTCCATTAAACAGGGTGTAAACAAGCTGTTTAATTCTTAACTTGTTCTAATAACGAAAAAAAGCCATTATCTGACACAAAAGGTGTTTCTGTTCAGTTAGAGCAGTGCACTGGTATGCATCGAAATATCTTATTGTGTTTTATACCTGGTCTGAAACATGAACTTAATATTAGGGCAAGAGCCACTCCCTAATTCTCCGTGAGGAGATGGAAGCGGAAGGTCAAAGGTCAAAGTAAGTGAGGAGGGATTCTGCATCGAGGCCTAGGGCTAATTTCAGCCCTACGGTCTGTCCTCTTTCAGACAGCTGCAATTACCAGGGCAACCCAGAGATACTGTGGGTCTCATAACTCTTTAAAAAATTTCTGTTTTTAAAAAACGCATTTGTCCTGAATCCCATAGTGAAGGATATTTCATAGGATGTGCATAGAAGCAGCAGTTTCCCATAATCCTCTCAGGACCACGTCTGAAAACCCACCGCATGCATTAGTTTTTACCTCCTTGCTTCCTTTCCTTTCCTTTCTGGTTAAAAAAAAATGTGAAAGTGAAAGTCTGGATTCACGCGTTGCCAACATCAGCTCATTGGAGATGGATCCACAGGTCAATCATTATAGGTCGTGCTTTCCTAAAAAATACATCTGCAAAGGATTTACTCGCGTTTCCTTGCTCAAGAATTCTTTGGGAGCCTCCTAGCTCCTTGAAGGAGCATTTAACGGGTTGGAATGTCCTCAAAGATGGCGCACCTTGATCGATTTCTGGGCCGGTCAAGGACCTCGGAGACAAAGGATGAATAAAATAAGCGACTGGAATGCGCCCATGTTGACAACACGTGATTCCAGATGTCAATTTCACGTATTTTTGGAGACCTTCCATACTAGGAAAGAAGACAAAGGAAAGGAGAAAAAATAGGGGTTTGAAACACGCCGGCAGACACTGAATCAGCCTCACCCTTCCTCAGAACACACGGCTGCCTCCATCTTTTTGGATACTCCCAGTCTTTATGAGTCAGGTCCAAAAAAAGCAAAGTAAAAAGAAAACACAGCATGTCACCCCTGTTCCTTTCACACTCCTTCATTACATCTGACCTCAACTTTTTCACCTGGAGCAATTTTTATTATTTTTTACCAAATGACGGAGAAGACAAAAAATAAGATGTGTGTGTGTGTGTGTGTGTGTGTGTGCGTGTGTGTGTGTGTGTGTGTGTGTGCGTGTGTGTGTGTGTGTGTGTGTGTGTGTGTGCGTGCGTGTGTGTGTGTATGTGTGCATGTGGGGGAGGGGGGGGCATTTCCAAGGAGACCAGCTGTTATTTCCAGTACACAAACAGGCATTACCTTTTACCTCAGCACGGACGTGCCAGCGGGAAATGGCGGAATATGAAGTGCTTCCTCTTCTTGTCGGAGGCCGGCTCCTTTTCCCACACCTTATTTGTTTCTGTGTTCTTATATTGAAGCTACCATAACCACCTAGCAATCGACCCAGCATTCATTTTATGTCCCCTCCTGGGGACATGAGTATGAGTCTGTGGTCTTAATCACAAGAACCACTGCGCTCAAACCGACGCTATGAAGGACATACATTATATTTTGAATTATATTAAATTAAATGATATAATAAATTATATTTTTAAAAAGATTTTAACTGCAGTATTTTTGTCCCCCAAGACACTTGCATTGTGTTAAAAAAACATTTTACCGCTTAAAGGTTTTTCTCCGGGTCTCTGGAGGAGTCCGGCCGGCAGCAGGGCCTGCAGGGCTGCTTCGGCCCTGAGGGAGGCCCCGGGACTCCAGGGCAGCTGAGCTCTTGTGTTACAGCCTGAGGAAGGCCCCGGGACTCCAGGGCAGCTGAGCTCTTGTGTTACAGCCCTGAGGAAGGCCCCGGGACTCCAGGGCAGCTGAGCTCTTGTGTTACAGCCCTGAGGAAGGCCCCGGGACTCCAGGGCAGCTGAGCTCTTGTGTTACAGCCCTGAGGAAGGCCCGGGACTCTAGGGCAGCTGAGCTGTTGTGTTACAGCGCTGAGGAAGGCCCCGGGACTCCAGGGCAGCTGAGCTCTTGTGTTACAGCCCTGAGGAAGGCCCCGGGACTCCAGGGCAGCTGAGCTCTTGTGTTACAGCCCTGAGGAAGGCCCAGGGACTCCAGGGCAGCTGAGCTCTTGTGTTACAGCCCTGAGGAAGGCCCCGGGACTCCAGGGCAGCTGAGCTCTTGTGTTACAGCCCTGAGGAAGGCCCCGGGACTCCAGGGCAGCTGAGCTCTTGTGTTACAGCCCTGAGGAAGGCCCCGGGACTCCAGGGCAGCTGAGCTCTTGTGCTACAGCGCTGAGGGACCCGGGACTCCAGGGCAGCTGAGCTCTTGTGTTACAGCCCTGAGGCACCTGGGACATTCCTTAAGCTTCCTTAAGCGCTCCGCGGCTTCACGAGGTCATTAGCCCCCTGAGAGCTGCGCATGACGACTGCAGCCATGTCTGTGTTATTCCTTATAATTCACACTCACCTAAAATGCAGAAGTGTTTTTTTTTGTGGTAACTGGTTATTATGTAAATTGGCTTCTATCCCAGCCGGATTTGGTAACCACGGTCACCCGCGTTTAAAAAAAGCAAATTAAATCACGACTCGAGCGCTTTGAAATAGGCGGGGGTGGCGTCTATTCGATCATGTTGTTGACATGATTATGTCAGTCATGCGTGGCCTTCACATGTGAATAAGTCAAAAACAAGCTTTCGTTCCCTCCGCAAGAAGATTACCCGCTCTGCGGTTTAAAAGCTCAACTCAAAAATCTTCCGGTGTTTTCCGAAGACCCGCCCACACCTGCGGCCAGGCCTCAGCGGCCCACCTAGGCCTCGGCCGACGTCCGGACCCCTTCCAGCGATGGGAGGGGGGCAATCAGAAATGTGCGGGTGGGGGGGGGGGGGGGGAGGGGGGGTGGGGGGGCGGGTGATTTTGAGGAGGCTTAATGTGCTGCAGAAGAGAAGGCTGTAGACCCATTGGCGGTTTGATGCGATGCCAGCCTTTCCGTCTGCGTGCGAGGATCCGCGCGGATAAACCGCGCTGGAATTTTAAATGGCTTTTCCCACAGCTCTGGGAGGAAAATGGCGGCTCATTTCTCTGCGCTGTGTGAACGCGATCCGTATCCGTCTGCTGTGCTCAGTTCACTGCTGGTTTGGCTGAGTCGTGGTGGATAAGGTCAACCGCACTGCATGATGGGATATTCTAATAGAGAGGAGTTTCTTCAGAAGACGAGAATTACAGGGTTTTATCTGGTAAAAAAGATGAGTGATTAAAAAGTTGTTGCTTATTAACACCAGGATATGCTGAGCTTTTAGCTTTGAAAGAGTTCATTACCAGAGTTTCATTGTGACTTGTAGGGACTAAATTTACCAGGCCTGTGTTAAAAAATAATTTGAAATACTTTGACTTTTCAAGTGCTAGTGTAATAATTGAAGATTTTCATTCTGAAAATTAATGTTTATTTTATAATTGTCAGTGATCTACACAATTTTTACGGGTATCTAAAGGGTTAAAGCATTTCAAATAGTTGTTTGACTTAGGAAATGTATTTGTAAGCACTTTGTAACGGTGCCAGCCATTTTGAGTTTTTTTCTGTGTAGTGTAGTTCCACAGTCAGACACACACATATCCTACCATGGAAACAATTTCAGTTTAATGAGTACATTTACTGTGTGCCTATTTAAGGAATTTTATGAGGGGGTGGAATTCGTTGGATGCTGGTGATAGTGAAAGACGATGTTACTATGGTGTGTCCTGGTAAACTGCAGCTCTGTCTTCATCACAGCGATGGCGTGTTTGTTTGGGTTTGGTTTAATCTCTGAGAATCGGCTCTTTGAAGTCCCACGCACAGCCTGTTGACTTTGTGTGACCTCGTGCAGGAAAAGAAAACGAAGGTGGCCGAGCCGATTAGCCAGTTGGCCATTAGGGGACCGTTCTTCCCCCGTCTGACCTGAAGCGAGTGTCTCGGAGATCCCCGCGTCAGAGTTCTGCTCTCGGCAGCTGAGAGCCTCCGCCTCGAGTCCGACCTGCGTGCGGTAAACTCACTTTTTAAACCTGCGGCTGCGACCCGCTTCAGCCCCTCCCACCTCGCCGCTGACCCCGGGCGTTAGCCGCTTCAGCCCCTCCCACCTCGCCGCTGACCCCGGGCGTTAGCCGCTTCAGCCCCTCCCACCTCGCCGCTGACCCCGGGCGTTAGCCGCTTCAGCCCCTCCCACCTCGCCGCTGACCCCGGGCGTTAGCCGCTTCAGCCCCTCCCACCTCGCCGCTGACCCCGGGCGTTAGCCGCTTCAGCCCCTCCCACCTCGCCGCTGACCCCGGGCGTTAGCCGCTTCAGCCCCTCCCACCTCGCCACTGACCCCGGGCGTTGGCCCTCAAATGAAGTGACCCGCGCCATCGTCCCGCCGCTCTCCCGCTCGGCATGCTGGGATCGGAACGCGCGGGCGCGCGGCGTCCTTCCGGAACGTGGCGAGCCGTCCTCCGTCCTCCGTGGGTCGCAGCGTCCTGGACCGGAGAGAGACGGAGGGAAAGAGGCTCTCGCTTTACCCCGGCGGTCTGGCGCCCGCCGCGCCCCGCCGCCCGCGGACGGCCCTGACCTGCGTCCGGAGTTTGCTCTGGAAGCCGGCTGCCCCCCGGAGACGCTTGTTTGGGCAGAGCTCTTAGGACATCTCTCCAGCCCGCCAGCGTAATAAAGTGTGATTGAGTGGGTTGTTATTGTAGCCGTATCGTCACAGGAGCCTACCAGTTTGGCTACGTGCCCAGGGACGGATACCAGCATCGAGAGAGAGAGAGAGAGAGAGAGAGAGAGGGAGGAGAGAGAGAGAGAGAGAGAGAGAGAGAGAGAGAGAGAGAGAGAGAGAGAGAGAGAGAGGGGGAGAGAAATAGAGAGAGAAAATTCATATTGATTTCCATGTATTTAATATCTTGCAAAACAGTGGGGCACAGAATATTGGATTGAAAAATTGCCTTGAAGTTAAATGATATACAGATGTTGCGCATTACATTTGCATGTCAAGGGAGAAAGTCTTATTCAGGAGCCACAGGGTTTATGTTAAATACACCAACAGCAAGCAATACATCAACTCTGGTTCCAGAGAAGTCATTTTAGCAGAGATTATTGATCGTTTGAGCCAAGCCTCTTAAATGTCTTCTGCAGACCTTAAAAACGGAGGTTTGTAGCTGCTTTATTTGAGAGTGTATGATGTGTAATATGCTGTCTGTGGTTTTGGAGTGTATTTTATGTTGTATTGTCTGCTTGTTGCTTTGCTTGCCAGGGCTCCCTTGTAAAAGAGATAGACAGTGAGACTTACCTGGTTAAACGAAGGCAAATTAAAAACATGACTAAAGCCCCTGACGTTTTGGCGGGTGTGGGACTTGGCTTCTTTCCAGCCAATGGGATTTGAGCACCAGCCTGCGTGTTTTTGGCAGGGGTCTCCTCAGACGCGGCTGACACTGGGCCGGACGGTGATGTGACAGAGAGGACGTCCCACACGCTCGAACCCGAGGATGACGGACATGGCGCGGATGGCGGAGCCGGGAGGGGCCCCGCGGTTGGGGAGCGCCCGCATGCTGCTGTCCCTCCTCTCACTGCTGTGCCTGGCCGAAGCATCGGGCCCCTGGGGCCACACCGCCCCTCGACTGCAGCTCTCACACGCAGGTAGGCCCCCTGTAGCCACAGCTCCCCCCAGCACTCATACACAGGTAGGCCCCCTGGGGCCACAGCATCCCCCAGCTCTGACACGCAGGTAGGTCCCCTGGGGCCACAGTGCCCTCCGGTTGCAGCTCTCACACGCAGGTAGGCCCCCTGGGGCCACAGCGCCCCCTCTGGCTGCAGCTCTCATACACAGGTAGGCCCCCTGAGGCCACAGCTCCCCCCGGCTCTCATACACAGGTAGGCACCCTGGGGCCACAGCTCCCCCCGGCTCTCATACACAGGTAGGCCCCCTGGGGCCACAGCATCCCCCGGCTCTCACACACAGGTGGGCCCCCTGGGGCCACAGCATCCCCCCAGCTGCAGGCTCCCACACACAGGTAGGCCCCCTGGGGCCACAGCATCCCCCAGGCTCTCACACACAGGTGGGCCCCCTGGGGCCACAGCATCCCCCGGCTCCCACACACAGGTGGGCCCCCTGGGGCCACAGCATCCCCCGGCTCTCACACACAGGTAGGCCCCCTGGGGCCACAGCATCCCTCGGCTCTCACACACAGGTAGGCCCCCTGGGGCCACAGCATCCCCTGGCTCTCACACACAGGTAGGCCCCCTGGGGCCACAGCGCCCCCGGCTCTCACACGCAGGTAGGCCCCTCCCACCCAAGGCCCAGGGTGCTCAGGAGAGCCACACAGAATTATAATACATATTCTGTAAAAATTTTTGGGTTATTTATTACAATATTTACAGAAGGGATTCATTAGGTACACATCTCCAGTTTGGGAGGGGGGTAGTTTTGCATAAATCTTTTTTTGGCAGCATCATTTTTCTAAACCAATGTTTATAGCAGTGCAAATTTACTCCTGCAGTTTGTCAGAGCACAATTAAACATGTGCATGTGCAGCCTGCAGCTTAGCTTTGGACTTATATTGAAAATGACAGATAAATCCAATAATCAAATGGAATAGATGATTGGGCTAATTCAGAGCAGAAGACGTGTTGAGCATAGCGGTATGGTATAGAGCAGTGGTTCTCAGTGTTGAGCATAGTGGTATGGTATAGAGCAGTGGGTCTCAGTGTTGAGCATAGTGGTATGGTATAGAGCAGTGGTTCTCAGTGTTGAGCATAGTGGTATGGTATAGAGCAGTGGTTCTCAGTGTTGAGCATAGTGGTATGGTATAGAGCAGTGGTTCTCAGTGTTGAGCATAGTGGTATGGTATAGAGCAGTGGTTCTCAGTGTTGAGCATAGTGGTATGGTATAGAACAGTGGTTCTCAGTGTTGAGCATAGTGGTATGGTATAGGACAGTGGTTCTCAGTGTTGGGCATAGTGGTGTGGTATAGGACAGTGGTTCTCAGTGTTGAGCATAGTGGTATGGTATAGAGCAGTGGGTCTCAGTGTTGAGCATAGTGGTATGGTATAGAGCAGTGGGTCTCAGTGTTGAGCATAGTGGTATGGTATAGGACAGTGGTCCTCAGTGTTGAGCATAGTGGTATGGTATAGAGCAGTGGGTCTCAGTGTTGAGCATAGTGGTATGGTATAGGACAGTGGGTCTCAGTGTTGAGCATAGTGGTATGGTACAGAGCAGTGGTTCTCAGTGTTGAGCATAGTGGTATGGTATAGGACAGTGGTTCTCAGTGTTGAGCATAGTGGTATGGTATAGGACAGTGGTTCTCAGTGTTGAGCATAGTGGTATGGTATAGAGCAGTGGTTCTCAGTGTTGAGCATAGTGGTATGGTGTAGGACAGTGGTTCTCAGTGTTGAGCATAGTGGTGTGGTATAGAGCAGTGGTTCTCAGTGTTGAGCATAGTGGTATGGTATAGAGCAGTGGGTCTCAGTGTTGAGCATAGTGGTATGGTATAGGACAGTGGGTCTCAGTGTTGAGCATAGTGGTGTGGTATAGGACAGTGGTTCTCAGTGTTGAGCATAGTGGTGTGGTATAGGACAGCGGTTCTCAAACTCGGTCCTGGGGGACCCCTGTGTATGCTGGTTTTCATTCCAACCTCAACAGCAATCCCAGAATTTTAACAAGCTGTTAATTTTTCTTAATTTGGTGTTTTTCATGTTTTAGTGCTGGGGTCCCCAGTCTTATCCAGAATGGGCCAGTGTGGGTGCACACACCTGATCCTGATTCTGCTAATCAAGGTGCTTAGCAATGACTCTAGTGATTGATTAGCAGAATCAGGCATGTGCACACACACTGGCCCTTTCTGGAACCCCAGCTCTAAAACATGAAAAGCACCTAATTAAGAAAAATTAACAGCTTGTTAAAATTCTGGGATTGCTGTTGAGGTTGGAATGAAAACCTGCACACACAGGGGTCCCCCAGGGGTCCCCCAGGACCGAGTTTGAGAACCACTGGTGTAGGAGAAGGTACATCTGCTGGGGGCTGTGCACTGTGTCCGTGGCTCTCCGCAGGGCTGGGTGAGTCTGCGCTTTGTCTTTTGAGCTAATCAAAGGCTGATGCCCTTTGGCGGGGTTATCTGTGGAACGCTTCAAAGAGAATTTAACACGGCCGTGCTTTCATTTATGAGCCTGGCAGACCTGGGCCATACACACACATTTTTAGCTGAACATGTTACTAATAAAATCAATCATGTTTTCAAAAACCGTATCGTTTGTTTCAAACTGATTTTTCTAAGTTTAAAGTACATCAAATAATTATTTTACCAAGGTCTGAAGAGTGTGTGTGTGTGTGTGTGTGTGTGTGTGTGTGTGAGTGCACATGCATGGAGTGTACATGCTTTGTATACATATTGGATGGTCAAGCATGAAGTCAAATACTACATGTACAGAAGTTTTCAATTCCACAGCATCTCACAATTCCATCTGTCTTGCTCATAATAATAACATCAAACTCACAGAGACTGTAACCCTATCGTAACTTCTTGCTCTTCCTCAAAAAGACTCATCAGCGCTGTGTCTTATTGAACAGGGCACAATCAGCACTGTGTCTTATTGGACAGGGCACTATCAGCGCTGTATCCTATTGGACTGGACAATATCAGTGCTGTGTCTTATTGGACAGGACACTATCAGCGCTGTGTTTTATTGGACAGGACACTATCAGCGCTGTGTCTTATTGGACAGGACACTATCAGCGCTTGTGTCTTATTGGACATGACACTATCAGCGCTGTGTCTTATTGAACAGGACACAGAGGCAGCATTGATGATCTCAGAGGCAGCTTTTGAGTTTTACTGCAGTAGGCACTGGGGAAGTTGGCAGGTCTCTAAATTGACTGCAAATGAACCAACATCCGTGGGAGGCAGAGAAGACAGGAAACCGCCTGCTCGATAACCTACAGAGCCAGGCTGGCACGAAACAGGCCCACCCGAAGCGTGCACGTTTGATTCTTCTCTTCGTTGTAAACAGCGGAGAGCGGAGAGCGGAGAGCAGGGATTGCTGGGAGAGCACAGCTGTGCCGGTGATACCAGCGACAGAACGCACTCCATCTTCTGTCTGCCTGAGGAGGTCTCCTGGCCTCAGCCCAAGTGTGGAGGCCTAAATTCAGTCAACATCTGCCCTTGATTAACCGCAACTGTGTTTAGTGCTAATACTCGTATTCATTCACAATGCTGTCCGCCAAGCTAACGCTTGTGATTGCTGACCGTGCCGAGCCGTGCTTGTGAAGAAGACGGCGAGCACGTTTATTCAATCGCTGGTCAGATTCACGGGCGGATGACTGATTGGGTCCAGGCTGGGGCCCTGGGGGACCTTTTCTCTGTCTCCACGTCACAGCGGTGACCCCAGGACCCGGGCAACTTCCTCCAGCCGGGCGAGGCTCCTTCAGCGCCAGCGGGCTTTTCCGCTATCCCCCGCCCTCCTGACAAACAGAGAGAGAAAGATGATCCGCGTGGCGTCGGGGATCAGCGGAAAGCCAACCGCGGGAAGGCTGTCAAAATTAACATTCAACATGGCGGAGCGACTGTGGGTACATTTATTGCATTTATTGGGAAGGTACAAGGCAGTGCGTGACACCATTATTTACTTTTCATATAGTTTATAGGTCATGCAAAAAGTTTGAAATCCGTATAAAATACACTAAGGGCTGTAGATGCCCTACTGTTTTACAATAAACCTGAAATAAACACACATACACCAATGATAGTCATATCAAAGGCAAATTAGAAATATTAACTACTGAAAATATTTTAGCGTGTATTGAATGCAGTTATTTAAATTAACTAATTGCTTGATTGATAATTGTATTTGATTAATTACGCAAATCTAAACTAATTAAATCATTTGATGCAAAGAGAATAAGAAGAAAGGAGAGGAAAGGTAAAAAATATTCTTGCTCAGGACACCCGGCACTCACCCCCATAGTGATGGTGGGTGGTGGGGTGGGGGGAGGGGGGCATCCATGACTTCTCACACTGAGTGTCATGGCAACCTTCTCCAGACATGGTCACGGACAGCCACGTTAGAGCCCCGAGACGAGGCGGTCCGCAGGCTCGAGATCGGTTTGGACAGCTGCTGAAGTGCTGCTCTGGCCCGGGGCCTCGGGCGGACACCGAAGCCCTTTGAAGGTGACCCGCGTTCGCGGCCGAGTTCACGCGCACTCCGCGGGGACGCTAGCTGTTCGACGCTCGCGCCAGTTGAGCTGACACGCGTAATCGGCGCTGACGGCTTTATTGTCTCTGAATGGAGTCGGCTTCCTCTCGTTGTCGCTTGTTTAACCCCGTGAGCCAGACACCGCGCTGACGGACGGCGGTGAAATGTGCGGCCCGGGGCCTCGGCTCTCTCTGCTCCCCGCCCGGGGGATTCACACGTTTATTTCGTTTAAAGAAGAAATTTCCACTCGAATGTGGACCCTGACCAAGGCAAACAGGTCTGCAGACGAGAATGACTTCATGTCAGCCCTACACCCTTAATCATAGTGTAGACAGCTGCAATTATTAAAAAGTTCTTTAGAGATACCAGCATCCTGACTTCACTGGCTCACAGTTTTCCCATCCTCCTATATAAATGATAACACACTTATTCCATATCCTGCCCTTGTCAGAAGAAAAATTGTTTTTGCGATAATTTGGCTGGCTTTACCACCACAGTGGCGCACAATGTTAAGCACACGGTGTCTTCAGGGGCGTGGTTCGTGAGAAGCCGCGCATCATCGGGGGCGGGGTCAGGCGGTGACCTCTGTCCGCGTGGTGCTGGCGTGTCCGTGGTAACGAGGCGGGGCAGGACGGGCGTGCGGGGGCTCAGGACGACGTGGTTGGCTGATCCTCGGGGGGGGGGGGGGGGGGGCAGACTAATGAATCCCGCCAGACTCTGGACGCTGAACAGAGCCGCGCTCCGGAGGAAGGAATGCCGTTAATTAGAGGCGTCCCAGGGGCCGGGTGGACATGTGCAGAGAACGTTCCGGGCTCCCGCGGTCAGAGCAGCCCAGAGCAGCCCGGCTCGCGGTGCTGATCTTCCTCTCTCCGCTCGCACCCCGGTTTCGGCCGTCTGCTTCTCGGTTACCCGGCTGCGCACTTGAGCAAAGATTCTTTACCCAAACCAGATACTCAGCTTCGGCATTCCTTCCATCCCCTTCACTTATTAGCCACCTGTTGGGCTAATAAATTGTTGCACATGTTGGACCTCACAGCCCACTCAGTATCTCGGCTTTTCTGTTTCTGACCATTTTCTTCTGACCTCCACTGTGTGATGGAAAATCTTGATCCAGTGGCATTTTCTCTTTTGGTGAGCTCGAAGATTCTTTAAGACTCAGCAGATTCTGAGCTCCTGCCATCTCTCCTGTGGTCCCTGCTTCTTATCTACAGGAGGCAGTCCAGCTTGTTTATTTATGTAGCCCCTTTAAACTTAAGATGACTCAATGGGCTTTACATGGCCACAGTTGTAAGCGACTAAAAGACTAATTAAAACCTAAAAACACCTTAAAAACA